>PVKZ01001235.1:79038-442486 GCA_004027375.1 Macroglossus sobrinus | reverse complement strand
CACACTCGTCACATTTGAATGGCTTTTCTCCACTGTGGACCCTCTGATGGGTCAGAAGATGTGAGGCCTGGCTGAAGACCTTCCCACACTCCTCACAATTATATGGTTTTTCTCCCGTGTGGATCCTGCAATGAATTTTAAGATCTGCTCTACGACTGAAGCCCTTCCCACACTCTTCACATTTGTATGGTTTCTCCCCGGTGTGCATCAGCTGGTGAACCTGAAGTCGTGAACTCTGGTTGAAGCCCTGCCCACATGTCTCACACTTATAAGGTTTCTCTATACTGTGGGCCTTCTGATGGATTTTAAGATACGAACTCTGACGGAAGCCTTTCCCACATACTTCACACTTATGGGGTTTTTCTCCTGTGTGGACCACAAGGTGAACTTGATAATGGATTTTCATCCTGAAGCTCTTCCCACAGTCATCACATTTATATGGTTTCACTCCTGTGTGAACTCCCTGATGGGCTTGAAAACTTGAACTGTAAATGAAGCCCTTACCACACTGTTTACATACATACGGTTTCTCTCCAGTGTGGATTCTCCGATGAGCCTGAAATTGTGAAGGTTGAATGAAGCACTTACCACACTCCTCACATTTGTAAGGTTTCTCTCCTGTGTGGACCCTCTGATGGATATGAAGGTTTGAGCTACAAGTGAAACACTTCCCACAGTCTTCACATTTGTATGGTTTCTCCCCTGTATGGACCATACAATGGCTATTCAGTGCTGATCTACGACGAAATTTCTTCCCACATATATCACATCTGAATGGTTTTTCCCCAGTGTGGATTCTCTGATGTTCCTGAAGATGGGACGCATGAATAAAGGCCCTCCCACATTTGTCACAATTATAAGGTTTTTCTCCTGTGTGTAATTTACAATGAACAGTAAGTGTTGATCTGTGACTGAAGCCTTTTCCACATTCCTCACATTTGAACGGTTTCTCTACAGTGTGGACTTTCTGATGAGTTTGTAAATGTGAGTTCTGACTGAATTCCTTACCACACTCATCACACTTATAGCGTTTCTCTCCCAAGTGAACTCTCTGATGAATACGGAGCGCTGAGCTATAACAGAAGCTTTTTCCACATTCACTACACATATGAGACTTCTCTCCTGAGTGTATCTGTTGATGAAGATCAAACTTGGAGACATCATTGAAAGATTTTTCACATTCATTACACTGGTAAGGTTTCTGGCCCATGTGAATTATAGATAGTTCCGTCCCAACCTGGCTGGGTGAATCGCCTTGTCTGGGGAACTGAAAGCTCTTTATAATGGAGTCTTGATGCCTGGTTAAATCACTTGCAATTTGTTGCCAGATCTGCCAGCAGGAAAGTTCTTCACATGATCCTGCTTCTGGAATAGTCATTATCTCACTTTGAATCTTTCCTCCTGTAAAGACAAAAAATTCAGAGAAGTGGACAACTGAAGGCTTTTTGAGTGTTTTCAAGATTTCACATTTAGGAGACAGAATGAGATTTTAATGAATCCAGGGAATATTCAGTTTGTCTTGTCTACTGTGTATCATGTTCTCTGGTTTACACGCTTATAGAAACCTAGAGGTGGTTCAGTTGGCTCCTAGTCACTAAGTATAATGAAACCCATTAGTACACACCCAGTCTCCTGTGTGAGGTACTAGTTAGACGTCAAAGATTTAATTTTAAAAAAAATGATAATGTGATTCAAACTGTTAACCTATGTCCATTTCTATTAAATTTCAAAGTAGGTGTAGAATCTTGACTAGTAAAGTATGTAGTTAATAAATTATGTCGATAAAAAAATTATATAGGTAATCAAATATGAATCAATTAAAACATTAAGGGAAAGCAATCAATAAATACTTCAAATTTTGGATTCATATAATATTTTCCAATAACCAATACCTCAAAGTATTTATATAGTCAAAGTATTCCTGGAAATTCAGCACAATATATACACTTAATCTTGTTTTTCTTGTGTTTACAGACATTAAATGAATTAGCAACTATTATAAACTTTTGACTCCTTTTAGTAATTTAAGTTTAGAAATGTGTTTTCCAAAAGATTTACCCTTGTTGGTATTCTAAAGTTTCTGTATTTATATTTATACTAAGTTATCTAAACATCTGGAGATAATCTTTTCAATAAACTTTCAATTAGTTTATAAAGTACTTCTCTTAAAGCTCAACAATAAGAAAACAAAGAACCCAATTAAAAAAATGGGCCAAAGACCTTAAAAGACAATTCATTTAACAAGATATACAGATGGCAATTAAGCATATAAAAAGATGCTCCACATCTTATGCCATCAGAGAACTGCATATTCAAACAACAATGAGATATCACTACGCACCTATTAAAATGGCCAAAATCCACAACACTGACAAAACCAAATACTGACAAGGATTTGGAGCAATAGAAACTCTCATTCATTGCTGGTGGAAATGCAAAACAGTACAGCCATTTTGGAAGCCAGTTTGGTGGTCACTTACAAAACTAAACAAACTCTTACCACACAATCCAGCTATTTTGCTACTTGGTATTTACCAGGAGTTGAAAACTAAAGTCCATACAAAAACTGGCATATGGGTGTTCACAGCAGCTCTAGTCAGTGACAAAACTCGGAAGAAAACACAAAATGTTCTGCAGTAGATGAATAAACAAACTGTGGTATATCTACACAACAGCATATTATTCAGTGCTAAAAAAAAAAAGATCTATCGAGCCATGAAAAGATATGGCAGAAAGGTAAATGCATATTACTAAATAAAAGAAGCTAGTCAGAAGAATCTACATACTGTATGATTCCAACTATAAGGCATTCTTGGAAAAACTAAAGTATGGAAACAATAAAAATTTCAATGGTTGACAGGAATTAGGGGATGGGAGGGAAGGAGGGATAAATAAGTAGAACATAGAGGATTTTTAGGATAGTGAAAGTAGTCTGTATGATACTATAATGGTGATTATCTTGCACCTTCCTCTCAATGTGGCTGTGAACCTAAAACTGCTTGAAAAAAGTCTTTTTTTGAAAACACAAAATATTTCTAAAAGTATGTTTAATAGGGAGCAATATGCTCCCCTCCCTGTAGGAATAGCCAATTAAAAGCTGCCTCCTTTTTTGTGATAAAAAACTTCTGTATAACTCTGATTTGGGTCATTTTATTGGAAAGTCACTTCAATGTCAAGGAGATTAGAATGGTTAGAATGACTTGCATGTTTGCGAGCAAGTATCTAATCACATACTGACTAAAACACAGCATAAAGCAGAGAGTGAAACGTTAGCCCCTTCTGGCAAGTTTCCTTCACGAGGACAAAAAGGAACTAAAGTTGAACACACCATACATTGTTCTAAAACCCAGCAGTAATTCAGATCTCTTGAAAAACATGTGAAAAAGTGGAAAATAATCTTTCACACTGTAAAATGTAAAGCTGTCCCTAACCTTTTTGGCCAGAGACTGTTGCTCCTTTGAGAATCTAACGCCTGAGGATCTCAGGCAGAGCTGAGGCAGTGATGCTAGCTAGCACTGAGGAGCTGCTGCAAATGCAGATGAAACTTTGCTCAATGGCCTGCCGCTCACCTCCTGCTGTGAGGCCCAGTTCCTAACAGGCCATGGACCGGTACCAGTTCAAGGCCCCGGGGGCTGGGGACTCCTGTTTTACAATGAAGACAGAGCCTGGCAAAAGGAAAAGATAAGGTCATGGAGTAAACCTGAAAAAACAACCCTAGAATGGGAGTTTGTTCCTGTCAGGAACTCTTCCCAGGATAGCTTCTTGTGTCTGTTAGGTCTCTGCTCAATGTCAGCTCACTAACAAGGTCTCTTTACCATCTAGTATAAAAGAATAAATCTTGTCCTCATCTCTGGCAACTTCCACGCAACTTGTAGATATTCTACATAGCGCTTTTTATCGCTCGACACACTAAGTCATGTGCTGTTTAACGTACATCTTTCCTACCACAATGCGGCATCAAAGAAGGAAGCATTTTACATCTTGAACACATTTCACACTTTTCTGCTTTATAAGCACTGCTCAGAACTGTGCCTGAGGCACAGTGAGTACTCAACAAATATGTGTTGAATGAATAAATGAAATCCGGTTAGACTTTTCTGGTGCACATTTAAGTTCAAGTCCTAGTAAGACCTGGTGTACATATTTTTCAAGTAAGTTATTTGCAATAGAAAAGGGACAGAAAACTTCAGTTCTGCTAGAAAACTGAAAAAGTGTACCAGACACTGATACAGCAAGCATGATGCTAATGAGAAAATCAAAGGTGGCAAAAATTCTTTGGCATGAAAAGGAAGAGGGGCTATCACTGGTTCCCTCTGAGGCTTCTAGACTATCTCTTTGAAACCGGAGTGTGGAAAAACTCTGACTATACATAAAAGAGCCTATCACAACAGTTTTTCAAATGGAAAACTCGAGCCCTCTAGTGAGCTGTGAAATAAATTTAAAAGCTTGTAATAAGCATTTAGAAAAAAGAACCAGAATAGGTACTATTAGAGCATTATCACCAAAGGGGTCACTACATAAAATGCCTACGAAAGTCATACATAGAAATCTACAAACATGAAATGTTTGTTCTGGTTACAATGAAAAATGCATTGCTTGCTGTGGTTCATGTTAAAAAAAAAAAACTTGAAGATTTTGGTTCTAGAAGTTACCTAGTTCTTAATAAAAGAAATTATTCAAATGGAAAGATAAGCTCCAAACATGAAAGCTTGGAAAAATATTACTCAATTAGTGTGTACTTCTTGGTAAGTAATGTACTTTATGTTTATATTTGATAAATTTGACCCTTAAAAAATAGTTATGTGAGGGGAACAGGGAGTCTTTCTGAAGACATGACAGGAATTTTGAGCAAGAAGTTTCCTAATTCTTTCCAGGTTCACTAGTTTAAAAAAAAAACACCAAGTCTTCATAAAAACCAAGGGAAAATCATATGAAATCTGTATTCTTTAATATTTGTTCACTGACTAAATTTGTAGAAAACAAAGGCAGAATAGATTTTTAAACCAGAGATATAGGCAAATTCAAGTGTGTGTCTGATGTCACTCTCAATCATCTTAAATCCTCCCTCTCCAGGATAGGAAGGGGATACCTAGGGGCAGTGACATGGGCTGCAGATAGGAAAGGCAGCTTGCAACATGGTTACTATCTGACACTGTAGGTAACAGACATCTTTTCCTTGTGTGGGGGAGCTAGCTGAGAATTAGACATCAGAATCCTCATTTTAAAATATTCTCCCCAGAAGTGAATATGCTCCCCTGTGGAAGACTCCGGGAAAGCCACAGAGAAAGAGTACTCCTCAGTCTGGTCATAATCACAATGCTTACAAGTTTCTCTAGGATATGGGTCAAATACACACATATACAAGCATGCATTCATGCCAAGGGCACCCAAGAGAGTGACTGAAATAGACAGTAACTGGATGGGCAGTCATCAGAAGACAACAGATGGTCTGCGACATCCTTCACTTACTCTGGTTGCCCAGGACCTGGAGCCATCTCCATTACCTGTGGAGACACTAAGCCCCTCACCCATAAATACATTTACTAAGTCATTTACAGACGCCTGCCACATACCAGACTATTCTAAGCACTCAAGATAGAGCAATAAACAAAAGAGACAAAATTCCTCGCTTGTGGTGATCACATTCCAGTGCAGAGAGAGAGGCAATAAGCAAGCAAACAAAAACAGGAGACGCAGTACCAAGAAGAGCAGAAAGGATGGTATTTTACACAGGTGGTCAAAGAAGGCCTAGCTCATGAAATTACAACTGAGAAGGGATCTGAATAAAGTAAAGAGGGAAGAGAAGGATTTGAGGTGACAGAGAGAAAGCAAGTAAGGGCTCTGAGGCAGAAATACCTATAATAGGCAAAATACGGTGTCTCCTGAGGAATCCACATCATAATTTTTGGAGCCTAGAATATGTTAGGTTACATGGCAAAGGAGAACTAAGGCTGATAATCAGCTGACCTTAAAATGGAAGACAGTCACAGAACAGAGTATCAGAGGGAAATGTGACTACAAAGAGAAGATTCAGGCTGACTGTGAAGACAGAGGAAAGGGGCCACAAGCTAAGAAACATGACGTAAATCTAGAAGCTGAAGGGCAAAGACACAGATCCTCCCCTAGAGCTTCCAAAAAAAAAAGCAACTGTGCCAACAGCTTGATTTTAGCTTAGAAAGAACCATGTCACATATCTGACCTAAAAACAATCAACGTGTGTTGTTTCAGGCCATGATGCTTGTGGGAATTTGTTACGGCAGCAACAGGCAATTATGCACCCCTGGAAGATCTGGTAAGAGCAGGATGATGTGGGTAGAAGAGATGGAGCGAGGTAGATGATCAGAGACATATTTGAAGGGAGTGAGGACGTGGGGCAGGCAAAATAGAAGCCATAAAGGGTTTTGAGCAGAGGCATGTAATTATGACAGACATTTCCTACGGCTGCTACATGGAGAACAGACCAGAGACAGGGAAGAGTGAAAGCAAAGAAACCAGCATGGAGACAGGTGAAATAATTCAAGAAAGAGGTTTGGTGATTTGAACCAGATGTTGGCAAAAGGGAGGAGAGAAGAAGTAAAAGACGTGGAAGAACATCTCCGAGGACTTCTATCTGCTTGGTTCTTACCTGATTTCCCTTCTCTTTGGGTTACTGTCATCATCCAAAACCTTTTTTCCTGTTCTAAGTAGAATACGTCATGTCTGAAGGGGTGACGCCCTGGGACCACGCAAAGCCACATATTTAAAGTGAATGCATGAAAGGTACAATTTACCGAAAATTTAGATTCCTACTATATACTGATCAATTTAATCAATGTCAGTGTTTTTCAAACATTTTTAAAAATATCACCTATTTGGAGAAACACCAAATCTAAAAACCCAGCCAATATGCATTAAAATGTATTACAAAAACTTATTTCTAAAAATTTTTTTTTTTTAAAAACCCTATTTCTAACCAATGTCTATTTTCATTAAATCTCCTCCTATTGGTTCTTACATTACTTATGTAACTGGCAAGTTTTTGCTGCAATGTAATCCGTCCTTCCTAAAAAACTGATATTTTCTACCTTATTTTTTTATTTCATTAAAGTGTCAAGTATAGTCTACAGCCATACCACCCTGAACAAGCCTGATCCCGTGTGATCTCAGAAGCTAAGCAGGGTAGGGCCTGGTTAGTACTTGGATGGGAGACCACCTAAGAAGACCAGGCATAAAAAATAAAAAATTAGGGATTGTAAACTGACAAGGTCCTTGAAATCTTTGAGGTCAACCAAGAATTGCCTTGCCTAAAAAATTAAAATAAAAAAATAAAAAATGAAATAAAAATTAAATTAATTTAAAAAAAGAAAAAAGTCAGGTCTACAAATGGAGGCAATCATTTCAAGATCTCCAAAGTCTCGAACACCTGAGTACACAAAGCCAATCCAAGGAACTGAAAGTCAGTTAGAGAGGGCGCCTGTTCTCACCCACAGAGACCAGGTTCCTGACGTTCTCCAGCATCACATCCTGGTACAGCTTCCTCTGGGCGGAGTTCAGGAGCCCCAGCTCCTCCTTGGTGAAGGTTACAGCCACGTCCTTGAAGGTCACTGCCTCCTACAACACCAAACACATGTAACTTCAATCTTATCATCAATAACCACTGGAAATGGAAGAGAACTGAGAGGTGGAGAGAAAAGGTGGGAGTTGACTCCAGTTTGTGAGGAACTTATGTCAATTTAGAGACCTCCCAGCCATTTGCCCTCTATCCTGCCAATGCCAAACACACTGGTATTCTTCAGCCTCAAGAGAAGTGCAGCAATGACAACAGTCCTCATATTTTTACTTTGTGCTTTCTCTTTAAGTCTACTTACAAATAACCCCCACAAGAACCCTAAATAAGCATTCTGGGATACATGTGTTTTTCCTTTTAGTGAGTATTGCCAATTGCCTCCAGAAGTGTTTATTAATTTAGTCCAAACATTTTTTTTTTTTTTTAGACAAGGCAACTCTTGGCTGACCTTACAGATGGCAAGAATCTTATCAGCTTATGATCCCTTACTTTTTATTTTTTACACCTACAGCACTTGGTCTTCCTAGGTGGTCTCCCATCCAAGTAATAACCAGGCTTGATTCTACTTAGCTTCTGAGATCAGATGGGATTGGGCTTGTTCAGGGTGGCATGGCTGTAGACCAAACATATTTGATAATGCCCTTCTTCCCCTCACACACACGACTCCTGGATACTAACGCATTTCTTTAATGTCCTCCAAACTAACAAGCTTTTGGTAACCCGTGGGGCATATTCTGTAGGTCATCCTGTGTAACCTCAAGATACATACCACATCTCTTAATTGCAGCATTTGTTGTCATGCTCTGGAGCCAGCATGCCTCAGCACACATCCTTAGGGTCTGTCTATGCCTATGTGTCTGAGTTTCCTCTCTGAACAACGGTCCTTGTATTACAGAGTTCTTTTAAAGATTAAACAATGATCTATCTACATCATTTGAGACAGTGTGTGGCATAGACTAAATGCCTAATAAACATTTGCTATTATCCTTATTTCTTATTATCATTATCAATATGTAGTTCATCTCATTTCATGGCTGCATTTTATTCCACGGAACTGAAGATCTATATTTACCTGCTCTAAATAATCAATATTTACTTTTATATATTTTTGTCATTATAACTCATCTTGCAAAGAATATCATTCTATGTAGATTTTACTTTCCTGTCTAATTATTTCAAATAATTGCAAATGAAAATTAAAATATCAAAAATAAGCATGTTTAAAATTATAATCAAAGGCAGATTTTTGTCCCAATTTTTTTCCTATTTCCCAATCTTTCAAGAGAATACAAGCACACTGTTTCTCCATATGAAGGCCAAGAGCAGAATATAAAATTTCCCATGGTTTTGGTAATTTGATTTTGAAGAATGACTCAATCTATTATTCTCACTTACTTAATTATAAATGAGTATCTTACCTTTTCAAATGTTTATTAACCATCTCTATTTCTCCTTTTAAAAATGCCTGTTCAAGTCCTTTGTTCATGTTGTGTTAGGTTTTTTCTTTATCCTATGTATTAGGCTCCTATTAAGGATTTTGTCTTATTTTGGCATTCATGTGATAAATATTTTTGCCTTAAGTTGTTATTTATTCATTTATTTTGGTAATACCATGTAAGTTGTCTTTGGTAATACCATGCACGTTGTCTTTTGCCACAGACGAATTTAAAGGTTTCATACAACAACTGTGACAATGGCTGCCTTTGCGTGTTGGGAGCACTGAGTCTTTGCACCTGAGGTCATGCTATGGCAGGAAGAGAAGAGATGCACCCCAAGAAGGGGTTCGGGGAGCAGCAGCACCACCTGTCACTCAGAGGGCCTCTCCAGCAGCCATACTCACTACAAGGCACACGTCCTGATATGAACTCTTTCTCTCTTCTTGTCTCTTGAGCAGAATGCCTACCATTCCTAACCCTTGGTTTCCTGTGGGAATGTGAGCGGGTTTTTCATATTTTAAAATGAAGATGAGAACCACATTTCCTCATTCAGCTGCTCTGAGGAGGAAGTGTGGGCACAAGGATGCAAGTTATTGGCAAATCTTCTAGTATCTCTGGACATTTTAAACTATTACTTTTGTCAAAGGAGCTAATATATCAAACAACAAAAAAGACAAATAAAATGCACATGAGGCATAACTCAGGCATGGGGAAGATGAGATCTAGCTCTTCCTACGTGAAAACCTCCAATGATATCTGTATGAAGCAGCAGTGAGAGTCTGCTGTGTTGTACTTGCATTTGGTTACTCTACCTAGAAAACAGCCAACACATATATTAATTTTGGTACAGGACAAAAAACTGGCAGATTGTTTTCAGAATTGATTTCTGGGGAAAAGGTTGTATGTAAGATAGCTGTCACTGCAGTGTTGTTTAAAACAGTAAAATTCCTCATGGGGATGTAAGCTACAGCATAGGGAATACAGTCAATAATACTGTAATAGCTATGTATGGTGTCAGGTGGGCACTCGACTTATGGGAAGGAATCATTTCATAAGTTATATAACTGTCTAGCCACTATTCTGTATATCTGAAACTAATATAATATTGAATATCAACTGTAATTAGAAAATAAAAATAAATTTTAAAAAGCCGTAAAATTTATAAAGCCTCTAAATGTCTATGAGTGGAAAGTAGTTAAAAATTAAAAGGTACCTCGATTCAATGAGAATATGATGTAACCCTATAAAAGGAACATCGCATAATATTAGAGTAAAATATTCAACGTAATTTTTTTTTTTTTTAGGTGAGGCAACCCCCTTGGTTGACCTCACAGATTGCAAGGACCTTGTCAGTTTACAATCCATGATTTTTTATTTTTTATGCCTACAGCACCTGGTCTTCCTAGGTGGTCTCCCATCCAAGTACTAACCAGGCTTGACCCTGCTTAGCTTCCAAGATCACATGGGACAGAGCTTGTTCAGGGTGGTATGCCTGTAGACTCAATTTAAAATTAAATGTATATCATGAATACAAGTAGCTATAAATGTACACAAAGAAAAGAGTATGAGAAAATAAAAACCACTAATTTGTCAGCAATAAATTGTCTACTCCATAAAACAAAGAATAAAACGAAAACCAAAAAGAAATGCAAAGTAAACTCAAAAGGGACAAAGACAGGCCCTGCAAAACAGGTCCTCAAATGCCTGTTGTTCTGCTTGAGTAGTCCCAAGAAGAGCATGTGACAGCTGAGTAACAAGATGGAATTTTAAAAGTGAGAAAGGCAAGCCCTGCTCACCTTAGACGTGGTCATTTTTCCTCCTACCTCTGGGGTCATGCGCAGTGCTGAGTGGTACAGATCCCAGGAGGGCAAAACTGCCTAGCAGTGCCTGCGAACACAGAAAAATGGACACGAAAGAGTGGCCTGGATGCTGCTCATGAACATGGACAACATGTGAATTAGCATGTAAATGTTTATAGTAGTGTCATTCATAATAACCTAAAACAGGACAATCACAATGTTGACCTATATGCCAATGAATAGACAAACTGTGGCATAATCATACAATGTAATATTATTGGCCAGTTAAAAGGAATGAAGGCCTGATTATGCTACATGAATGAACCCTGTAAACACTGTGGAAAGTGCAAAAACACTAGTCACAATACCACAAATTGTATGATTCCGTCTATTGAAATGCCCAGAATAAGAAAATCTATGGAGACAGAATGTAGTATAGTGGGTGCCTCGGTATCTGGAAAGAGAATGGGTCTTACGTGCAAATGGGCAAGAGGAATACAATTGGGGAAACAAAGATATTACAAACTGAATTATGGCAATGGTCGAACCACTCAGCAAAGTTACAACTCATTGATTTGTACACCTGAAATGGGAGAATTCTATGGAATGTACAATATACCTCCAGTTGGTAAAAATAAATGTTAATTTACACATCATTTAAACTACTAATAGAATATTAGTAAAACTACTGATAGAATATTTATATTTGAATGACTAAAAAAGTAAATAAGTATTGGGCAGGGAGGGAAGCTTGTCTTTGCAGTAAAATGCTCATTAATAAATGTTACTCTCCGGAAAAAACTATTGATTTTCGGGGGAAAAAATAGTAACTTTACAACAGAGATATCTGACGGACATCACCTTGGCCAAGTGAACAAAGTTGAGTCTGCCAATATAGGGACAAACAGACATCCTTCAGCTCCTGTTATGTTGCAAATGACAAGGACACCTCACCACTTCTGTGAAATCTCTGCCAACAAGGCATGAACTGAACTTAAACATGGAACCTATCAGATAAACACCAAGTGAGGAACTTTCTCCAAAATAACTTGCCTCTATACTCTTGAAAAGTATCAAGAACAAAAAAAAAAGACAAAGGCTGTGGAATGGTTCCACATTAAAGAACATTAAGAAAAGCATGATATATTGTAGAATTTAAAAATAAATGTCAGGAGATGGAACACAATTATTTAGGAGCCAACAAATTAGATTCCTGGGTTGCTACAGATATTCAGATGGCAGAACAGAGATTTCTAGATGTTACCTTGGCAATGAACAGAGCAACTGCTGATGAAGTCAGTTTGTAAAGGTAGCCAAGATTCAAATCTACAGATCATAATGGAGAAAAAAATTTGTGCTTTTTTAAAATATATGTTTAAAATAAAATCTATTCTCACAAAAATAAAATGGACTTTAAAACAAGGGGAAGGCGGGAGAATGACTACACTACAAGTCTGTGTTGCCTTTCTCCCAGTCCTCCAATGAAAATATTATGTTATGGGAACTTTAAATGAAAAAGAACAAAATAATACAGGATTGTAGATTATATAACAGTATTATCTGTTTTCTAGTATTATTTAAAAGAAACACCATTAACTTCTATTAATAATAACGATACCAAATATGATAAAACTATTATCTAGTATAATATCTAATATTACTGAGTATGTGATGCTAAAACCCTATAATCAACCTCTCCTAAATCCTTCTTACCAAGAAACCTCCTGACTACCCATGGTATTTGGGATTCCTTCCTGCAGAAAGTAAAAGTAAGCTGTCATTAAATGCAGGTATATTCCTGGTGTTATTTGGCTCATGGAGCCACAAAGCATAGACAAAATGTAAACAAGTGAATTTGGGTACAGCATATACGAGAATTCTTGATACTATTTTTGTGACTTTTCTCTAGGTTTAAAATTACATTAAAAGTTTTTTTAAATCAGAAATAGTCATAAGAATAATATTAATGAGAATAATAAGAATGATCATGAAATTATATGGAAGTTAGTTTATTGTTTCTTGGCAGTGTTTTGAAATTTCCATAGTTAAAACACAAAAAAAGGAAAAGGTTTAAGAAAAGTATGATAAAAAAACTTTGTAAAATGATTATAAACATACAAATACACACAGAGAATCACTAAACAGAAACATTAGAAGCGTAACACTTGCTATCTTTACATCCTGGATGAATGTGTAATTACATTTTTTCTTTCAGATTTCTATACTTTCTGAACCTGCCACAATGATTTGATTCTATATATTTTTTGTAATAAGTGAAACAAAATATTTGACAATGTTTTAAAAAACTCATTTAAGTCCAAGCCCATTAGCCTTTCTTTGAAGGTCCTCTACGACCAAGTCCTAAGTATCTGGCCTGATTTCAGCTAGTTTCTATAGCTAAAGAATACAAACACGAGATTTCAAACTCCAGTTCTGGACTCTGCCTAAAATCCAACCCCAGCTCAGCCTCTTATTAAGTGGGTGACTGTGGGCCATTAATTTATACTCCTTGAGACGCAACCTCAATTTATAGAACAGAAAAAAAGCAGTCTTTCTTCACAGAGCCACGGTGTGACATAATGCATTTATTTGTACAAAGTCCTCATCATTGAAGTTAGTAGTTAAGGGTAATTATCACTAATACCCATGCCCGATTGCACATTCTACACATTCACTGATTTATGTGAACCTTGTTGTAAACAGAAAAGGCCAAGTCCCACTCATGTGGAGCTTTGCTGTCAGTAGCCAAGGAGACACTCTGTCTATGCTCATGCAGTCCTTTCTGAGGAGTCAGGTTGGGGGAAAAAAGAATGTTATGAAATGCCTGATCGTGAGGCCGTCCTCCAGAAAAGTTAAAGCCCTCCCTCTCTCCGTGTAATATGGAAGGACCCCTCATCTTTCTTAAAAAAAAAAAAAAAAAAAAGAGGTCAGAAGGGATTCTGCAGCAGAACTCAGTGACTGGAGAGCAAAGCCAGGGTCACTGCAGCTGGAGCTCATACGCTAACCCAGAAACTGGACTGCTCGACGGAGAGATCATTATTCACCACGTGCCATGAACTGTTTTAAGATTTAGATCTTGTACCCCCTATTTCAATCTCCAAAACAATTCTATTAGGAAGGTGCTAATATGCCCATTTCAAAGAACACCGGGAGGCACAGGGAAATTAACTCCCAATGCCAGAAGTCGAACCGCGCGTGGAAGGTGTAGGGAGGCGGACTGGGCGATGCGCGCTCAGGAACCAGGCGATACATGACCCGAGCTAGTCCGGCCTGGGGACGCGAGAACCCCTCCAAACGCACAGAGGCACTGCCCACCCCACCCCTCGATACCTGAGTTCATCGAGGAGGGCCCTTTTCCCCTAAGTCGACCGCTGAGTCGTTGGGGTTCCAAGCACAGATCCAAGAAGTTCTGAAAGGCTCGCGAGATGCAGAACGGGCACGCCGCCAACCCACGGAAAACACTGTAGCTATTCAGCACTCCAGGACTGGAAGTTCTTGCGTGCCTACCAAACTGCGGGACTACACTTCCCAGAATCCACCAAATCCGCCTTCCTGAGCGGAAGTGCCCGCAGCAGCAACATGGTGTGGGCACTACGCCTCCCGAATATTCGCCAAAGAAAACCTCTTTGTGTATTCCCCCACTCCTGGAAGAAGTGTTGGGACTACAGGACGCTCCTTGTCTGCATTTCCCAAATTGCCCGAAAGGAGATAATTCCACAGTCCCTACCTTCTGGTTCCTACCCTGGGGATCGGCTTTACCTTTCTTTGCATCTTCCAGCGAAAATATTCCAGATACGACTTCCTGAAGTCGAGATGCCTCCAGTGATGCCCGGAGTGTTGTTAAAAGGGAACAAGTGAGGAGATACAGCCTTCAAGAAATTAATGAAGATTGACTGTTTAGGGCACACCAGATGATTGAAATAAAGGATAATGTTTAGTGTAACCTGATGATATGAGGCTAAAATTGAATTTAAGGAATGGGCAACATATAATGAATTGGGACGTAAAATGATCTGATGAACGAATAACGGACCAGCCCCTACTCTGGACCCCATGGCACCACTAGTTTGGCAGAACAAACAACTTGACAGAGCCAAAGCAGAAGCTGGTGTTCGCGGCAAAGTACTCTGCCCTTATTTAAACTTTTCATTACAGTTATTATCCCTACTTTGTGGATGGAAACACCGAATTTCAGAGAAGTGAGGAAATTTGTCCACTGTCTCAAAGCAGGCATAGCGGCATTCAATTCATTTTGGCTGTGAAGCCTGTGACTTAATGCCAGAGCACTGAGGATGATGATTCTATAGGTGAAAGCATGTTTTAGTATTGAGTTTTTTCTTTCACATTTTCTGGTTAAAATATCCTTATGATAGTTGGCACTTTTAAAACACGTTCCTGGAAACTAATGAAAAATTGTATAAAGCAAAATTTGAGGGAAAAATGCACCCAGAATCCTTTCCCTCGAAGATAACCAGATTCTTTTCTCTCCCATGAACCTACATATACCAACATATGTGTTGGCTGGAAGATTACTGCTTAAAATTTATTACTTACTAGAGATTACTGTTTAGCTATTGCCATGAAAACATAGGCTGTTAATTATGGGAACATAAACATTCTACTAACAAACTCTCTGCTTCTGTACTCCCGCTTGCACACTCGACCTGTGAATTGACAGGTAATGAATGAGAGAAAACAGACCTTTGTGCTAAGACAGAATGAGTAATGGGATTTAGGGCTTAAAAACTCTGTACCTCTACATTTCGCTGCTGCTTAATGTGGGGTCTGCGTACCCCTGGCAGACCCAGCTGGCTGAACAAAGGGTGTGTTTCCTATAACTCACTGATTTCTGGTGGTCTGTGTGTCTTTCGAGGGCTGGCGGCTACAACATTTGGAGGCCCCAGCGAGATCTCAGGGAGTGGCCCTGGGATCTAAGACCAAACCAGCCTCCAAAGTGGTTGCTGTCCCTGCTGCGGATTCAAAGGGGTGGCCAACCTGAAACGTTCCAGGGCCCTTGAATACTGTGATGGGGACAGTACAATCGTCAAGGATGCAACCTTTAAGACACATTCTTTATTCCTGGTCCCGACGGGAATCTGGAATCTCCGAGTCCTTGGTGTCTAGATAAAAGGTACCTTCCTGTTTCTGTTGACGGGTCAGTGGGGGTCCACGGAGAGACTGGACGCCACCTCCTGTGCCCTGTTGTTGGGTACTGTTTATCGTCTCTGGTCTTGTCTAGGTTGTAAGTGGCAAACTTCTCTGGGTCCACCTACACCCCAGTAATTGTTCTTGTCTGAGTGTCTGATGGTTCTTGCCTGAGTGTCTGTTTTGTGTTTTCTGTGCAAGCAATGGGGGGAGGCCTGAGTTCACAGAAGACACCCTTGGGGGTTTCCTGTGACATTTCAAAGAAGGGTTTGTAAGGGCATAAAGGGTTTGATTATGGCATAAAGTTTTCTCCAGGCAGACTAAGAACATTGTGTGAAGTCGAGTGGCCGTCTTTTGGTGTAAACTGGCTTCCAGAGGGCTCCTTTGACAAGGGTTTGGTGAGGAATGTTTAGAAGATTGTCACGGGAGACCCAGGACATCCTGATCAGTTTCCCTACATTGATCAGTGGTTAAGTCTTGTTCAGAACCCCTCTCCTTGACTCCGCCAGTGTGCCCTTTTTCTAGGGGCACAAGTTTTAGTTGTGGGTACTCCTAAACATGCAGCAACTGAATCTCCAATACAGCCCAGTCCCTCAGTCCTCCAATTTCCACCAGAGGACAGTGACCTTCCCCCAACCTATAATCCAGGACAAAAGAGGCCCAATAACACCGCCTCACCTTCTTGGACACAGGCAGGTAACCCCTATGGGCCTCCTGCTCCCGCTCCAGGCGGGGCACCAGTCCATACCACCACCCCGGCTATTCTCCCCTTGCGAGAAGCACCACCCCAGGGGCATCACACTGACAGGCTCATTATAGTTTATGTGCCCTTCTTGACTAGTGACCTGTAGAACTGGAAGGCACAGAATCTGCCTTTCTCTGAGAAACCCCAGGCATTGATGGGACTCTTAGAGAGTGTCTTTCAGACTCACCGCCCCACTTTGGACGATTGTCAACAGCTTTTAGTTACCCTGTTTACCATGGAAGGACATGGCCGCATACGGGTGGAAGCACAAAAGATAGCTGCAGAAAGGAGGGGAGTTGAGGAAGCACAGAAACAGAGGAGGAATTTCCCTCCACCCTCCCAGACGGAGGACACAATTCTCAGGCAAGGAAAATGGCACTAGGTCGGTACCACCAGATTCTAATTGGAATTAGGATGGCTGCTCACCAGCCAACTAACCTTTCTAAGGTAACTGAAGTTATACAGGGACATCAGGAGTCCCCCAGAGCGTTTCTTGAACAACTTCAGGAGGCATACCGGGTATACACCCCCATGATCCTGAAGCCCCTTTAAATCAGCGGGCAATTAATGTAGCCTTTGCTCCTCGGGCAACCCTTGATATCCAGCATAAATTGCAGAGATTAGAGGGTTTTTCAGGGATGAACCTGTCCCAACTTGTTGAAATAGCCCAGAAAGTGTTCAACAACAGGGAGGCACCAGATGATCCCAAATGTATGGCTAAAATAATGGTAGCTGCCATATAGGAGGAGATCAGGGAAAACTAGGGCATGGCAAGGGAGGTCAGAAAGAAGTCCACATAAGGGTTACACTCCCCTAGGAAAAAATCAATGTGCCTACTGCAAGAGAGGCCATTGGAAGAATGAATGTCCTGAGAAAAACACGATAGACCAGGGAAACTGCAAGACTAAAATCTTCATCACTGAGGAAGAGGACTGACAGGGCCAGGGCTCCTACATACTAAGCCTCCAGGAGCCCAGGGTAACTTTAAAAATTTGGGGAAAAACTGTTAACTTCCTGGTGGACACAGGGGCTGCCCATTCAGTGTTACTCAACCAAGGGGGATTCTCGGGCCAACATGTTTACGGCAAGGATTAAAAAATTCTCCTTCACTGTCCCTTACCCTATTCAATGAGGCCCTAAGTGCAGATCTCCGTCCCTTTTGTAAAAGTAATCCTAACTGTACGTTACTCCAGTATTGTTGATGATTTACTATTACCAGCTGAAACTGAGGACACCTGTCTCGAGACCACTAGGGACTTACTTGGCACCCTAGAGGCATACGGGTACTGGGTCTCAGCTAAGAAAGCCCAGCTGTACACCAAGTCAGTGGCTTACCTTGGATATACCCTCAAAAGAGGAAAATGGACTCTCTCTCAGCAGAGGATTGAAGCCATTCTCCAGATTCCAGTACCCACCACCAAGAGACAGGTAAGAGAATTCCTCGGGGCGGTGGGCTATTGCAGACTTTGGATCCCTGGGTTCGCAGAGATCGCAAAGCCCCTATACTCAGCTATAGAAGGCAATCAGCCCCTCAATTGGACAGAGACAGAACAGAAGGCCTTCGACCTTCTCAAGCAGGCACTCATATCAGCCCCAGCCCTTGCCCTTCCAGATATCACCAAGAAATTTCATCTTTTTGTGAGACCAAAGGAATCGCCAAAGGAGTCCTAACCCAAATGGTAGGCCCATGGTGCCAACCAGTAGCCTATCTATCAAAGAGACTAGACATGGTGGCCTCCAGATGGCTACCCTGCCTACAAGCCATAGCAGCAATGGCTCACCTAGTCAGAGAAGCTGACAAACTCACCCTTGGGGTAGAGTCTAGACATTACTGTCCCTCATGCGATGGAGGCCCTTCTCCTCAGTAGCCCAAAATGGTAGATGCCTAACTCCAGAATCACTCAATACCAGGCTGTCCTCCCTCAACCAGCCAAGGATCAACTTCTCAAAAGCTACTGTTATTAACCCAGCCAATCTGTTGCCAGACCCAGACCCTCATTCATGACTGCATAGCTTTCACTGATGCTCGTGTGTTCCTCATGGCCAGACCTCAAGGACTCCCTTCTGCCTGAAGCCGATAAAGTTCTGTTCACAGGTGAGAGCAGCTTCATACAAGAAGGAAGAAGGTATGCTGGGGCAGCGGTCATTACTCTAACTGGCACTATCTGGTCACAGGCTCTTCCCCATGGTACTTCTGCTCAAAATGCCAAGCTCATCACCCTCACTGAGGCACTAAGAGGGGGAAAGGATAAGGCAGTCACAATATATACAGACAGCCGATATGCCTTTGCCACTGCACATGTACATGGAGCCATTTACAAGGAAAGGGGGCTTCTGACTTCAACTGGGAAGGATATTAAGAACAAGGAGGAAATCTTAGCCTTACTTGAAGCTATATGGATGCCTAAGGCTCTGGCTATTGTTCATTGTAAAGGACATCAAAAAGGGAATACTCCTGAGGCTGAGAGAAACCGTCGAGCGGATGCAGAGGCAAGAACAGTGGCCACAAAACCAGTGGAGCCCCTACCACATCTACTGACTACTGTCCCTTACCCAGAACTGACTCCGTCTCCGACCTATACGGTGGAAGAGGACATATATTTTCAAGACAAGGGAGCCACTAGGAACCAATGGGAGCGGGGGTGGTGGACGATCCCAGATGGAAAAATCGGGCTGTCACAGACCCTGGGAAGGACTCTCCTCCACCAATTACACCAGACCACACACTGAGGGTGAACTAAGATGCTCCAAGCTTTAGACCCCTACCTTCACTTGTTAGAAGGGAGAAGAACTGCAGAGGAGATTGCCTCACGATGCCCAGCCTGTGCCCACATTAATCCAAAAAAGGGGAAGATAGAAGAACCTAGGCATAAGGAAAGAGGAACTTATCCCGGGGACCAATGAGAAGTCGATTTCATTGAGGTAACCCCGACTGGGGGGGAGGCTACAAATATTTACTTGTTTTTATAGACACCTTTTCAACCTTTTTAGGATGGGTAGAGGCCTTCCCCACCAGGAAACTGCCTTAGTAGTTACTAAGAAACTACTACAAGAAATCCTCTCTTGACTTGGTCTCCCTGGAACTCTAGGGTCGGGTAATGGGCCAGCTTTCATAGCAAAGGTATCACAGCAATTGTCTAGCTACCTAAATTTGCAATGGAAACTCCACTGCGCCTACCAGCCCCAAAGTTCGGGCCAGTAGAGGGAATGAATTGGACCCTAAAAGAGACATTAGTCAAGTTAGGATTAGAAACTGGTGGGACCTGGGTAGAACTTCTCCCTTTGGTGCTTCTCCAAGCCAGGTGTACTCCATATATTAATGGATTCACCCCACTTGAAATTTTCACTACCACCTTTGGTAACTAGAATAAGTACCAGAAAAAGGCAGAACTATGTAACTTTGTCTTACTTAAGTCCTTACAGGCCCTTCAAAGTGTACAGATTTGGTCACGGGTTCATGCTGCCCACTCAGCTCTGGAGGACGGACTTCCCATCAGTTTCAGCCTGGAGACTCTGTGTGGATCTGGAAGTTCACTTCCAAAGGACTAGAACCCAAATGGAAAGGACCCTTCACTGTCTACCTGATGACTCCCACTGCAGTTAAAGTAGATAGCATCTCATCATGGATTCATCACCCCCATGTGAAGGCAGCACAAGAGTGGACAGCTCAGGAAGACAGGCCCTTAAGACTAAGACTCAAATGTATATAAGTCTAACCCTCTGTTTCTTTTTTCCTTTTTAGCCCAGGCATTGAGAAACATACACCAGCCTAGAATATGGGGACTTATAGTAACTGAGATTAGTGAAATTGTTGCCCAGAACAACACCAGGCATGGTACTCTAGAGATTCAAGTAGACTTGTGCCAACTTGCCAGAGACCCCCTCACCATTGCAACGGTTGGACACCGCCTTGGATTGGAATCTTCCACAGGTGGAGCTTTCATAGGTGGAGGAGCATAATTAGACTACAAGGGGAGACCCGGCTGTGGCATATTATCGGCTGAGAAAAGCCTCTTCGGGATAGGGCTCTATATTTGTCCTCAAGGATGTTATCCAGGGATATCTGGCCACATGAAAAATAGGGGACTTAAATGTGAGGGCCAAGGCCAATCTTCTTGTGCTAACTGGGGTTGTGAAACTATCTCTACTATAGATAATTATAAAAAGCAGAATGATAATCATATTAGGTTAATAAGAGGAACAAGCCCCTCCTCATGCTCTCTTGGGTCTTGCAATCCTCTCATAATTACCATCAAAACCGATAGCTGAGGGACAACACTACTGACTCACAGGACAGACATGGGTTATCAGATTATATAAAACCAGGTATGATTCAGGATTATATGTTACCATACAGGTTAAGGACCCTCCTAGGAAAGCTCACCTATAGGACCCAACAGACCACTTCTTGTCTCAGGATTACCCCCAAAGTCTTTTATCTAAGAGAACTCCTGTTTCCGGGGCAACTCCAACTCCGGGTCTTGCTTCTCCAGGTAGTAACTTAAGAGCTATTAAACCTCAGGCATTTGACCAACCACAACCAGAACCAGGAGAATTAATAACTGTTAACAACAATACACAAAGTCTTAAATAAGACCACCCCAGACATAGGATAAGATTGCTGGTTGTGCCTAAACCCAAAATCCCCTTATTATGTTGGGGTAGGAACTCCCCTAAACCTAACTGAGCTCAACAGTGCACAAGGCTGTGAATGGGAAACTCCTCGACTCACCTTAGGAGATATACAAGGAAGAGGAACCTACCTAATTTCAAAGGACTATTCCAAGCTGTTGGTACAATCGCCTTACTTCGATAACTGTAATCGTACTATCGAAGTATCTACCTCAGGGAGTAAATACTATAAGCCTCCAAATAATACTTGGCTAGCATGTGATAGCAGGCTCACTCACTGTGCTGCATCTGTTATTTTCAACTCAGGTGAAGCTAATATTTGTATCCTAGTCTTTGTGCTCCCCCAGGTGTCCCTATATAATGGGCCGGAAGGCAGACTCCACTTCTTCCATCAGGACAGGTTATAGAAAAGGGCCATATCAGTCTTAGTACCACTTCTTGTAGGACTCGGAATAGCAGGCTCTGCAGCTGTAGGTACTACTGACTCATCAAGGGAGAAAATGAATTACATGACATTGGAATACAGATAGATAAGGATATCAAAACCTTAAAAGACACCATCAGCAGGCTAGAAATTCAAGTCGATTCACTAGCAGAAGTAGTCCTCCAAAATAAGAGGGATTTAAGTTTATTATTCTTAGAACAAGATGGGTTATGTATGGTTCTAGGTGAAATGTGTTGCTTCTATGCCAATAATTAGAGAAAGCTTACAACTAGTACAGAGAAATTTAGATGCCAGGGAAAAACAAAGACTAGAATCAAATAACTGGTTTCACATGATGTTCATTTGGTCACCATGGCTAACAACCCTTCTATCTGCTGTAGCTGGACCTTTAATCACCCTCCTCCTCTTGTTAACTTTTGGCCCATGTTTCCTCAATTTCTTGTTTGCATATTTAAGGATAAAAATTCCATTAGACTTTTAGTATTACAAAATAAAGGCTATGAGCAAATTCCGCATGAAGAATCAAAGATTTGATTTTCTGCTAAGGCCACTGATTTCTGGTGGTCCGCGTGTCTTTTGGGGGATGGTGGCTACAACACATACACATTTGTTTTTAAAAACGAAGTCTCATGTTCTGTATCCATTTTTTTAAACTCAATATAAGCTAGACATTTTCTAATATCAGTCACTGAAAATCTAACTTTCAAATGACTGCTGTATATAATGCTGCATTTAATGGACTGAGAACTAAAAACAGCCCCTGACATTTGGAAGCTGGCATGGCACTCACAGCTAGACCATGTTATTCTCTTTCTGGACATAAAAAAATCACAGATACCATCCTCAAAGAAGGTTTCTCTGAGACAATGGTAAAGTGGGAGAAAACAAGACTCAAATTCTGTTTAGATGGACAAAAACAAGGTCATTGTGCTAACCACACGATGCTAAACAACCCCCCTCCTGACTAAAAGAGCAACTGCTACTTCTTTACCATTTAGAGCTTTATTGTTGTTCTGATCAGCCCTCCCAAAAGTTAAATGTATGGTGACGCTTGGTATTAGAACTGCTCCTGCTTTCTGACAGCATCCAATCTAGAGTGAACCCTGCTTCCTCAGGCCTTTATCCAAACCAGTAAGCAAGGATCCAGTCATTGCGGGGGCGGGGGGAAGCATGTCCCCTTTCAGTACACACATTAGTCCATAGCCATAGGTCCCTTTGGGGAACTCTGGGAAAAAAATTAGCAGCACTCATTTTTACAATATATAAGGTTCCACCCTCAAGAGGACCTTGACAACCCTTCATTAAAGGAATTCAAGGTTTGTAACCAGCCATGTTTGATTTAAAGGCTGTGACTTTAGTTTTGGTGATTCAAGTTAGATAACCGTTCACTTGACCTAGAATTCTGCCACATATATGGAACAAAAAAGACTTTAGTAAACGTCCCATCTATTTATTTACTAGGGACACCAACGTCAACAGAAAATGTCAAGAAGCCAGTGCGTGATGACTTGGAACTTTCGGGTCATTACACTTAAGCTGGAATGAGGCTCACTGTTTCCCACTTTCTTCAGCACATAACCAGAAAATCCCATTACACTCATTAATTCAACCAAAATGTCCTAAGTAACAACTCATGGTAATCCAGAACTTTGCCTTATTTCACTAGGAGTATCAAATGTAATATTTGGTATATTTTTGCCACAGTGTACCAATGACTACCAATGCCCCATTTTCCACGGGAAACAGTCATTGGTGCCTTTAAAACTAGTGATCAGAGAACCAATTCCAGAAAACACAATCAAGTCATAAAAACATCCTTAATAATCTGTTCCTCTAGAACCATTCTCAAAAACAAATAAAAACCAACCAAACAAAAAACAACAAAAAATACCTCTTGGTAAGGATTCAGCCTAAGAAATGGAACCATTAGGAGATAATATGAGAGATTTATAGCAAGATACTGACTTACCAGATTGTGGGGCTGGTTTGGCAAGTTAAAATCCTGAGGATGGGCCATTAGGACCTTCAGCCATGAACTGAACATACTTCCAATTGGTGGAATGATGTTGTCTTTAAGGAAGTTTGAGCTGTGCTCCTAAGGACTTTCAGCTGCTTAAATTGGGCCAACTCAGATTACCTGTTACCCCTTTCTCAGTCCAATGGACTGAGATTATGGACTGTGATCACCTCTATAAAATGTTTGCAACACCTAGGTTTGTGTATAATTGAACAACTGTGGACTATAGTATAGTGGCCGTGTAAAATTGATCATCACACCGATTCTTCATCATGAAGAAACTGGTTAAGGAAAAAATGTTACTTGGTACACCAGAATACTATGCAGGCATTAGAAATGAGGTTGTAGGTCAATTTATTGAAATGACCTTTGACAACTGTGAAACACTCGAGTTAAAAAACAGTATGCATTGTTCTTAGTTTTGTAGAATTCTGTACAAAATTCTATATACTTATATGCGTATACTGAAACATGTTCACCAAAATATTAACAGTGGTGAGTTGGTACTACCATGCACTTTCTTCTTTGGACTCTCCTGTACTAATGTATTTGTTTTCAATGTCCAGGCATCATTCTTGTCAGTAAAATAATGCCAAAGTACTTATACTTAAAATTTTTAAAACTCTCTAAAGAATTAAATATTGTACTAAGACATGGCATGTGCTGACAAAAAGTCAGGTCTCTAGATGACTAAGACAGAGGTTCTGAGACTCATTACTTTAAAACAAGTGTGTCAAATGAACAAAAAAAACTGTATTGGACTCAGACCTTTAAATGGATATCCTATCAATACGGTTAGACCTTACTAACTTGGGAAGTCTCTCTATTCTTTCAAACACAACAGAGAAAGGACAATGTTCTCTAACAATCCTCATCAAATGTAGTTATGTTCAAAGCTAAGGGAAATCCCCCAAAGGGCAGTGAAGTCTGCACTGATAAGCAGAGGCCAAAACTGAATGGCCCCACAAAGGCTCAAGAAACTAGATAGAGCTAGCAACTTAGTATTATGGTCGGGAGTCCAGACTTCATGCTCTTTGGAAGACATGAACACCATCGTGAACCCAGGTGTTATCTTGTGACCACCTTGAGGACCCTTGCCATGCAGATTAGATGTAAGCCCTATCTATAGTCTTTTCAATTTTAGGAGACAAGTACTTTTAGTTTAATCTGGTGAGATTTGTTATAATTACTTTAGAGATGACTTATTCTGGTATTTTGTGAGTCGAAAAGAACCTAAAAGACTTCAAGCCTGTTTCCGATTCCATGCACACAGGATATCAGTCCTGAGACTGTGATCCTTAGCATGGCCTGCTTGCAAGGGTGGACTATGCCTGGGGTGGGAAACGTGGATTTCAGGAATTTCCACCACTCCATCACTGGTAAGAGCTGTGCTCAAACTGTACAACGTGGCTTATTCTGAACACCAGCTTTCTCAAGCCTGATCCCATCTGATCTCAGAAGCTAAGCAGGGTCAGGCCTGGATAGTACTTGGATGGGAAACCACCTAGGAAGACCAGGTGCTGTAGGCGTAAACAATAAAAAATTTTAAAAAAGAGATTGTAAGCCGACAAGGTCCTTGCAATCTGTGAGATCAACCAAGGGTTACCTCACCTAAAAAACAAAAAAACAAAAAAACGAAGACTTCTTTATTGAAGACTGGAATCGTGGTACACGCCAAGCAGACGGTGCTTATACAACCAGCTCCCAGTAAGTGCTGATCTCTAATGAGGTCCTTTCACAGACATCTCTCATATGTGGCCAAATGCAATGCAGGATTTAAGCGAGTCCTAGGTAAGAGCATGGGGAGATTCTTGGAAGCTTCCACCTGATTTCCTGCAGACATCTCCCATATACCTTTTCCTGTTACTGATTTTGCTTTGCACCCTTTCAGTGTAATATGGTCCTAAGTCCAGCTACGTTCTGAGTCATCCAAGCAAATTACAGACCCTGAAGGCGGTCTTAATAAGTACGTAGAAGTCTGTGAAGATGTAGAGAAAATTATGAAAATGAATGTGTCTCCATTACATAACTGTTGCTAAGTAAAGCTTTTTAACCCAATACACTTAACACCATGGTGTCTAGAAAGAATGGAATGGCATCAAAAGCTTCCTCCTCAGAGGCTCCACGCTATATCCCCTACCCACATATGTCCTTTCTTCAAAGAATCTTTTTTTAAACCTCCACAACATATATAACCCCACTTTATTTCTATCTCCAGTATTTGCCTACTCCCTGCTTAAAGATGTGTCACATGCATTAACTACATAGGTGATCACACTCATTAATTTATCTGTATATTCACACAAAAAAAAATAGTTTTGAATACTTATTGAGTCTTATCCCTTAATTCTGATCTTATATGTCTTATAATAAATGTAGTATAATCTTATTAGAAGTCTTTAACTGTAAAGGATTAATATTGATCATTTTTTAAATTCTATTGTACATAATTTACTAGTTTGATCAAACTGATGCTCATTTTAGTAAGAAACTAAAACACATGACTAATAGAATTACAAAATGGAAAAAACTAACAAATATTCCTTGCCAGAGAAGACCATGAGTATCCCTTTCCATGTATTCACATATACACAGGTACATACACACGTACATACACACGTACACATACACACATTTATGAACATTATATTATGAAGGCCACAGTCTGATATCACAAAACCCATAGTATGTTCTTCTCCTGTCATTACACGTTATTGCCATCACTTTAATGGCCCCATGTTATTACAAAAATATGTAATTTAAATAAATTCTTATTAAGTTATTTCCATTTTTAAAATTGTGTAGCATTATTGATCTTTTTCACTGTTTGAATCTCATAATCATAAGTTCCTATACTATGACTGCCAAATCAGAGTTGCACTTTATACAACTGTTATATACTGATTTTCAAAGGATGGGTTTTTACCAAAGAAAAGCATGTAAAATGTCATTCCTACACCAATAATGAATATATTTGATGAAGTTTGATAAAAGAAATGCTACAATTAGAAGGCAATCATATCAAAGCCTGCACAGAAATGCAAAAACTAAAAAGCAATGATGAACTCAAGATTAAATAAGACAACTCTTGTCACTAGTAACTAAATCTAGTACTTTTAATGTATTGCTTTGAACCCTTAACATTGTTAAAAGTTGCAACTGTGCTATGTGCAGTAGCCAGTTACTGCAGTTTGTCTGCATCATGAGAAAAATGACAAAACAGAACTGAATTTATACTGTACCTAACAGTGGAATAGCAGACAGAAATCCAGATAAGAACTCAATGTCAGAACTGAGGCTGAAGGCAGGTCAGGAGCCAACTGCAACAGGATACTACTAAAACAATGCTGTGAAATGCAGTACCCAGTGTTATTTCTGCATTTCAATTCATTGTTTTCTCTGATTTATTGTCACAGGTTTCCTCTTCCAGATACAATTTTAAAATATTACACATTTCCTCCCTTTGATTCATTTAAAAAACAATTACTGAGCTCACATACAAAATGCTCATAAAAGTTAAGGCTGTAGATTCAGCAGCAAACAACCTTCCTGCTGTCAAGCATACCGCATTCTAGTGAACATCAATTTTAACACCCAACATTAGTTTTCTAAGTACCTGGACAAATTCTTACTTCTAAGGCCTGTTCTTGAAGGATAAGTTTAACTGTCAGAGGTTCTGGCTGAAGCCTTACTACACCACTTGTAATAGTTTTGGGATCACTGGGAAATGTTAAGCTATGGCTCAACATTTAATAAAACAAATGTTTTCCTTCAATCGAGACTGGATGAAATTTATCTCCAACATGGTTTCTGTGGTGAATTTTAAAATATGAACTTGACCTGAAGTTCTTACCACATATCTCACACTTGTAGGGTTTCACCCTTGTGTGAACCCTCTGATGAGATTGTAGATGTGCCAACTGACTGAAGTCCTTACCACATGTGTCACATTTGTATGGCTTCTCTCCGGTGTGAACTCTCTGATGAAGTTTAAGATGTGAAGCCTTACTTAAGTGCTTACCGCACTCCCAACAAGTATATGGCTTCTGTCCTGTGTGGATGCTCTGATGCACGACAAGATCCAAGCTTGTCTTGTAGCCCTTCCCACATTCCTCACATCTATATGGCTTTTCTCCAGTGTGGACCTTCTGATGGGCTTTTAGGTACGATTTCCGACCAAATCTCTTCCCACACTCTTCACATGTGAATGGTTTTTCTCCACTGTGGACCCGCTGATGGGCCAAAAGATGTGAGGCCCATCTGAAACTCTTCCCACATTCCTTACAATGATAAGGTTTCTTTTCTGTGTGGATCCTCTGATGGTAATAAAGATCTGCCCTAGAATAGCTTTTTCCACACTCCTCACATTTGTATGGTTTCTGCTCCATGTGGACACTCTTATGGACATGAAGATGTGAGCTCCAACTGAAGCACTTCCCACACTCCTCACATTTGTATGGTTTCTCTCCCGTATGGACCACACAATGACTATTAAGACCTGATCTACGACGAAAGTTCTTCCCACATATATCACACCTGAATGGTTTCTCCCCAGTGTGAACCCTCTGATGGTTCTGAAGATGGTAAGCATGAATGAAGGCCCTTCCACATTCTTCACACTTATAAGGTTTCTCTCCTGTGTGTAATTTGCAATGGTCACTAAGTGTTGATCTACGACTGAAGCCTTTCCCACACTGCTCACATTTGAACGGTTTCTCTACAGTGTGGACTTTCTGATGAGTTTGCAGACGTGAGCTTTGATTGAATTCCTTACCACACTTATCACATTTATAACGTTTTTCTCCCAAGTGAACTCTCTGATGAATACGGAGTGCTGAGCTATGGAAGAAGCTTTTTCCACACTCATGACATGTATGAGACCTGTCTCCCGAGCTTAACTGTTGATGAAGATCAAAGTTGGAGAAACCACTGAAGAATTTTTTACACACCTTTCTCTGGTAAGGTTTCTGGCCTGTTTGAGTTATAGATAGTTCTGTCCCAACCTGGTTGGGTGAATCACCCTGTCTGGGGAATTGAAAACTAGTTATAATGGAGTCTTGACATTTGATTAAGTCAGCTACAATCAGGTGCCAGATTTGCCAGCAGGAAAGTTCTTCGTTTGATTCTTCTGGAACAATCTCTGGTTCATGTTGGATCTTGCCTCCTAGAAGGACAGATAATCCAGAGATGTGGATAAGTGAAGGCTTTGTTTGTTGTCTTCAAGATTTCAGGTTGGAGAAAGCATGAGTCTTTAATGGATCCAGGGACTTTTCACTATGTCCTCTGGGTATGTATCACGGTCTCCGGTTTATATGCCTACAGAAACCAAGAGGTAGTCTAGTAGGCACCTATCCACTGAACATCAGTAAAACCAATTTAGAACTACCCTGAGTCTCCTATGTGATATGAGAGTTAGAAATAAAGGCTTCATAACAAAAATGATAATATGATACATAATGCTCATCTGTTGCTATTTCTACTGAATTTCATAATGAGCATATATTCTTGGATAAATTTTACAGCAAATAATTATATACACAATAAAGTATGAATCAATGCAAACTTTAAGGAAGAGCGGTAGCAGAAACAATTCTCTGTATATTTGGGTTTATGTTACATATCCTTAGGTAGTAAAAAATTTTAATCTTACCAAAAAAGGAGTATGGACTTTACCTTCTGCTTCAGAGAGATGAGCTCTGACCCCATGGAATGCCATGCCTGAAAAGAGTTCCTGAGGTTCTTGGGTCACACTGGCTGGTCTAACAACACGATTTAGAAGTAAAACTGACCACACCAGAAAGACCAAGAATGTGATTTCAGATGGGGCTTTAATTTACCCTGTGGTGTGAACCAGGAGACTGAAAATAGCCACATGAAACTATTCAACGTACATTGGCCATCTGATGGAGCTCCAATAATTACTTTGGACAATGAGGCTCAGATGAGCCTCCCTGATTGGCAATATTCTGTGTATAATTCTACACCTTCCTTCATGTTGGAAAGTAACACAGAAACACCTACTTGACTCCATGCAGAGAGGACAATGGGAGCCCTAGATTCCCTTTCATGTGCCTTTTCTGTTACTTGATTTTAAGGAGTATCCTTCTCCGCAATAAACACTAACCATGGGTTTAACGGCATTCAGTGAGTCCCATCAGGCCTAGCAGAAAATGATTCAATCTTAAGGTAGTTTGGAGTACCACCACCCCTGCCCCTGGCAAACATGCAGCAGGGATCAAGTGCAAAGAGGAGTGTAAACTGACCCTTTGAACTTTGAAGTAGGCTGAACTCTTTGTACTCCTACATATCGAAAACCTAGAATTATTTGTATATATCTTTAAAGCCTTCCTGCAAATTCTATATAATATGGGTAGTTCGTTTTATTTTTCTGGGTTGATACACACAGTAACTTAAATATCTGAAATAGAAAAGAGATAGGAAACTACAATTTTGCTATGAAGCTATGTCTGCATCCCACAGGAATACACAAAGGTTGATGCTAATGATGAGAAAGTCAATGGGATGAAAAAGAATACATGAGGGCCTCCATAAGTTTCTTCCGAGGTTTCTAGATTGTCTCTTTCAAAACACAGTGTAGAAAAACTTTGGAGATAAACTGGGCTTTCACATAAGTTTTTCAGATTGAAAACTGCAGCCTCTTAGCTGTAAATTAACAATAAGCATTTGGAAAAAAGAATAAGGACAGAAACCATGAGAGTGAGAACAGGGTCATTACATGAACTGTCTTGCCAAGTCATACATATAAACGCACACACATGGATAATATTTCTTTTGGTTACACTCAAAGATAAATTTCTTACTATACCTTGTGGTCTAAAAAGTGTAAAAACTTGGTTTAGAAACTTAGCAAGGCCTTAAACAAATTATTCAAATAGAAAGATAAGTTCCAAGGGTGAAACTTGGGAAAAAAATACCAGTAGGTGAGTGTGCACCTCCTGATAGATACTGTAGTTTATAGTTAAATCTAACAAATTGTCACTTTAAAATAGTTTTTTGGGGAGACATGAAAGTCTCTCTGAGGATGTAGCAATTGTGAGTAGGCAGTTTCCCGATTCTCTCCAGGTTATAATGTTCACCCGTTGAAAATGTAACAATATGTCTCTATAAAAATAAAGGGAAATCATGGGAAATAATCAGTCTTCAACATTAAATGGCTAAATTTGTAGAAAATTAAGCCACAGAAATATACAACATATTTCCCAGCAAAAATGATCAGGAATAGACAACAATTGGCTGCGTGGCTGGTGTTACTTTCATTTTCACTCTTCCCCTACCAGCACCTGGTGACAGAAACATGGATGTTGACCTTGTAAAAAGCAAATAAACCACAAAAGGGCAAATGATGCAGAGGAAAGGCAGCATGCAAGCTGAGAGCTCAGGAAATAGGTTTTTCCCTCTTTTGTGGGGGCCATGTCAAAGAGCAGACACCAGGTTCATAAAAAAATGTATTACACTCTGGTCATGAAGATGACCCTATGGAAGGCTCCAGGAGAGCCACAGGGAAGGCATGTTTTACAGTGTGGTCATAACTGCAATGACTACATGTTTTCCTGGGATGTGGGTCAAGTGCACATGCACAAACACTCGATCACATTAAGGACATCTATGTAAGTAGCAACTGTATAGGCAGCCATTCGGAGACAAGAAATGTTGTACAATAGCCTTAATTTGTTCTGGTTTACGTATCACTTATTAGCTGTCTCCATGAGTCACGGAATGACTTGGGGTGAAAAGGAAACATGAGGGCCTCACACCGGCTTCTTATGCAGGGTTTGGACTGTCTGTTTGAAAACAATGTGGAAAAACTTTAGATGTAGATCAATTGGTCTTTCATGTCAGTTTTTCAAATTGAAAATGATAGACCTTTAGTGAGCTATAAAATAAATTTAGAAGTCTATAATAAAAACAACAAGAGAGAAACTATGAAAGCATCACCACTAGCAGGGAAAACACTTCAAGTCCAAACCCCAGAAACTATGAACATGCCATTACACAGCAAAGAAGAATCTGAATGCAGATGCAATTAAAGTTGCTAATATGCAGACCATGAAAACAGGAAGGGAATCTGAGATGAAATGAGAGGGACCGATATAACCAGAAATGTCCTGAAAGGTGGAAGAATGGCAGAGTACAGAAGAATGGTGAGGAAGGCAACATCATTGGCTTTGAAAATGGAGGAAGTAGAACAAGCACAAAGGAAGTGGCCAAGCCCTACATACTAGTAACCCAAGGAAAAGGTTTCCCCCCTAAACCAACAGTTCCCAACCTTTATGGCACCAGGGACTGGTGCTCCTATGAGAATCTAATGCCTGATGATCTGAGGTAGAGCTGAGGAGGTGATGCTGGTGCTGGGGAGTGGCTGGGGACTAAATACAGATGAAGCTTTGCTTGCTCATCCATTGCTCGTCTTCTGTAGTGAGGCCCAGTTTGTAATAGGCCATGGACTGGTACCGGGAGTTGGGAATCCCTGCTCTACAGCATCCAGAAAGAAATGAAGCCTTGTAAACACCCTGATTTTAGTCCAGTGAGATGTCAGACTTCATACCTAAAGAACTAAAATAAAATAAAATTTTGTTGTTAGCTCTGCTATGTTTATAGTAATCTGTTTCAGCTCCAATAGGTAATATACAGTATCCTTGGCAGGTCTGAAAAACAGGAGAAAGGATAGCATGGGTGGAAAAAATGGAGCAAGAGGCAGGACAAGAGATGTACTCAGGGAGGGAGCAGGGATGCAGAGCAGACCGCAGGGGACTCCAAGGGCTACTTTTAAGTGGTTTTACCTTTAAGGAAAAGAAAGAAGCCATTAAAGATTTTGAACAGAGAAATGGCAATGTGACTTACATGTCCAAAGGATAACTTTGGCTACCATATGAAGAAGACCTAGGATGGAAAGAGAAGGAGCAGGGCAACCTGTACGAAGGTGGTCATAACAATCCAGGAAAGAGGCTGAGGTGATTTAGAACATGGTGTTGGAAATCAGCACAGAGAGAAGTAAAACAGATGGCGTGACAGCTGACTCTAGCATTCACTGTTGCTTGGTTCTTACCTGAATTCCCTTTTCTTTGGGTTGCCATCTTCATCATCCAAAATTTTTCCCCCCTTACTAAGTGGATCACGCCTTGTTTGAATGGTTGATGCCCTGTGAACGTGCAAAGTCACATGTTTAAAATCCTGGTAAATTAGGTTCCCACTGCACTCTCTTCAAATCATCAGAAATGGTGTTTTTCAAACCCTTTTTTTCACGGCCTATTTGAAGAAAAGCCATTTGTCAAGACCCATACATATATGTAGAATGAGTTACAAAGTACTTCCTCCTCAATTTTTTTGGTAAGAGTGTGAGGATTGATGTTATCTAATTTAATTTCCTTAAAAATTAATATGGGGACTAAGTAGGGATTTTTTTTTTTTTTTTTACTTAGGATTATTAGGTTTATTATTATTAGTATGTTGTTTTTTATGACTCATGATAGGGTCAAAAATTAAGTATAGCAGTATAGTATCCAGTTACAGTTCTTTAACAAAACACAAACTTGCCTGTTGACAAAAACCAAAGTTATTCCCTCTGTGTCCCACATATCTTAGAAGGGTCTGATCCCCAAACTGAGGAAACTATTTCAAAGGCCCCAAGCCTTGAACACCCTAGGACACAAAGCCACTCCTGAGAGCTAATACTGAGTGACAAAGGGCACTTGTCCTCACCCACTGAGACCAGGTTCCTGAAGTTCTCCAGCATCACATCTCGGTACAGCTTCCTCTGGGTGGAGTCAAGCAGCCCCAGTTCCTCTTCGGTGAAGATCACAGCCACATCCTTGAATGTCACTTCCTCCTACAACAAACACAGGCAGCCTCAATCTCACGACCAACCTGCACTCAGAGAAGGGCAGCACTGAGCAGACGCTATCTTCTTGTCTTGATTTTCTGTGTGAACCTAAATAGGCTTCTCATATTTTACGTATGTAAATGGGAGATGAAGTCAAGAACCTCCTCATTTGGCAGCTCTAAGGAATATTTGCAAAGACAGAATTAAGTGCCTGGCAAATCCAGCAAAACTGGATGTTTTTAACAAAAGTTAGACTTTAGTTTATAATTGGAAACAACCAAGATGTCCTTCAGGTAGTGAATGGATAAACTGTGGTACATCCGGACCAGAGTATAATTTAGTGCTAAAAAGAAATGAGCTATCAAGCCACAAAAAGACCTGGAGTTACCACATATTACTAAGTAAAAGTAAGTCTGAAAAGCTACATGTTTATGATTCCAACTATATGACATCCTGAAAAAAGGTAAAATTATAGAAACTGTAAAAAAGATCCGTAGTTTCCAAGGGCTGGGGGAAGGGAGGGATGAGCAGGAGGAGCACAGAAGATTTTTAGAGCTGTGTGTGATAGTATAATGGTGGAGACATGTCCTTCATTATAAACTTGTCCAAACCTAGAGAATACACAACGCTAAGAATGACTCCTAATGCAAACTATGGACTCTACGTGGCAATGATATGTCAACACAGGGTCATTTACTGTAACGAATGTACCAATGTGGTGGGGGATGTTAACAGTGGTGGAGGCTGTGCACGTGTGGGACAGGATATTGGGAACTCTGTACCTTCTGAATTTTATGGTTAATGCAAAACTGTCCTCGAATATAAAAAGTCCATTATTAAAAAACAGACACACACACACCTAAGGTTATATGTTATTTTGAAAAAATTAACACATTAAGGAATAAAAGACATGCCGGATGTAACTCAGACATTAGAAAGACTCACACACACCTAAGGTTATATGTTATTTTGAAAAAATTAACACATTAAGGAATAAAAGACATGCCGGATGTAACTCAGACATTGGAAAGACTCACACACACCTAAGGTTATATGTTATTTTGAAAAAATTAACACATTAAGGAATAAAAGACATGCCGGATGTGACTCAGACATTGGAAAGACAGAATCTAGCTCTTCCTGTGTGAAAATCTCCAACAATGTTATGCAATGATACTGTGTAAAGCTGCAATTAAGAGCCTATTGTTCTGTGCCATATTTAAATAGTCTGTCTATAGAATTCCAACATGGCATGTATCCAATGTACTTTTTCAACATTACTAAGCCCCTAATACACTGAGAATCAAAAACATACATATTATTTAGAAATAATTTTTTGGAGAGAAAGGTAAGAAAAGTGTCACTGCAGTTTGCGTGAAGCAATAAAATTCCTAAACCACCTTAATGTCTGAGTGGTAAGTAGTTGAAAATAACACAGTGTATCAACTGAATAGGAATAGTAAATTATCATAAATAACAAATGTTATACAATATTAAGTGAAAAAAACACAATTTAATAATAGATGTATATCATGAATATTAATAAAACTATGAATGCTCGTGAGAAAAAGAGTATAAGAAAACAAAATTAATGTGTCAGCAGTGAAGTAATAAAGTGGGAGAACTGGTCATTCCTATTAATTTGTCCACACTTATTTTTGAAATAAAAAGAATAGTGACCAAAAAAACCCCCCAAAAATCCAAACACTAAAAACAAGTGCAAAATAAGCAGGTTTTTAAGTGCCTTGTGTTTTCCTTGAGTCATTTCAAGAAAAAACAAAACAAAACAAAAATATGGCCTTCTGAATAGTGAGATGGAATTTTAACAGTAAAGAAAGGTAAGCCATATCCACCTTGATTGTGGTCATTTTTTTCTTCTTAGTTTTGCAAATATACAGATTTCTGAGCTATGGAGAACTGTGCCTGGTAGTACCTGGAAAGACAGAAAAAGCACATGAAAGGCTGACCAGGCATGTTGTTCACCTCCATAAAGGAGCCCCTTTGGGGGGAGGGAGGGGGTGGCTGCTGCTTACACAGCTTGAGGAGCAGATCATAGCATGAGTACTCTTTACCTGCACAACACTCACAGTGATACAATCTCCAGTGTTGCCTTGTGGCTCCCAAGGTAGCCATATCGGATTCTGATGTTATGGAACTGGGGACAATAGAAAGCACAGAGCAACAATCATCTCTAGTGAGTGAAACTGATGTGTGAGATAATATTATGCTGGGGACTATATCTGGGTTCAAACCTAGTTCAACTTCTCACTTAGCTGAGTCTTTTTGGGCAAATTAGTAACATCTCTTTTTTACAATTTTGTCATCTGTACAACTGAGAGAATATTAGTTCCAAATCATTTGACAGTTGAGAGCTGGTCAGCACTTTAAATACTATCAAGATTATTTTTTGAAGCTATAGTAGAAAAGATGGTACTCTGTAATGTGAAATTGCTCTTATAAATGGGATTTCTACCAAAAAAAAAAAAACACCCACATTATATAAAAGACCTTTATAGGAAGAAAGGAGCAGGAGTAAGGAATTTATACTAGGCAAAATGAAAAGCAGCTTAGTTATTGCGAGGTCACTTTCCTTTAGAAGATGGCAGGGGTCTATCAGGCAGATTTCCTAACTCGTGCTGATCTGGCGATTTCTGATTCACTGGTTTAAGGTTCTATTTCTGGGAGAGCCAAAATTATCATGAACTCTCCGTTCCGGGACATGGAACTTAGCATAAGCAACTCCATTCGGGGTCTGTTGTCTTGTTTTTAACCTCTGTTCCTGAGATATCAGATATTCTGACCTCCTCATCCCCTCCTCCTCCTTTGCAGCCTGAAATGGTTTGGGATTTAGTCTAGCTTCCTATAGGGAGACACTGCAGCTGGAGTTCTTAAGCCATCGGACTCACGGTTTTCAAGGAAGTGAGCACTTCTCAACACAACAGTACTAATAACAAGAAGCCATCATTCACCACCTGCTAGGAACTGTCATAATACTTTTACTTACACTATCTCGTTTAATTCTCAAACCATTATATCAGGAAGCTAATAACGTCATCCCAATTTTACAGAAAAACATCAAAGACAGAGAAATTTAGGTAACTCGCCCAATACCCTACTGCAGAACCGGTAGAGCGGACGGTGCGCGACCCGGGCAGGCGGAAAGCGCTGGAGACTTTCCAACCACGCGAAGCACGACCCAAACGCCTCAAACGCAGGGGCTCCGCTGAAGGGAACGCCGCCCGCCGCCCCAGCTCTAAAAACCACAGCTCTGACGCAACATTTTTCTCCTAAGCCAATGGCCGGGTCCAGTGGGACCCCAAAAAGTTCGGAAGAGTCGTGAAAAAAGAAATCAGCTCACCACAGCGAGGGGAAAAAGAACCCGTACCTGAGCACCGAGAAGGGAAGTGCGTCGAGGGAATACACTTCCCAGAATTCCCTTGCCCAAGCGCTTTGTACGGAGTATCCGCGTCTCTGCGGGACTCGTGGACTACACTTCCCAGAAAGCCAGAGAACACAGTGCATGTTCTCGCCCTCCTCAGGCGGAAGTGCTTGAGACCTCGCGGAGATGTTGGACAATTTCCAGAAAACCCGCGGGGACTAAATTCACATTGCCAACTTCAGGCTGGGAGTGTGGATACGTGCGCTGAGGGCTAGTGTTACCTTCTTCTGAATCCGCGAGCGGAAAATTTTCTGTAGACATGACTTCCTGAAGTCTAAATGTCTTCCATTAGTACAAGTTTTGTTGAAAGAGTAAACAGGAAGCATAAGGTTAAAAAATGAATCTGTAACTGGGAAATGTTCTATTTAGGAGCATTAGAGAGTCGAGAGGAGGGTAATATTTTGTACAATCAGAATTAAAGCTGAGAATGAAGAATGGGCGAGGCAGTGTTTTTGGAGAGGTGGTATTAACCTCTACTCTTGATGTAGTGGTATCAGTGGTTTGATAGGATATAATCAAGAGTCGTGTGTAAAGTTACTCAACACCATTAGTCGTAATGAAAATGCAAATTAATAATATCACTGCATTCTAGCAAAAAAAAAACCCACAAAATTACAATTAGCAGGAAAATATATATATAAAATGTCAACACTTTCCTAGTAGTGTAAATTGGTACAACCACTTTGGAACGTTTGTTTTGAAGTATCTAGTAGAATTACATATGTTCATACCCATAACTCTTTGGTTCAACCCACACAGACATTCCTCAGATTGATATATCCATATATTCAGCCAATGACGGTTTCCAGTAGGCTCATACCATCACTACTTTTAAGAGCCTAAAGTGGAAATTACTCAATGATCATCTATAATAGAGGGAAATATTGGTAAATTTACTCGTTGTAAAAATAGCCACTAACGGGAGTGAATAAAATTCATCTAGTCTCCAAATTTGAATGTCCTAATGTTGATGAAATTAAGGTTAACAAAGAATAGTAAATATTGTATGATTCCATTCTGTAAAATACAAAAACAGGCTCAGCAAATCTATCTTGTTAGGAGTTAATAAGTGCCATAGTAAAAGGATTGTGACTAGAATGAGGTATCAAGGGAGCTTCTAGGATGTTAAATTTGTCCTAGTCCTCTAAGAAATGTACACTATAAATTTAATAGAATAACATTAAGTGAAAGGCAGGAAAACAGGGAAGGCTATAAGAATCATGACTTTGATACAAAGGTGATCCTTGCCTGGATTAGTACTTAACATAATGGTTGCCAGGTGTTGATTTCTAATTCCACCATTCCTTCTACATTTATGGGTCAGGTTTCTACTATGAGTTCACATTTTTAAAATTTTTTTCTCCTATCCTTATTTTCCATCTTTCCTCATATTATAAACATTTATTTTGATGTTTAAATTCTTCAAATTTGTTCCTTTCCTCTTCAAGGTGATTATGTTAGTCACTGAAATACAGTTTCGTTATTTATTTTTGCTTTAGAGTTCTGTATTTTCTTTTCCCCTTTATTTTTAGCATGTAAAACATTAATAGGGTTCTAACAATTGGAACCCTATAAAGGAGATGATCAGAGAAATGTATTGTGTGCATTTTAAATCCTGAAGATGGCTGGAGTTAGTGCTGCCTAGCGGTGGACTTTGCAGAACTAAAGTCATTTGGGAAAACCTGTGTTCAAATCCATCACTGCCATGTATAGCGTTCTGACCTCAGGTAACTTACTGAACCTCTTGAAGACTTCACTTTTAAATGTAAAATAGGGAGACAAATAGTGTTACATTAAGAGGAATTAATATTTATTGCATGTTGGACTCACACCCCAATGCCTGGTAAATACTAGATATTTATTACCATTATTAATATCTAATAAATACTTTGCAATCAAATTACAAGATATCTTATACATAAGTGTTAATGTTAGTGTTTGACTCATTTTCATGCTTTTTCTATATAGACTCCAGTATAATTCTTGGGATCAAATCTTACTTGTAAAGTCTTTGTAAATTGTCCAAGTAAACCTATAGATGAATATTGTTCAATAATTTAACACTTAATAGATTAATTCTAATGATTTAAAAATTTTAAAGTGATGTTCACTGACTGTATTTATTTGTTACATCTTGTGGATGTGGGGAGTGATAAACTGAAATAGTGCATATTCATCTGTATATACACAAGAATGCTGAGAAATTAGAATTAGCTGCTCTGTAATATTGTTCTACTACCAACAGTCTGGATTGCTTCATTTGATAAATTTTGAGAATGAGGAAATAACTAAAGGCCAATAATTAGAGGTTCTCAACTATGGTTGAATTATCAGGCACCAAATGACTAATAGGGCCGAAATAGGAAGACTTTGGTTTAGGAAGTATTCTCATGAGAACAATATTGCCTTCTAGGGAGGGCTTGCATATTGTAGAATTAAAAAAAATTACTTTTTGTGCATAAAGCACACACACACACACACACATATACACAATATATAAACAGAAAGCAGCTCATCTGTAATATTAAAATTTCTCAGAGTAGAACATCAGGTTAAAGAAAGTCAAAAAAGGATCTTTAAGGAGGCTAATAAAAAAGTTAAGGAATATTGGCATCAGTATTGGTAAAAAAAAATCATGTGTCACTGAAAAACACTTTCTATGTAGCCAACATTATTCTAAGTACTTATAAATAACTTTATTTAATCCTGAGAAAATCTTAGGTGAATTCCATCCATATCCACAATTGATAAATAATTAAACTGGGGCATAGAAAAAGTAAAGCTTTTACATAGGGTTGTATGGCTAGTAAGATTTAGGATTTTCATAAGTAATTCTGACTCCAGAGTCCATGCTTTCTACTCCTACATAATACTTGCCTACTCCAATGATCTATCTGGTCCATTTGATTATAAATATTCCAAACATACTGAGGGTCTCTGAACCTTATCAGCCTCCTTCTGAGAAGCTTGGGTGAATACTAAAAATTAAATGTGGGCAGAAGTTAGGAAGGGCTCTCCCATCAATAATTCAAAAGGGACCAGCCTTTCACTAAGTAACTGGGATTTTACCTGTGAGATATTATAACTGTAGGGTCCTCAGCTGGCTGAGAATCTTATCTCCTTTAGGTTTTCTCACCATCAGCTAAAACTTTTCTTTATTATCCACATGTTTTTAAAATATATTCTTTGAAAGCTTACTTCCCTGAGCATTATAATCATTATAAGATTTGGCGTCTATGGCCATACCACCCTGAATGCGCCGATCTCATCTGATCTCAGAAGCTTTGCAGGATTGGGCCTGGTTAGTACTTGGATAGGAGGTTTGGGTGACTGTCTGAGAGATGAAAATAATTTGTTGCTTTAACGACCAATAACATTATTCTTCCAATTTTCTTTTAGCAAAAGAACCACCAATGGTTAGCCAAATCAATACATAGCCATCTCATTAACATCTTCTCTCCTCAGCTTCAGTTACAAGAAAGTGTGGTCACGTAATTAAGTTGTGATCAATAAAACCAACAGAATCATGAAGAAATAGAAGAAATAAAAAATCTAAATTGAAGAATGACAAGGAGAATGAATCAGTAATCAAAAACATCCCAAGAAAGAAAAGCTCAGGACCAGATGGCTTTACTGATGAATTCCACCGAACACTTAAAAAATAATCTAACTTTTCTCAAACTTTTCCAAAAAATTGAAGAGAAAACCTTTCCAAACTTATTTAATGAGGCCAGCATTACCCTTATACCACAGCCAGATGGGGGACATTACAAGAAAGATAAATACAGGCCAATATCTCTGATGAATATGATGCAAAAATCCCCTCTAAATTCTAGCACACCAAACACAGCAGCACATTCAAAAGAGCATACGCCATGATTAAGTGGGATTTATCCTTTTCATGCAAAGACAGTTCAATATATGCAAATCAATAAATGTGATTGACCACATTAACACAATAAAGAATAAAAATAATATAATCCATTAGTAGATGCAGAGAAGACATTTGACAAAACCCAACATCTTTTTATGATGAAAACTCACAACAAATTAGGTATAAAAAGAATGCACCTCATAATCATAAAGGCCATATATGGCAAGCCCACAACTAACATACTCAACAGTGAAAAAGCTCTAAAATTTTTTTTATCTAAGATTAGGAATAAGACAAGATGCCTACTCTCACCACTTCTATTCAGCAGTAGCAGAAGACTAACTAGAGCAATTAGCCAAGAAAAAGAAATAAAAGATATTCAAATCAGGAAGGAAGAAGTAAATTTGTCTTTGTTTACAAATGGCATGATCTTGTATAGAGAAAATTCTAATAATGCTACCAAAATTGTAGAACTAATAAATTCTATAGTTAGGATACAAAATCAACATACAAAATTCAATTGCATTTCTACACATTAACAACAATCAGAAAGAGAAATTAAGAAAACAATCCCATTTACAATAGCAATAAAATACTTAGGAATAGTTTAAACAAGGAGGTGAAAGACCTATATACTGAAAACAGTAAGACTTTGATAAAAGACACTGAAGGAGACATGAATAAATGGTACAAATCCTATGTTCATGGATCAACATAATTAATATTTTTAAGATGTCCATATTTCCCAAAGTCACTTACAGATGCAATGTAATTCCCATCATTTTCCAATGGCATTTTTCACATAGAGAAAACAATCCAAATAAATTTATGTGGGACCAAAAAAGACCTTAAATAGCCAAAGTAATCTTGAGAACTAAAAAGAAAGCTGGAGGCATCACACTTCCTGAGTCAAACTATGTTACAATGCTATGGTAATCAAAAGAGTGTAGTACTGGCATAAAAACAGATACATAGACCAATGCATAGAACAGAAAGCACAGAAATAAACACACCAATATGTGATCAATTAATCTTTAACAAGGGCACCAAGAACACACAATAGGGAAAGGATAGTCTTTTCAAAAAATGGTGCCGAGAAAACAATATCCATACAAAATTGGACCCTTATCTGACATCATACAGAAAAATCAACTCAAAATGTATTAAGACTGAAATCTAAGACTTGAAATTGTAAAATTCTTAAAAGACAAAGTAGAGGAAATTCTTGACAATGGTCTTGGCAATGATTTCATGGATAAGACACCAAAAGCCCATGGAACAAAAACAAAAAACAAGTGGGACTATACCAAACTGAAGAACAGGAAGCAATCAACAGTGAAAAGGCAACCTACAGAATGGGAGAAAACATCTGCAAATAATATCTGATAAAGGGTTAATCTCCAAAATATATAAGAAAGTCTTACAACTCAATAAAATGAATAATCCAATTTTTAAAATGAACTAAAAACTTAACTAGATATTTCTCAAAAACACACACACACTCACTCACACAAATGGCTAAAAGGTATATGAAAAATGCTCAATGTCACTAATCATCAGAGAAATTCAAATCAAAACTACACAAAATATCAGTTCACTCATGTCAGGATGGATATTATATATATTTAAAAAGACAAGTGTTGGAGAGGATATAAGAGAATTGGAATTCTTGCACACTGTTGGTGGGATGCAAATTGGTGCTACCACTATGGAAAACAGTATGGAGATTCCTCAAAAAATTAAAAATAGAATTACCATATGATCTAATAATCCCATTTCTGGGTATGTATATAAAATAATTGGAAGTAGGGTCTCAAGGAGATATTTAAACACCTATGTTCATAGAAGCACTATTTACACTAGCTGAGAGGTGGAAGCAATCCAAATGTCCATTGACAAATGAACTGATAAACAGAATGTGACATATAATGGAGTATTATTCTGCCTTTTAAAAGAACGAAATCCTGTAATATGCTACAACATGAATGAGCCTTGAAGACGTTAGCTAAGTGAAATAAGCCAGTCACAAAAAGTAAATAAAATATGAGTCCACTTATATGAGATATCTAAAGTAATCAAATTCACAGAAACACAAAGCAGAATGGTGGTTGCTAGAATGGAGAAACAGGAAGGTATTAATCTATGGGCATACAGTTCAGTTAAGCAAGATGAGTAAGTTCCAGAGACCTGCTGTACAACATTGTACCTATAGTCAACAATGATGTATTGTACACTTAAAATTTTGTTAAGAGGGTAAATTTCATGTTAAGTGTTACTATAATAAAATAAAAATTTTAAATTCTAACATTTAACTTTGTAATTGTATTTGCTGACTAATCTTAATATGATTCATATACATATATAAATTGGAATGTATTAAATTACATGTGAAATTCAACAACTTATATAAATACAAAACAATAAAATTTAATCAACGTTTAAGTCATTCAAAATTATTTTTTCAAGCAAAATTTAAACAATATTAAAGATGACAGAAAGAGAATACAAAGGAACAAAAATTAGAGATAAACAGAAAACAAATAATGACTAAATCTAACTATATCAATAATTACATTAAATGTAAATGGTTAAAACATACCAAATAAAGATGTGAAGTTAGAGTGGATGAAAATAACAATTCAATCTATTGGGTGTCTATGAGAAATCCACTAAATATTAAGATCAGGATAAGTTAAAATTTTAGGAGATTGGATTAAACATGGCGGAGTGAGAGACATTCCCAGATCTCTCCTCTTGAAATAACAATAAGCTGAACATCTAAACCTCAACAAAAAAACACCCAAACTGCACACCAGTGTGTCTGAGCATGGAATCTGCGTCTAAGAGCTACCACTGGTCAGAACCCCCAGGTGTCAGGTATTGGACTGGGAGAAACAAAGCAGCTGCCTCTCTAAGCCACAGGAACTACCTGTAAAAAGAGGGGATAGGGGAGGGGAGAAGGAGTGGTGAGTTCCCTGAATAGTCCTGCCTGGGAGCGTTGTGAGCTCCACATCACTGGCAGTAGTGCCCAGTCATTAGGGCATAAGGCAGAGAAAAGGGGATGGCATAAAAGTGGGGACAGCAAAAAAGCAACAGTTGATTTTTACCAGCCAGGGTTGCAAAACCAAGGCTGAGCCTCATCCCCAATCCCCAACCCAGAGGACCCCTCCCCCTATGTCCTCTAAGACCAATCACCGCCGAGCCCCAGGGGAATCTGAGCAAACGCTACTGAAACTGTCACTAACACTGACAGGAATTGAAACTGAGGGTAGCAGGCATGATTAAACATCTATAAGGGAAAAAAGAGACATCATTAAGACTTTATATAAAGCAGCGATCCAAGAGGCTTAGACGCCACCTACTGGAAACCAAAAGAAAAACACCTTCTTTGCAATAGGCTAGGGACCATTATATAATAAATCTTCTTTCTGGGGGAAAAAAAAAGAAGCAGAAAATATTTTCATTAATGCCCAGGCAGAGAAATAGTCCATTGAACACCATAAACAACCAAGGTGACAAGGCATCTTGGAAAAAAAAGAGAAAAATCTCCAGAAAATAAGCTTCAGACATAGAAATATGAGACTTAAATGACAGAGAATTCAGGATGGTACTTCTGATAAAACTCAATGAGATCCGAAACGAATCATATCAACAATTTCAGAAACTGAAAAAACAGCTAGATGAGCAGAATGAGTCCTTTAGCAAGGAGATTGAAACCCTCAAAAAGAACCAAATAGACCTTCTGGAGATAAAGATAAGTTAAAAATATAAAGATGGAAAATGATATGCCATGCAAACACTAATCTGTTGGGAGCCATTTTTGCTGAATGCCCTGCAGACAGGGTTAAAGCTGCTTGCAGAGCAAGAAGTTTGCAGAGCTGACAGACTTTGTGGTCTGCAGATGCAGGAGGAGGAAGTTTTGCTTAAGACTCAAGGCAAAGAGTTGAACGGTCCTTGACCTAAGGAGCAAGGATGTTTTGAGAACACTTGGTCTCCTATGTGAATGTCAGCAATTGTTTGCGTATCTGTGGGTTTTGCTTCTCATGCACTCCCAAGGGTACAAGTATGCTGTGCTAAATAAACTCGGGGCAACAGTATTTACTGTTTGCCCTCCTGACTCTATCTTCTGTCTTGTCTTTTTTCTTAATCCTCACTCCCCCTCTCAGGAACTGTTCGATCTTAGCTGGCAGGCTCTGGCACTAATCATAATAAATAGCAATGGATATGTAATTATTAATATCAGCATCAGACAATGTAGAGTTCAAAATAAGGGCTATTACATAATGATAAAAATAAAAAGGTCATTTCATCAAGAATCTTAAATATTTATAGATTTAACAACAGAACGCTAAAGTAGCCAAAGAAAAACTGACAGAATTCAAAAGAGAAACAGATTAATCCACAATTACATCTAGTAAATTAAATGCCCCTCTTAGCAATTGATAGAACAAGTAGACTAAAAATTAGTAAGGCTATAGATGACCTTCTCAACATGATTAATAAATTGACATAATTGATCTGATATTTATAGACTACTCTATCCAACAACAGTAGGATATATATTCTAAGTACACACAGAATAATATTCACTAAAAGGGACTATATCCTAGGCCATAAGACAAACCTTAACAACTTGAAAATAACTGAAATTATATAAAATGTGTGCTGTAATCACAATAAAATTAAAATATTAATTAGGAACAGATACCTGACTAATCCTCCAATATATGGAAATTTTAAAAGATTACTAAATAATCCAAAGGTCAAAGAGAAAGTCAGTCACAAAGAACATTATAAAACACTTTGAATCAAAAAGAAATGAAAGCACAGCATAAAAAACATTGTACCATAGAGCCAAAGCAGTGTTAAGAGAAATAAAACAATTAGATGATTATATTAGAAAAAAATCTCAAATAATGAGATTAACTTCCATTTTAAAAAAGTAGAAAAGCAAGTTCAAATAAACTCATAAAAAATTCACCACAGGTTTGGATGTTTTTACATCGACAGGAGTCACTATAGTAAAGCTATTGAATTACTAACACTGAATAGGCTGAGCATAAGGAAAGGATTCTATTCCTGTTTTAACTGGCCTGGTAACTTAAACTTTTGAGCTTTCCAGACCTGTGTCAATGTCTGGATATACATCAGGCCCCTGAAGGACTAAGGAAAGAATATTCACGTACCCTAACCATCTGAAATGCATTATTCAGACATCCAGGATCCAGACCACCAGTCTTCTAGAGGACAAACATCTCAGACCAATGAAGAAGCTAAGAATGCAGGACTGATTCTTCTTCAGAATGTACCTTTTCTTATAAGAACTCTTAGTTTTTTCTTTCTTCTTCAAAACACTGGGTATTGCCTAGTTGTGTTTTCATTTTGCAAACCTTAAGACCCTTAAATAGGAGTGGTTCTATAGTGTAGCGATTAGCATGTCTGCTTTCCATGCAGGTTCGGGCCTGGTTAGTACTTGGATAGGAGACCACCTAGGAAGACCAGGTGCTGTAGGCATAAAAAAAAAACCTTGAATAAATCTTTATCATTTATTTTGAAAAGAAAGAAGAGCAAAGTAGACAAAAGGCAAACAGAAGAACATAATTCAGATTTAAAAATTGAAAATGGAAAAGTTGAGAAAACCAATAAAACCAAGAGCTAGTTCTTTGAAAAGGTCAAGAAAATGGATAAACCTCAAGCCAGGATAACCAAAGGGGGGAAAAAAGAAAAAAAACAAAATCACCAATATCAGGAATGAAAGAAGAAACATTTCTAGAGTCTCCACAGAAATTAAAAGAATAACGGAATATGCAAGGAGCCACCCCCAATTATCAAGTCTCATTACTGTCATTATTAAACCAGGCCACCGCTGAGGAGGACCCTTAATTAGAAGTAATAGTAACAAATAACGCTGTCTTGAATGTCACTGTGTACTAATCCCAGAGTGGCCAAGCTAAAACTTAAAATTATTGTCGTTATTACAAGAACAAAAATATTGTCCCCCAAACAATGACCCACCCCCCGAACCCATTTAAAAGTTTGGTACTGGAAATTCATGGATTTAGACTCCCTGATCACTTGGACCGCAGAAAAGTCCATCTCAAAGATGCAAGTCTTACTCCCAAGAGGTCAGTCAATAGCTACCTAGCCCTAACATGACTCTTAATATCCCTACGTACCCATCAGCTACCACAGCACCAATTGACATACCAAGGGCCTTCCTCCACAGTTTCACTGAACTCTATATCTATAACTCCTTTACCAGCCTCCACGAATAGCAATCCTTTACCTCTTGTCACTGGTAGAAACAAAGCAGTTCTCAGTGCTCTGATCGCCTCGTAGAAATTCACACCAATATGCTTCATTGGTGGTATTTTAGTCCTCATAAAATACTCAATAACTAATTTTATTACTTTATTGATATTGAGTAGGTCACATTGGTGTCTGGTGGCCCTTCAAAATTTGAAAGAGGAAAACGCCTATTAGAAATATCGCTGGACACCAAGTCTTTGACATTTTAATACCTTTCTCTTATAGGCAGTAATAAACTTGTCATGACCCTAGTGAAACTGCCATCTCCATCTTTAGATGCTCAAATTAATGAACATTTATATTAGTTTAAGACCTGTGATATTGTTATAAGAAATATATATTTGTTCTTCATCCCCATTTCCTGGCACACAGCTCCTAAATCCCTTGGAATTTAATGTGTCTCTTTTGGCCTAATGAGACAACTCTTGACAGGCCCTCATGTAGCTTTAGGATGGAGGCTGGTTGCTGGGAAAACCAAGGCATAATTAGAGTTGGAACTTTCAGTTCCCCACCCTGGCTTCCAGGAAGGGGAGAGAGTCTGCAGGTTGAGTTCACTCACTCATGTTCAGTGATTTAACCCATCATGTCTACACAATAAAACTTCCCCTTACAAAACCCCTAAATGATGGGGTTGGGAAGCTTCCAAGTTGGTGAACACATCTAAGAGCTGAGAGGATGGCACATTTAGAGAAGCATGGAAGCACAAAGCCCCACACTCATACCTCACTTTATGTCTTTCTTCCATTTTGCTGTTCCTGAGTTGTAGCCTCTATAATGTCTTGGACTATTAAGTAAACTATTTTCCTGAATGCCATGAGTTGTTATGACAAATTATTAAACTCAAGGGGGTTGTGGAAACCTCCGATTTATAGCTAGTCTGACAGAAGTATGGGAGGCCCAAGACTTGCAACTAGACTCTGAAGTGTTGGAGTCTTGTGGGTCTGAGACCTTAACCTGTGAAGCCTATGGCTAACTGGGTAGTTAGTGTTAAAACTGAACTGAATTACCAGACATCCAGGTGGTGTTGGAGAGCTGGAGAAGAGGTATGGAAAGCCCCCACACATTGGGTGTCAGAGGTATTAGGAATAAAACCTGTTCAAAAGCTCAAATGCAACGCCCTTACTTACAATTGGCCATGCTAAACAGACCTCAGGGAATCTGCCACTTCCTATTAAATTGGTAAATACCCATTATATCCAATTAAAGAAGTATTAAGAAATTATGACCCACAAGAAGTCCTCATTTCCTCTTCCAAAATGCCATTTCTCCCTTCGACAGCACCATCTGGCCCATTCTTAATCCTACTGAAAATGAATGGCCCTTTAGGCAGATTACAACCTCAGTGTGGTGCTACCTCTAATAAGGCTCCTACTCTGAATATTATTGAAATTCAGTTATTAATCCAGTCAGTTTTACTCTGTCCTCATTTCTCCAGTTTCACAGCCACAATTTATATTTACCTTTGAAGGATCCCAGTGTACATTCATTCATCTATAACCCATCTCAGCAGCCTGCCATGGTTCAAAATGTATGCAGACAGGACTTTCAAGGGCTTACACTGTCCCCAAACACTGAGTGATAGTATGGCATTACATGGATGAACCTGTACTAAGCAAAGAAATTCATAAAGTCCTTGCATAAAACATTTGATATGATTACCAGAGTTTGACTATGGCTGAGCCATCATGACTCAAAAGATCTAGGGTCCAACCATTTGTCAGATTTGGGGGCATAATTTAGCTCACAGAAAGCAGCTCCATGTTAGATCCAGTTAAGCCATAAGTAGTGGCTCACTTCACTCCCATTTTTCTCAAACAAGCCTACTACCTACTTGTCCTATTTGAGTTTTGGCTGCAATTTTCCCTTTACAAGTTTTTTTTAAAAATCTATTTGATGAAAGTCACTAAAAGTAATTTTAATTTGAATGGGGGCCACCCAACAGGACTACTCAAAAAGCCATTCAACAAGTGATGCCGCACCTTCCACCTGGTGACTCCTTTCTGGTGGAAAGTCTTGCAACTAAGTCTTATGCCTGCTGGAGTCACTGAATCACACAATAGCCAACAATTCCTTGTGTGTTCTGATATAAACTACTCTTAACAGCTGACAACAATTCCTTGTGTGTTCTGATATAAACTACTCTTAAAAGATAACTCTTATTGACTGGTTGGGCCTGTAGCTGCTATCGTAACTAGTAACATATTGCATCAGACTATCAACTGGCATCTCGACATGAACCGTTGAAGAGAATATCTGGTTGTTCATAGGTCAACAATATAGGGTCTCCAGAAAAATTCAAGATATAAGACAACAAACCAAAATAGTCTACGATTTTACCAAATTACTAAAATCTTCCAAGACAGTTCCTGAATCACCACTGATTTTGTCACCAGGCTCCTTCTGTTGCCTGAATTACTATTATCTGGCCCAACATTATCTTTCAAGGAGCTTCATAATTGCTTTAGGTCAACTTTGCAAATGTGATCACTCCAAATACAAGTTTATTTACAGGAAGACCTGGAATTGCCATGCTAGCCCAAATGTCAGGGGTGTATTTTAAAAAAAGAGAAAGAAAGAAATGGACATTTGATTAAATGTGAGCTAGCTATAAGCATCATCTCCTGCCCACGCCCACTGCCTCCCCTCCACAATCCTGCTAATATCCATTCAACACTCCACAAAGGCATGTGCCATCCCACACCCTTTTTCAAACTTCATGCAGGCAGGACTCCCATTCTATAAAATGTCTGAACACTGAATACCCTTGCTTTTTGTTCAGGATTGTCTTCTGAACAACCATCCCTTCCTCTGATCATACCAAACCTAACTTTGGGAGGAGTTAAAGGGACTTTCTTCATGTCACAGCAGAGTTGTTCTAATGTGCTTATCAACCATCAGGGAAAAATAAAAGTTTTTACAGCGACATAATGGTCTATACAGAAAATCCCAGGGAATCTACAGAATGGCTACTTTAACTAATATGCAAGCTCTGAAAGACTGCAGAATACAAGGTCAATATAAAATAACTATTTCTATATGCTAGAAATGAACAATTGAAAATTAAAAATTGAAAAATAGTACCATTTAATTGATCACCAAAAAACATGAAATACTCAAGAATAAATATAAAATATGTGCAGGGTCTATATGCTGAAAATTACAAGCTACTGATGAAAGAACTCCAGGGAGTCCAAAACAAATAGGCAGATACAGCATGTTTATGGTTTAGAATATTCAATATTGTTAAGATATAAAATTCAAAGCAACCTCAATAAAACTCCCAGCAAGGATTTTATTTTTAAAAATTACAAAGCTGATTCTAAAAATTACAGAAAAGCAAAGAAGTTAGAATACCCAAAATAATTTTGAAAAAGAACGTAGTTGGAAGACTCATATTCTGATTCCAAGACTTATTGTATAAAGTTACATATGGCAAAATGACAGACACACAGATCACTGTAACCAAATAGAAAACAGAAAGACCCCATACATATATGGTCAATAGATTTTCCACAAAGGTGCAACAGCAATTCAATGTTGAAAAAACACTTACTTATATGCAAAAAAAAGATAGACCTTGACTTCATACTTTATAAAGGTGACCTCACATGGGTAACAGCTCTAAGTGTAAAACTAGAAAACATAAAACCTTTAGATTAAAAAAGGAGAAAAATCTTTACAACCTTGGATTAGGCAGAATTCTTACAGCTGAAACCAAAAGCACAACCCATGGAAGACAAAAAATTAAATTTTATTAAACTTAAAAAAAAAAAACTCCATCTGTGAAAAAATATGTTAATGGAATAAAAACAATCCACACACAGGGATAAAATATTTGTAAAACACATAACTGACAAATGACATGCATCTAGAACATAAAAAGAACTATCAAAAAACAAGAACAAGAAGAGTTCACAAAAGAAAATAGGTATATGGATACCAAATATTCATATAGAAAAATGCTCAACACAGGCATTAGAAAAATATAAACTAAAGCCAAAGTGTGAAGATACCACTATAAATCGATTGAAATGCTAAAAATAAAAACAAAACTCTGATATGCATGGTGGAAATGCAAAATAGTATGTCCATTTTAGAAGTCTGTAAGGTTTTCATAAAGTTAAACATACTTTTAACCAGACAACTCAGCATACTCTTAAGTATGTACTAAGATAAAGAAAACTCATATTGACATACAAATTTGTCTGTGAACGTTTATGGCTGCTTTTTCCACAATTGCTAAAAAGTGAAAACCCAAAGTCTTCAAATTATAAATGAATAAATGAAATATGATACATTCATACAACTGAATGTCATTCAGCAATAAAAGGAATGACTGATACATATATCAATACCGATGAATTTCAGAAGCATTAAGTGAAAGAAGCCAGACTTCAAAGGTTATATACTGTGTGATTATATTTATATGACATTGTGAAGAGATAAGCTACACAGAAAAAAGTCATGGGGATGTGATAGGGAGAGGACTACAAAAGTACAAAAAATTTTCAGCGTGGTGCTTGAACTATTCAATTGTGTTAAACTGATTATTGTGTTAATGCAGCAGAATTTGCCAAAATCCAAAACAATACATTAGAGAGTCGATTTTACTGCATATAAATTATTCCTTAATTAAAGATGTAAGCTTGTAAAATTTTTATAGGTGCCTTTTATGTCATTGAGGACTTTTTATCATGAATGGACATTGAATTTTGTCAAATGCTTTCTCTCAATCTATTGAGATGACCACATATTTGATCAGAAGAATCCAGGCATAAAAGAGTGTATACTGAATCCATATGAAGCTAAAAACAAACCTAAGTAATTGATGGCATAATACTTCATAATACTTTTTGCTGCCACTGGAGGTGGGATTGACTGGAAATGTGCACCAAAAAAAAGTTCCGGTTTAATAGAAATATTGTATTTTGGTGATGATTACACAAGTGTACACCTTTGCCAAAATTCAGGAAGCTGTAAACTTGATATTTATGCATGTTACTGTGTGCAAATTGTACCTCAATTGTTAGTATACAAAAGTGCTGGTTACAACCTACTGAACTGATTTCTGGACCCACTAACAGTTACAACCTTCAGTTTGATAAATACTAATTCACAGAACCTGCAGGTTGGGAAAATGAGCCCACGTGTCTCATTTAACTGTCATTCAAGCTTGCAGAATTCTTCTTCTAAGTACAATTTCAAAAAAATATCTGGAGATAAAGTGAACAAAAATTTGAAGTGACTGTTCTTTTTTACTCATTTAACAAGTACTAAACATCTGCAATGTGTTAGGCACTGAAAACACAGAAATTTGGCAGTTGACAAAGTTGTTACCCTCTCTGTGCCTGTGTTCTAGTGGTACAGATCCTGGTATTTCCATCTTAGTACTTCAGGCTAATTCCAGGTCACTCACCCTTCCTAAGTCTCTCTTCTGTGTAATAAATATTTGCTAAATGCCACAATTCTGCACAAAGTCCTTCTGTCTCCACTCTCATGAGGTTTCTCTGCTCTGTGGTCACACGACCACTGTGACATGTCACTCTCTGGCTGAAATACTCTTTTATAAAACAAATGTTCTGTCTTTTACGAAAGGTCTGATAATTGAAATATTTCAGCATCCATTTGAGGTATTAAAATATATAATTTCATTGACCTTCTTTCCCATATGAATTCTCTGAGGAGGGAAAGCCCTTCTCACCTTCATCATCTGCATGGATTCGCTGATGAATTATAAGACTTGAGCTCCAACTGAAACCCTTCCCACACTCCTCACATTTATACGGTTTTTCTCCTGTGTGAACTCGCTGATGGGCTTGAAGATAGGAGCTCCAGCTGAAGACCTTCCCACACTCCTCACATTTATATGGTTTCTCCCCAGTGTGGACTCTCTGGTGGGCTTGAAGGTACGATCTCTGTCTGAAGCGTTTACCACACACGTCACATCGGTATGGTTTCTCTCCCGTGTGCACCCCACGATGAGCCAGAAAATTTGAGGCCCGACAGAAGCCCTTCCCACACTCTTCACATTGGTATGGTTTCTCTCCAGTGTGGCACCTCTGATGAGCTTGAAGCTGTGAACCCACACTGAAGCCCTTTCCACATTCTGCACATTGATACGGTTTCTCTCCCGTGTGAACTCTTTGATGCACTTGAAGACTTGAGAACTGACTGAAGGCCTTACCACACTTCTCACACTTATAGGGTTTCTCTCCTGTGTGGATTCTACAATGAACATTCAGATCTGAACTCCGACTGAAGCCCTTCCCACATGTACCACATTTGTATGGTTTTTCTCCAGTGTGGCCTCTCTGATGAGCCAAAAGATTTGAGGCTTGACTGAAGCCCTTCCCACACTCCTCACATTTATAGGGTTTTTCTCCTGTATGGACTCTAAAATGAATGTTAAAATCTGAGCTACGACTAAAGCTCTTCCCACATGCATCACACTGATATGGTTTCTCGCCAGTATGACCTCTCTGATGGTCCAGAAGATTTGAAGCCCGACAGAAGCCCTTCCCACACTCCTCACATTTGTATGGTTTCTCTCCAGTGTGGCTAACCTGATGGGCTTGAAGGTGTGAACCCACACTGAAGCCTTTCCCACACTCCTCACATTTATAGGGTTTCTCTCCTGTGTGGATTCTACAATGAATGTTAAGGTGTGAGCTGTAACTAAAGCCCTTGCCACACGCATCACATTTGTATGGTTTCTCTCCAGTGTGGATCCGCTGATGAGCCTGTAGTCGTGAACGCCAACTGAAGCCTTTCCCACACTCCTCACATTTATAAGGTTTCTTTCCCATGTGAACTCTCTGATGGACTTGAAGAAATGAGCTACTACTGAAGCCTAATCCACACTCCTCACATCTGTAGGGTTTCTTTAATGTGTGGCTTATCAGAGGAGCTTGATAATGTGAGCTTTTCTTGATGTTCCTCCCACACTCCTCAAATTTGTGTGGATTCTCTCCAGTGGGAACTCTCTGATGAAGAAGATATGACCTCTGACTGAAACTCTTACATGACGTATCATATTTGTACGATTTCTCTCTACTGTGAACTTTCTTATGGGCTTGAAGACTTGAAAACCGACAGAAGGTATTTTCACATTTTTCACATTTATAGGGCTTTTCTCCTGTGTAGGCCATCTGGTTAATTTGAAGACAAAAGTCCTGAATGAAACCTTTTTCACACTCCTCCCCTTTGTAGAGTTTCTCTCCAGTATGGACTCTGTGGTGAACCTGAAGATGACTAAAATCTTTATCAAATTCCTTACAGTTACAGAGTGTATCACCTTGTTTTTCCAACTGAGAATCAGTTTCTTGAACATTTACAATGGAATCCTGACATCTGATTAACTCATTGGTAACCTGTTGCCAAATCTGTGAGCAGAAAAGCTCATCATGTTGCAGGTACCTTAATCCAACCTCTTGAAGAATCTCCATGTCATTTAGGTTCTTGTCTCCTAAAAGGATAAAGAGAATTTGGAAATGGGGCATGTGAATGCTCTGTTCAGAAATGTCAAGATTATAAACTTAGGCCTACAGTCTAAAGTATTATTAAACCAAAAGAAAAGTTCCGTTTTTATTATCATGTATCACGTTGTCTGATTTATATGCCTCTGGAAAACAAGAAGCGGTCCATCAGGCTCCCATTAGGCTCCCATTCGTTACACATTAATGAAACCTATTTGGAATTGTCCTAAGTTTCATAAGTGAGCTACAAGTTAGAGCAAGAAAAATACTTTGTAGAGAATCTTTACAATGATGAAGCTGCATCTTACTGAAAGCCTCTTCTGTTGCTGTAGCAGGTGTCTGATAAATGCGTACCTAACCAAAATGCTCAAAATGTCTAGTAAAACCCTTACAGCCAGATTATCATAAGATGTCCCCAGCCAATGCTGAAAACCTTTGATTTATTTTATTGGGAGTTTGCACCAATGATGGAAACCTTTGAAGCACTGAGCTGGTCGGAAAGACAAACCTGGGAGAAAAGATCTCATTGACCAAGTGTCAGAAGGTCAGAGTGTAAGCAAAGTGCTCCTTCACCTCCTGCTGGGAGGTGTCCAGAAGGACAATTGGGGAAAAAGGTTTATAGTAGTAATATATACTACTCTCAAACCTCACAGCAATTAAAGTCCTATAACCTCCAGGAGGCAAAAAAAAAAATTAGAAGCTAATTTTTTACATCTGAGCAAGAACTTGTGAGGAGAAAATAAACAGGGCACAGTATAGAGTCTCAACACTGGACAGGAGGAGTTGTTTTCCCTGAACTCTGTTCTTCCAATTAGCCATATGGCTTGTTGCTTACTTCTTGTCAGGTCTCTCTTCAAGCCCTATCAGTGAGGCTTTTTAGCACCTACTATCAAACAGTAAATTCTCTCTATTCACTATACACCTCTAGCAATTTCCATATGCTTTGTTTTTATACAGCACATATTTCCATCTGACATACTATGTCCTTTATCTTTTTTTTTTTGGTGTCTTCTCTCATTTGAATGTAATATCCATGAGCGTGAGCACTTTACATTGTTCACACAGTCAGTGTTCAATAAATTTATGTTGAATGATAGAGAAATCCCAGTTTGATTTCTCTGTGAGAGTTTGAGCTATGTTACAAAAGTAAAAGAGCTTTTTCAAGTAAGTTGCCCATAATAAGAAAGGGATTGGAAACAGTGACTTTGCTGAAAAGCTAAAAGGCTTTACCAGATACAGAGCTAAATTAATAGGATGGTGATGATGAGAAAATCATGCTGATCAAAAATCATGGCAAGAATCACTTGGAAGGAAAAAAAAGTATAAGGCATAAGACTGGCCATAAAGGCTAGGGATTGATTACTTCTGGAATTTTTGTACTTCCTTTTTGTGTGTGTAAAATTTTCCTTTTTCAAGCATTAGTCAATATTTAGAGCCTTGGGAATAATGTCTGTGAAAGTGGTCTGTTAAATTGATGGATAGAGATCATTTTTCCTAGATGGACTATGCCACTGTTTTTCACAAAGGCAGGATTTAGTGAGTTTGAAATAAATTTAATAGCTTGAAACAAGCATTAATAGAATAGAAAAAATATAAGAGGTGCTTGTAAGCAGTAGAGGTATCTCTGTATAAAATGGTTATTAGAACCTTCATTCTAAATAGTAGTTCTTCACCAAGATATTATGATTCACTACTAAAGGCTGCAGGAAAACTACAGAAAGAAAATGATAATTTGGTTACAAGTGTATTCATAACATGTGGTTTAATGATATCTAGCTACATACAACCAAAAGCAGCTAATAAATTAAAATAAAAATTATTTTAGATTTTATTTTATTATTAGTTTCACATCACACATTTTTGCTATTACCCTTCCAGGATCTCCACAACTAAAAGGAAAATATCCATGTAACCATTATTAACTCACTCACTCATTTAACAAATATTTATAGCTTACCTGCCATCTTCCAAGTCTGTTCTATTCACTGAGGATAGAACACTAGAGAAAAAAAAATTTCTCTTCTCCTGAGATTATATTCCAGTGGAAATACAGTTAGATAAATAAAAATATGTTATGTGTTAACTGGTGATCAATGCTTAGACATCAACTAAAGAGGGTGGAAGAAGTATTATAAACAGAAGGATCATGGGAGGTCTTTCTTATAAGGTTACATTTGAGAAATGACCTACGTGAAATAAGAGAGGGGACAAGAAGATACAGAGTGAAACAGCATCCCTGACAGAGAAAAAAACAAGTAGAGGGTGATGAGATGGAAGCATGCCTGGCACAACAAAGAGGCAATACTGGATGGAACAGACTGTCAAAGGGAAAGTGACAGATCATATTTACAGAAGGATAAGGGAAGAGAGAGTAGCAGCCACAAGGTACCTTAAGTAACTGAATTTCACTCTGAATTAAGTAAGAAGCTACTAGAGGTTTTGAACAGCAAACTCATAACATCTGACAAACATTTACAGGAATCACATGGAGTAAGGAATTCACTGTAAAAGAGCAAAACAGAAGAGTGACAGCGATACAGAGACTCCTGTGGTAATCCCAGCCACTGATTTAGACTGGAATCACAGCGGGGGAAGTGACAAGGAGTTGGGCAGACTCAGAGTAGCATGGCTCTCACCTGAGGGGCTGTGGCTGTGGGTTGCTGTCTTTATCCAATCCTTGTCTTCTCTCTCTAACTGGGGGATTACATCCGGTATAAAGGGCTGATGCCCTGTGGAAAGGCGAGGACAAACATTTAAAATTAATACATTACAAACCAAAATCACTAAAAATTGTGGCTCCTCAATGCATCAAAATTAGAACATCAAAATTAGTGTTTTCCAAACTTAATTATGACCCATCAGAGGAAACACAGTTTAGGCAAAAATCCCAGGATATTAGACAAAAGTGTGTATTACTGGAAAAAAATATCTACTTGCATCATGTCCTCTCCACCATCTCACGCTGCCCTTGGCAACAGGCTGCAGCTTTTGCTGCCAAATGCAGTTATTACCAAGGGCTCTGATACTTTCTACCAGATTTTATTTCATTAAAAAATGCTGGACCCACTAATTGGAGATGATTACAATTTGAAAAGGCAGTTGATTTATAATTCATTTACTTTAGCTGGGGCAGAAGGACCAGAAAAATGCCATGTGTCTCATGCTGCTTAGAAAACTGGCAACCAGTTCAAGCCCCACACATCCAAGGACACACAAACACTGCAGGGAACTGACACTGGGAGACAGGGGGCGCTTGTTCTCACCCACTGACACCAGGTTCCTGAAGTTCTCCAGTGTGACATCATGGTACAGCTTTCTCTGGGCAGCATCTAGCAGCCCTAGCTCTTCCTCGGTGAAGACCACAGCCACATCCTTGAACGTCACTTCCTCCTACAATGCCAAGCACAGGCAACCTCAATCTTGCAATAAAAGTCTCCTGTGAAGGGTCGGGGTAGCACTGAGAAAAGTGGAAAGGGGTTCCAGAGTCTAAGAGAACAGAGTCAATTGTTCAGCATTCCAAATAATACATATTGTTTTAGTTTTTTTTTCTTTTCATAATAAATGTTAAAAAGAACAACTTTTTACACAGATATTAGCTTCTCATCTAATTATTTTCTTTGGATAAGTTCCAAGAACTGAAATTACAATGTCAAATGGTATGCAATTTCAAAGTTATTATGTACGATGGTAGATTTTCTTTTCAACTTTCCCCTATTTTGTCCTCCCTACTAAGAGAATATAAGCATTCCTAAGTCTCCATATTATACACAACATTAAGTATAACCTATGTTTTTAAATCCTGGATAATCTGGTCAGTAAAAAACAACTTATTTGGTTATCTGTACTACGGTCATTTGGTAATTCATAGGCTCATCATATTTTCATATATTTACTGGCCATCTTTACTTTTTCTTCAGTATTTGTTACTGTTCTTGGCTCATACTCCAACTGAGGTGTTACCTTTGACTCTGTAAAATTTCTACTAGAAGTTCTAGCTTTTCATTTTTCTCTGGTTTGTATATATTACAAATATTTTCACTCACGTTTTACTACTGGTCTTGTAAAGCTTTGTGTATACATAGTTCCTCATCCTTGGCACTACTGACATTTTGAGCCAGATAATTCTTTGTTGTGGGGGCTGTTTTGTGCATTGTAGGATGTTCAGCAGCACCCTGGCTGCTATGCACTAGACACCAGTAGTATCCCTCAAGTTGTGACATCAAAAATGTTTCTGGACTTTGACTGGAGGCAAAATCACCCATGATTAATAATCAGTGTACAGGACTGTCTTAACTTTTCGTATGAAAACTGTGCTTGTCACTGGACTGCCGCACATCCAGTTGCCCTCAGTGAGCTGCAGAGATCCTAGGGAAGGGCCATCAAAGAGCAACTGGGTAGAGGCAGTATTACATGTGGTATCTTCTAACCAGGAAGATAACCAGGAAGATAACCCATCTGCAAAGGGCTCAGTCCCTGGCTGGAGAATTCTTTTTCCCTTGCCTCTCTCTCTTTATCCAAGTAAAAATCCTACAAGTTTTTTGGGATCAGTTGGATCTTTGGTTTCCTATATGAACTTAAGCAGTTTTCTGAAACTCTACAATCCTGTTTCTTTGTAATTAAAAATGCAGATGAAACCAAGTACTACCTCTGAAGGCTGGTCTGATACTAAGTGCAGTGAGAAAAGTATCTGGCAAATCCTCCTATACTAGTGGACTTTTTAAATGAAGTATATTACTTCAATAAAATAAATCAATACGTGAATAAAAAATATAAGTAAGTAAGCAAAACATGCAAATGACATGACTCAGACATGGGTAAGAAACAACATACCTTAGGTGAAAATATGTAACAATATTTTCTCTATGTGAAGCATTGGTTGGACCCTGTTGTGCCAGATTTAAATATATATGCATACAGAATATCTGAGTTACCACATATCAAATGTACTTTCTCAATTTAGAGTTGTTAAAATATTAAGAACAAAGCATGGGAAACTTTTCCAAATTCCCTTTTGAGGAAAATAATTATATGAGGAAAGCTTACTACAATGTTCTTTAAAACAGTAAAATTTGAAACTACCTAAGTGTCCACGAATGGGGAAAAGTTATGGGAGAAACACACACACTTCTATGTCAATTCAAGGGAAGATGCTATTATCAATAAAAATGTATGATATATAATATTAATTTAAAAAGGCATAATCTGAGAATTTTAACTGTATATTACAAATATACAGTTATAAATGCTTTCGAAAAAATGTGAGAAAATGAAATGGTTGTTTTGTAAAGAAAACAGTAGTAAAGTAGAAGCTTTTTATTTTTTCTCTTCTATTATTATTTTTGAAATTATAAAAGGTGACTAGACAACAAAAATTATACTATACTAAAACAAAAAGTAGTGATCATATGGCACATAAGAGCTTCCCAAAGCTCTTTGCCCTCTATTCTCTTGAATCCTTCCCAAGGAAAAAAAAAGAAAACAAAAAACAAGATGTGTCTAATCACTGAGAAATGAGATGAAATGAGAGGAAGCCCAACTCACCTTGAACTTGGTCATTTTGTCCTCCTTCTGAGTCAGGGCTGAGTCTCTGGAAGGCACAATGTGGAAAGGAGAGAAAAGCATCTGGCCAAGAATGTCACTAATCCATATGGCTGCTTTACATGAAAAAGCAATGGTGGCCCTTCCTCGGGGTGACCTGATGAGCAGAGTGTGGGCTGGGTTCCAGACAGCACTCAGACAACAGCCCTGAACAGTGATTGACCTGCCCAACCACACCAGCGGCCCTAATACAAGATCACATAGCTCTCAGAGTATGATTCTGATTCTGGGGAGGGCAGAAATCAAGGGTAAAGTGCCCAGGTTGAGACAGTAATCCTCTGGGGTCAAAGGCCTGGGTTCATAGCGTTACTACTTATTAGCTGTGAAATCCTGGGCAATTATTAACCTCTTCAGACCTGAATTCTTTCATTTGTAATATGGAGAAATTAACAATGTCCATCTCATAGGACTGCTGTATGAATTAAGTGAGTAGGAAGAAAGCTCAAAGAATACTTTTGGGGCACACTATTTCTTAGAAGCAGCGGAAACGTAGGTAATAGTCACTAACGTAAAACCTGTCCTTATAAATGATTCCTATCAGTGGAGCCTGTACAGGTTGTTGCTCTGCCATACGAAAAACACCTTTAACCTGTTATTCTCTTTTGGTGTGTCATACTATATTTGATGACTTTGCAATAATATTTACAATTGAATGGATGATGGTGATTTTTTCTGTATATAAAAAAATATATAAAATTTACCATTTTAACCATTTTAGGTGTATTCATATTGCTGTGTAATCATCCATCTCCAGAACTATTTTTACCATCCCAATCTGAAATACTGTATCCATTAAAAAAATAACTCTTCATTCCCCCCTTCCCTTGGCCCCTACTAACAACTATTCTTTTTCTAAATCTGACTATAAATGACTGTTTTGCCAAATTTACTTTGTTAACAGCATGGCCTTAAAAAAGACTATCATGGAAATGATGAGAAATTAATAAAAATATGTCACTCTACAAGATTTATTCAACTAGAAGTTAGATAATCAATATGTCACTTAAATTAACCAGCTAGAGTGGTCACAGTAACGATAAAAACAACAAAAATCATAATGTTTAACATTAAAGAAGCACTAAGTACATGTTAGAAACCTTGGGAGCACTGGGCACATGCCGTTTCATCACGTACCTGTGAAGAAGCTATTGCTGCATGAGCCATGTGACTCTGGTCCAGTCACCTACACTTCTGTGCCTACCCTCCACTGTAACAAGGAGAGGAAATCAATAAAATTATTGTGGAGAATAAATGTGCTAATTTATGCGATGCCCCTGGCATAGTACCTGGCATTTTAGAAAGTTCTCCATAAATGATAATGACTGCTGCTCCCATTTCACAGATGATGACACCGAGGCTTGGCAAGGTCAAGAGGCTGGGGTGGAACCTAAATCCAGCTCTCACATCAGAGCCAGTATTCTAGATATTGTCCCTCTATTGCTCCTTAAGATGAAAATAAGCAGACACGAGTCTGAGGGCTCATGAAAAGAGGGTGAGGGCTTGAGAGCTAGGGATAAAAGGCAGAAATGGGAGAGGCCTCTGAAGCCAGGGGATGTGCTCAAGGGAGAGGACAGAGCTGTGAAAGGGACAGACTCCAGAAACAGACTGCTGGTCCTTGAATACTGGCATTTCCAACATGCTATGTGCTTCAGTGTCTGATCTTTATATCAGGGATGAAAATAATTTTAACCTCATAAAACCACACAGGAAGGTTAGCCAGTCTAAAGCATTTGGAACAGTGTATGGCCACCTAAACACTCAACAGAAGTTACCCCACATGGCTGCTTTACATGAAAGAGTTAAGCAACACCTCCCTTGGGGTGGCTGTGGCCACACATGGCTTGAGCAGAGTGTGGGCTGGAGTCCAGATGCCACTCACCCTTCAGCCGGGAGCCCCTGTGCAGTGAGTGACCCGCCCCACCACACACAGTGGCCCTAATATAAATTCTCTTTGTAGCTCGCAGGGTATGATTCTGACTCTGGGGGTGGGGGTTAGGGGAAGAGAGTTCAGAGTAAAATGCCTAGATTAAGGAATTATTAGTTAGTTATTAATCAATCAATCATTATTAATCATCTGACTTCGGAGAGAACTCTAGCATGGAAAATGCCTTTGTAAAGCTTTCTAATCTTAGAATAAACACCGTTTTGGAATCTGTAACTCACTTTGTTCTGATTCTGTATTTGCCCAGTGACTTCTGCTCAATAAAAGGGTTTTGCAGGGTGATCTTCCCATCATCCCAGGGGAAAGGGGATAAAGAGTAAATCAACTGTCTGCCTTGTGATCAATGCTTCCTCAGCTTTATATCCCAAGCACCAAAAACAGTGCCTGTAACATAGCAATTGCTCATCAAACACTCGGCAGTGTCAGTGTTCTGGAGAATGAACCCGCCATCAGGCAGAGGCACCATGGAGAGACTGGATGGCATGGTCCAAAGTCTGAGATGTAAAATTCTGAGGCTGATTCCAGTTGCGAGGATGTTTAGAGCAAAGGTTTTATTTCCAAGTTTTTCCTCTAGGTCTTTCATAATGCTGTCCCAAGGTCATCTTCGGAAGGAAAAGACCACTGGATTTTCCAAAATATCATCTTAGAAAGGTGCTTTCTGCTCCTCAGCCAGTGTCTACATGGAATTCTATTGCGAAATCCACAAATATGTCCATCAAAATATTGAGAACTATTTCATTGCCTGGACAATTTACATTTGACAGGCTTACTTATTAATTCTTTATTAAATAAATGAGTTTATTAATTTAATGAGCACTTTTGGAAACCTTGTTAAAAGAAACACAATTCTTGAGTCTTAGCTTACTCATGGCCTAGAGATTATAAAGCTAGCACTTATGCTACACATGCTAAGTGGCCGAGTGGTGACCAGGGCACTCTCACATGACAAACACTTATTCTGTGACAGTCCCTCCTTTCATCTCTGGGCCTCAAGGCTCACACTCGATTGAGGGGGGTTCTACAAACATGTGGCTTGATCTGAGTCCTGGAGGATGACTGGGTTCTATTAGCCAAAAAGGAGAAGAATCACTGAAAAACTGCAAGAAAAGGAACATTACAGCATAAGTGAGGACAAACGTGAGGCAAAAAGCTGGGCAGGAAGGCAGGATTCAAACCACCATGACGTGGAAATCCGTTTTATCCACTAGCTGGCAGGGAGGCCGTAAAGGATTTGAGGGAGGGAAAGGAAGAAGATTCCTTTTGTGCTGAAAACAGATTACTGGCCCAGCAGACAGAAGATCAGACAGGAAAGAGGTTGGGGCCAGAGAGACTGTTAGGAGGGCCTCTTCAAGAATCACTTCCTTCTTTAAACAAACGTCACCTCTTCAGACAGTTCCTCCCAGGCCACCCTATAGAGAATTTCTCTTTCCTAATCACATCCCTACATATCTTATTCCCCCACACCTGTTTAATTCTTTTCTCTTTAGCACACATCAGTTTCTAATACCCACTAGCTATTTTCACAGGTAGTTGTTTCCTGTTCTGTATCCCCAACTCTTAGTATGCTGCTATAAGCACCAGATAGGAACTCAAAAAAGATTTCAGAATGACTACTGTAATGAATAGCTGACAGATATGTCATACAGACCAGGTCTCATTATTTATCGCCTGAGTCATTCATTCAACATATAACTATTAAGAGCCTATTCTGTGCCAGTCAATGATCCTAGACATGAAAAATGCAGTGAACAAAGCAGGCAAAGACTTTGGTCTCCTGGAGCTGAATTAAAATGGGGTACAAGGATAATAACAAACCAATAATATAGTAAAAAATGCTTTGAAGAACAATAAAGCAGGGTAAAGAGAAAAGAAGAGATGAAAGGAGGGGCTGACACAGAATAGGTGTTTGTCATGTAAGGCTTTTCTTGCATTTCAGCAGAGACCTGAGCCACGTGAAAAAGGGCCATGCAAACATCTGATCTCTCAAGGACATGTACTATAGCTGGAGGGAAACAGAAAATATTTTTTGTTAAAAAGCCACGAGTCTATGGCCATGCCTCCTTAACATGCCCGATCTCGTCTGATTTTAGAAGCTAAGCAGGGTTGGGCCTGGTTAGTACTTGTATGGGAGACCACCTTGGAATATCAGGTGCTGTAGGTGTTTAAAAAAAAAAAAAAGCCACAAGTCTTTTCTCTCACCCGATGCTTCTTAAATTGTAATGTTCCATGAAACATGTGGGGACTCTGTGAAGCTACAGCTGCCCATGTTTCATCCCCAGAGATTCTAAATCAGAAGATCGAGGATGGGGATTAAGAATCTACATTCTAACAATATCCCAGATGATGTCGATAGTGTTGGTCCCTGGATCACAATTTGAGTGGCATCAGTCAAATAGAACACTCTAGATATTTTCAGACAGACTAAGGACTTGAGCTTTCACCTCCAACTTTTCTACCAGCCCCAATAGACTGCTCTATTGCCCAAGGGCAAAAAAAAATTAGGTAAACACAACTTGCAAGGTTCTCTTTCTCTCTGATCCTAATAAACAAGATTAGAATCAAGGTTTCAAGATCAGAGGCATACCAAGATCAACTCTAAGTACCTAATTTTACCCACAAGAAAACTTGGGCTGTTCACAAAATATTCCCAATAATTACAGTAGCTGACATTTATAGCAACTGACTACCATTTACATGAATGCTTTATGTGTAGTATGTCATTTGATCTTCATGACAATTCTAGAGACTGAAATAATAATTATCCCCATTTTACAGATCAGGAAATCAAGGCATAGAGGAGCTAATTAACTTGGTTCATGATTAATCAGTGGCCAACAGAAGTGTCAGGATTTTCACCCAGAGCCTTATTTTCATTAGACTAAAAAGGGAGCTTTAAAAAAACTCAGACCTGACCCACAACTAATCGAATCAGAATCCGTGGAGATGGGTGGCCTGACATCTGCATTTCTGCAACCCTCCCACCCACCACCCTGGACCACGATTTCATGGTCCACTCAGGACCTGCAGCAGGCAACAAACCCAGGCAACCTGATACCAGGGCCCATGCCTCCTACCGACCAGTAAACTGATGTGCATCTGTGCTGCAAAGCCTGAAATCCCAAGTGCTGCTTTGACATCTTCGAGCCTCACAGGGCCCCAAAGGCCCAGCCACGATTTCTGCTCTCTCCAGATCTGGTCCCGACCTGGAGGGAAAGACTCTCCCCACTGTGATGTATTAACCATGGTTTTAGATTTTGTACTAGCTATTTGACATCTGTTTTTCCTGTCTTCTCCATAACTCTGCTGAATCACAGGGCCAGATTATCGATCAAAGTTACTTACCACTTCCCTGCAAGCAAGCCTTTAAGGGCACCTGAGAGTCATATTATAATCCCCCCACCACTGTCCCCAATCCACCTGTTTTCACTCAGGACCCAAAATGGGGATGTCTCCACATAGTTACCTCCTATTATGTACTCATACAGGCACAGTCCCTCTTCCTCTCTCCCTCCTTCCTGACATCTGCATGCGGCAGGCTTTGTGGCCTGGTACCAGGCTGTGCCTGGGGGAACTAACTCTAAGTACTAAAAATCTCCTTTCTTCGTGATAGTAATCTGTCCACATTATCGCTCATTTACCTTTTACATTAAGACCTGACACAATTCACCCTATCAGCTGAACCAGCTGCAACTCACCCTGTCCTTAACCCAACAGGTTTCTGCCCCTGCCAGCCTGCAAAATTATTCAAACAGGCCAATCACATCCTCCTATAGGAACCAAGGATCACCTTACCATCTTGTCACTACAAAAACTGGCTAACATAACCCCTGCTGGTTCATTCTATTCCCAAGTGCACACCCTGTATGGCCCTGCATGGCATGTAAGTGTCCTCCTCCTATAGGCTCTGAGTATGTGACTAACCAACTGCTGTCAGTCTGATCTGTCCAGTGTCGAGTGTCATGTGTTCAGCCATCCCACTATTTAGGAAAGTAATTCCCCCTTCCTAAACAGGGCGAACAGGAGAGGACCAGAACAGAATGAAAATCACCAAGAAAGCTAATGAAGCCCATACTCACTGAAAGAGTAAAAGGTCCACCGAGTTCCCCAGGTGATTCTGATATGACCAAGGTTTGAGGACCACTACATTACTCTACTCTACCTTACAAGGAGTTACCTGAACTGTGCGAGGACACCCAGGAAGCCAAGGGCGGGGCTAGGCCTGGCACTCAGGCCTTGGGATAATCAACTCCTTGCTTCTCGGAGGTCTGAGAGGCAAGGGTGACTTATAAATTGCCCTGGGGCAAATCCTCAGTGTGAAAAGGGGGGCATCCATTTAGATCAGTGCTGTCCAACAGGAATATAACACAAGCTACAAGTGTAATTTAAATGTTTCTAATAGACACAGTGAAAAATGTGAAAGGAGCAAGTGAGCTTAATTTTAACAAGGAATCTTCTTTAACCCAATATACTTAAAATACCACCATTTCAACTTGTAATAAATATAAAAATTGAGATATTTTACATTCATTTTTCATACTAAGTCTTTGAAATGTGTTGTATGTCTTACACTCATGGTCCATCTCAATTAGCACTAGCCACATTTCAAGTGCTCAACAGTCATATGTGGCTAATGGTTACTATATTAGATAGTGCAGACTTGGACCTTTTTAAAGCAGTAGAGACCATATCATTGTCCCCCACGGACTCTCTAGGTTCAAAAGACAACAAATTAATTAGGTTTAAACAATGGTTGTTATAGAAACTATGCTTCCTGTTCAACTGTATGACAAAATTGAAGTACCAAAAACAGAAGGTGAGGAGAAAAGGATACCTTAAATTATTTTTCTGCTCTTTCAGTAACTTGCATTTCTTTTTTCTCTTTCTTTCTTTCTTTCTTTCTTTCTTTCTTTCTTTCTTTCTTTCTTTCTTTTTTTTTTTTGTACCTTGCATTTCTTATGTTGCATACTCTCCTGTAATAAAGGACAACTCTAGTCTGTAATACATAGAGAGTTCACTATTCAAGCTCTTTACATATCATCTCTTTTAATCTAAACAAAAACTTCAGAAAGTTGGTACTGATATTATCTCTATTTGATAGGTTAGAAAATGAAAGCACAGAGAAGAAGTTCAGTAACTTGCCCACAGTTATTTAGTCATAGAGTGCTAGAGCTGAGGTTTGATCCTGGCTCTGTCCCTTGCCACTAGGTCATTTATTCAATTGTCTGGGCCTGTTTCTTCATTTTTAAAATATAACCAAAAATAGCATTGTTATGAAAAATAAATGAGTTAGTACATGTAAAGTACTGGAAATTCTGAGTTGCAAGGTGCCCGACGTGTAAACTAATCTCATCATCCCCAGTATGATTCCCAAGCAATAAACAAAAAATTAAACATTAACACTGATTTATTTCTACAGAAATTTGTTTTAGATCATGAAAATATTATGCATAATTGTACAGCAATTTTTGAATATTATGAAAAAGTTGGTGGATTCTACAGCCCACCAAAAGTAAAATAAAAGACAAGGAATATGGATATAGATTATCTTTCTCTCCTATCCTCTAATCCCAGGCTGTAGCACCCTTTGGCCAGCCACATGAATCACACTAACTCACTGAGTAACTTTTCTTGCCGACCTCATGTTGGTTACTTTGAGAAGAATATGATCAGGTCCATGAAACAGAGGTCCCTAAATCCTAATTGAGGAGACAGAGAAGAAACTAAGAGTTACATGCCAGTGGCAAGAGCAATGCCAAAGGAGAAAATTATTCATTTTGTTTCCCTGGCTGCAACTCTATCTAACTTTTTCAAGTTAAGTAACATTCTTCCAGTCACCAAGAGAGAAAATCTTAGTGTTGCTGTTACTACCTGTCATAGGTTGAATGCTACCCAAACTTGTACGTTGAAGCCCAAATCCCCAGTATCTCAGATGTAATTGCATTTGGAGATGGGGCATTTAAAGAGGTGACTGAGCTAAAATGAGATCATTAGGGTGGGCGCTAAACCACCCTGATGTGTACTTATAAGAGGAAATTTGGATACACAGAGGGACAACAGGGGCACATAAGCACACAAAGACCACATGAGAACACAGTAAAAAGGCAGCCAGCCATGTGTAAACCAAGGAGAGGGTTCAGAAGAAACCAAACTTGCCGACACCTTGATCTTAGAATTCCAATTCCAGAACCTGACACTCAAGGCTTAACTGTTGTGACTATCACTCACGCCCTGTGTATGTTCACAATTAGTTAACGATAATCGAACAACTCTGTAACAAACAAAAAAGGATGCTAAATCCTGTCGCGGTGGTTTTCCGCTGGCTGGCGCCCTGGGCCACTCCCCTGCTTTCCACAGCCTCCTTTCAAAAGTCAAAGCAAGGGAAAGAAAGGAGGCTGGGAGATACTAAGATCCTGTCCGGCCCTGGAAAAACCACAGCGGATTTCTGTGACGCACCCTTTCTTTAAAACGAACGTTCATCAGTAGTCCTGCCACAGCCTCCTTTTCTGCACGGATCATAACAAGACAGTGACAATTCGACAGGCTTCTGGAGAAAGGGATACTTTTCTGATTATCTTAATATTAACCACTTAACACCTTGCCACACACCTGCACTGTTGTAAACATTTCACTTGTATTATACCATTAATTCTTAAAACGTTTAAGGCAGGTACTTGTACTATCCTCTTTTACAGAAAAGGAAATCGAGGTACAGAATTAAAGTTCTCACCCAACGCTATATGGTTAGAAAGTGACAGTGTGTGTGGAACAGGTGGAGGAAAGCGGGTTGGCAGCGGAGAGCTTGGGTGACCTTCAACCCTGCCGAATCCCTGTCTGCCTTCACCCGGGGGCTCGCGAAACGCCCCCAAACACAGAGGCTTGGGCCAGCGCTGGCCTTCCCCGCCCCTCAATACCGATCTGCCGCTGGCAGCGCATTTGCTTCCCGGTGACCAAGGGCTGGCCCCGCTAATCCCACAACCCAGCCAGAAAATTAGCAAGAGGCCAGGGGTCCCCAGGGTCACTCACCTCCCAAAGCGAGAAACGAAGGCCGTGCGGGGCTCAACCTCGCGTAGGAAAAGTGTCTTGTACTTCGCGGAGCTCATGGACTACATTTCCCAGCATCCCCGAGAGGAACGAGAGCCGCTGCCCCGCCCCCCTGAGGCGAAAGTGCCCGCTCCAATCCCTACAGTAGCCGAAATGATTCCTTTCTTACGTGCAGAAGGCTAGATTATAGTTTTATTTCCCTGGCGAAGCAAGGAACGCATTCACGCTTTTCCGGATCGGAAGTGCTCCATGTCCCAGAATCCTCTGCGGGGTTTAGCTTCCCGCCAGCCTTCAACTTTTCTTTTGAATTAGCAGGTAGGGTCCAAATAAATTAGCGGTGCTTGTAGAATCGGTTTGAGTTTTTCTTTTTCTGTCTTACATGTGACAGAAGTTGGAAATCTGAAGAATGAATGGAAATAATTATAAAGGAGTGCCATGCGTGAGCCAAAAAGAGAGATCTTAAAAGGGGTGGGTTAAATTGCACTGAATAAGCCTTTATTACAAGGGCCGGGATTCACTTGTGTTCAAGAACCCATAAAAAAGGATATGTAACCATCAAGCAAGATGTGAAACAGAAGCAGCTAAACTGCGCTTTTCTTTCACTTTAGTTTTCTTACATTTGCAAGGAATTGGAGAAATAGTATAGACTAGGATCCATCCTATATAATAACTTGAAAAAAATAGTTTGAGTTTAAAGAATCACATCACATAATCTTTGCTCTTTTTATTGAAATATAATTGACATATCAGGTTTCTAAGTTTAAGGTGTACAACACGTTGATTGGATACATTGATATATTACATGTAATTACCACCTCTAAAACTTCCATTCCCTCGCCTAATTTTCATTACTTTTTTTTGTGATGAGAACCATTAAGATCTAGTATTTTAGCAATTTTGACGTTTTAATACAGAATTGTTGACTGCAATCACTATGCTTTGCATTAGCTCCTGGGACTGATCTACTAGTTCCAAATTTTTACTCTTAAACAACATACTCCCCATTACCCAAACCCTCTGCCTTTGGTAACCACCATTCTATTGTTTATATGAGTTCGCCTTTTTAGATTCTACACGTAATGATATCATATGGTATTCGTCTTTCTCTAAGCTCATTTAGCATAATGTCCTCAAAATCCATCCACATTGTTACAAATGGCAGTATTTCCTCCTTTCTCATGGCTGAATAATATTCCATTGTATATATGCCACAAATTATTCATTGATCCACTGACACTTAGGTTGTTTCCATATCTTGGCTACTGTGAATAATGCTGCAGTAAACTTTTTAAACTCCTACTTTCATTTCTTTCAGATATATACCGAAAAGTAGAATTGATTTATCATATGGTAATTCTATTTTTAATTTTTTGAAAAGCCCCTATACTGTTTTCCATAGTGAATAAATCAATTTACATTCTCACAGTACACAAGGGTTTACTTATGTCCACATCTTCAGCAACACTTGTTATCTCGTTTTCTTGATGACAGAATTCTAACAGGTATGAGGTTTTGATCTGCATTTCCCCAATGATTAGTGATCCTGAGCATCTTTTCATGTACCTGTTGGCAACTTAGATGGCTTCCTTGGAAAAATGTCTACTTAGTTCCTCTGTCCACTTTAAAATCAGATTCTTTTTTCATTATTGAGCTGTATGAGTTCTTTAAATATTTTAAATATTAACCCCTTATCTGGTATATGTTTTGCAAATATCTTCTCCCATTCTATAGGTTGGAGATACACACACACACACACACACACACACACACACATGCACACACACATATACATGCACATACATACATACATACATGTATATATACATAACTTTTGTGCAGAAGCTTTTTAGTTTGATGTAGACTCCTACTTGTTGACTTTTGCTGTTGTGTCCAAAAAATCAGTGCTCCATCCTATGTCAAGAAGTTTGCTCCCTATGTTTTTTTCTAGGAATTATACAGTATCAGATCTTATTTTTAAGTCTTTAATCCATTTTGAGTTAATTTTTGTGAGTGGTGTAAATAGAGGTCCAATTTCATTTTTCTGCATGTAGTTATCCAGTTTTCCCAACACCATTTGTTGATGAAACTATCCCTTCCCTATTGAGTGTTCCTGGCCCCCTTGTCAAATATTAGTTGACTGTATGTTCAGGGGTCTGTTTCTGGGCTCTTGATTCCTTTCCATTGGTCTATGTGTCTAATTTTATGTCAGAATCATTCTGTTTTAATTATCATAGCTTTGTGGCATGAAATTAGGAAGTGTGATACCTCCAGCTTTGTTCTTCTTTCTCCTGATTGCATTAGCTAATAGTGGTCATTTGTGGTTCCATACAAATTTTGCTATTTCTATGAAACATGCCATTGGAATCTTGACAGGACAGAATCTATATATAGCTTTAGGTATTAGGATTATTTTAACAATATTAATTCTGATCCATGTACATGGATATACTTCTATTTATTTGGTATTCTTCAATTTCTTGAATCAAACTCTGACAGTTTGCAGTATACAGGTCTCTCATCTTCTTGTCTAAATTTATTCCTATTTTATTGTTTTTGACGTTATTTTTCATGGGATTGCTTTACTTCATCTTTAGGTATTTATTTGTTAGTGTATAGAAAAGCAACTGATTTCTGTATGTTGGTTTTGTTGTACAACTTTAGGGAATTCATTGATTAATTCTAACAGTTTTTTGGTGGAGGATTTTTCTATATGTAAGATTATATCATCTGCAAACAAAGACAATTTTACTTCTTCCTCTCTGAGTTGAATGCTTTTCATTTCTTTATATTGTCTGATTGCTCTCCTAGAACTCCCAGTACTATGTTAAATTAGGAGTGGTGAGAGTAGGCAACCTTGTTTTGTTCCTATCTTAGAGGAAAAACTATCAACCTTTCGCCATTGAGTATAATGTTATCTGCAGGTTTATGATTGATTATCTATTGAGATGGTCATATGATTTATCTTTCATTTTATTAATGTGGTGTATCACGTTTACTGATTTGTGTATGTAGAACCATCCTTGAATCCCAGGGATAAATTCCACTTGGTCATAGTATATGATCCTTTTAATGTGCTGATGAATTCAGTTTGCTGATATTTTGTTGAGAATTTCTGCATCTACACTCCTTAGGGATATTGGCCTGTAGTTTTTATTTTCTTGTAATGTTCTTGTCTGGCTTTAGTATTGGGGTAATGCTGGCCTTACAAAATAAGTTTAGGAGTGATCCTTACTTTTTAATTTTTGAAAGAGCTGAGAAGAGCTGGTGTTAATTCTTCTTTAAATGTTTGGTAGAATTTACTACTGAAACCATCCAGTCCTGAGTCTTCCTGTATTGGGAGATTTCTTATTCTTAATTCAATGTCCTTATTATTATTGATTTGTTCAGATTTTCTATTTCTCCAGATTTAGTCTTGGTAGATTTTATACTTCTAGCAATTAATCCTTTTCTTCCAGATATCAAATTTGTTTGTACATAATTGTTCATATTAGTCCCTTATGAACCAATGCATTTCTGTGATATTAGTTGCAATGTTTATTTCATTTCTGATTTTTTGTCCTTTTTTCCTTAGTCTAGTGAAAAATTTGTCAAGTTTGTTTATCATTGACCTTTTCTATTATTTTTTGGTCTCTATTTCTGTCTAATATTTGTTTTTTCCTTCCTTTTGCTAAATTTGGATTTAGTTTGTACTTCTTTTTCTAGTTCTTTCTGGTATAAAGTGGAGTGGTTTATTTGAATCCTTTCTCTTTTTTTAATAACATTTTAAATTTTTGAATTTTGTTGGCATATATTATGTTAGTTTCAAGTGTACAACATAGTGATTAGACATCTATATGACTTATGAAGAGATCACCCCAATAAATCTAGTACCCATCTGACCATATTCCCTATGCTACACTTTTTATTCACATGACTATTTTGTAACTACTGACTTGTATTTCCTAGTCCTGTCCCCCTTTTTCACCAACCACCCAATCCTCCTTCTATCTGGTAACTCACAAAAAATTCTGTGTATCTATGTTTGTTTGTTTTTTTTTATTTGTTTATTTTGTTCTTTAGATTCCATAAGTATGTGACATCATATGGCATTTGTCTTTCTCTATCTGACTTACTCGATTCAGCACAATAGGACTATCATGAAATATCTTTTTCCATCCCTTTACTTTCCATCTGTGTCTTTTAATCTGAAGCGAATCTCTTGTAGGGAGCCTATGTAAGGGTCTTGTTTATTATCCTTTCTGCCACCCTGTATTTTGATTGGAGCATCTAATTCTTCTTTCATTTGAAGTACTTGTATGTAGTTATAGCCATTCTTTATTCATATTTTTGATACAATTTTTTTCTTCTTAAAAAGGTTCCTCCAGCATTTCCTGTAATACTGGCTTGGTGGCAATGAACGCCTTTAGCTTTTTCTTATCTGGGAAGCTCTTTATCTAAACTTTGATACTAAATGATCACTTTGCTGGATGGAGTGATGTTGGTTGCAGATCCTTGCTTTTCATCACTTTGAATACTTTCTGGCCTGTAAAATTGTTGAGAAATCAGCTGACAGTCTTATGGGAACACTCTTGTAGGTAACTAACTGCTTTTAAGATTTTCTCTTTGTATTTAACCTTTGGCATTTTAATTATGATGTGTCTTGGCATGAGACTCTTTGGGTTCATCTTGTTTGGAACTCTTCACTTTCTGGGGTTGTTAGTCTATTTCCTTCACCAGGTTAGGGAAGTTTTCCATCATTATTTCTTCAAATAGGTTTTCAATTTCTTGCTCTCTCTCTTCTTCTGGGATCCCAAATGTTGTTACACTTGATGTTGTCCTAGAGGGTTCTTAAACTAGCTTCATTTTTGGGGGGTTCTTTTTTCTTGTTGCTGTTCTGGTTGGGTGTCCTCCGCTATGCCATCCTCTAAATCACTAATTTGATGCTCCACTTCATCCACTCTGTTGAGTCCCTCTAATGTACTCTTCATCTCACATATTGTATCTTCATTTCTGACTAGTTCCCTTTTATGTTTTCCATCTCCATATTTATGTTTTATCTTTGTTAAAGTTCTCACTGAGTTCATCTACTCTTCCCCTAAGTTCATAGAGCATCCTTATAACCAGTGTTTTGAATTCTGTATCTGGTAGATTGCTTGTCTCCATTTTGAGTTCTTTTTCTGAAGCTTTGTTCTGTTCTTCCATGTTGGACGTTTGTTTCCCCATTTTGGCAGTCTCCCTGTATCTGTTTCTATGTATTAGGTAAGGCTGCTAAGTCTTCCAGTCTGGGTACAGTGACTTTATGTAGTAGGTGTCCTGTAGGGCCCAGTGGCACAGTCTTCCCTGGTTGCCTGAGCGAGGTGCTCAACATGTGTCCCTAGTGTGAGTTGTTATGACTGAGACTTAGTTGCTCTTTGCATGCTGATGGGAAGGATTGATCCTTGGGCTGATAGGTTGTGAGGCTTGGCTGGTGAATGGCTGTCCCTATGAAGCAAGAATCACTTTAGCAGTGAATCCTGCCTGTCCAGTCTGACCTTTGGGTGTGTCCTCCTCAGATGCAGCCCTGGGTGGTGCTCTGACCCAAGGACCTCCTGGGAGGGGTCCAGCCACAGGCCAAGTTCAGCGGCAGCCTATACACCTCCAGGGCCACCTAATAAAAGTTATCAAGCAATCTTCAGATAACTGCCACCTGTAATGGGTTTATAGTTTGTGCCTGGAAAGGCCATGCCAGGAACCAAAGCTGGCTACTGATACTGTTGGGCTTGTGGCTGCTCAGCAAGAGGTATAAGGTATATCAAGGACAAATACTGTTTCTTTGAGTTTTGTGAGCCTTTGAGAGATTTCAGAAAAGTCTGTAGCATGTGTCCAGACAGGCCATTTGTATTGAATAAGCCACTGGAAGTGGCTTGAGTGGGCTGACAAGTTGGGAGAGGCAGCGTCTTGGGGAGTCACCTGGGTGGAACAACCTCTGCTATCCAGGTTGATGGGAGACTCAGATACGGAGACTACCTGCATCTGCACTCTGGGAGAGGGGAGAGCTCAACAAAGGAACAATGGAAACTACCAGCACTTCTGTCTGGGAGAAAGCTTTCCCTCCAGCCCTTGTCCTGAAGCTCACCAAATCAGTGTCTCCCAGTATGTCTTTGGTGTTTCTTAAGCAGCTGCTCCAGCACTGGAGCTCAGCACCAATGAGTCTGTCAGTAAGTCTGTCTGGGTGCAGGCTCTTTAAGAGGAACATCTGTGACTCCTGCCACTCTCCGTCTCACTCAGCTGCAATCTCTGCTGGTTTTCACAGCCAGAGGTTGTGGGGACTTCTCTTCCCACCCAGCACTGGAACCCTGGGCTGGGCACCCGAGTGTGGAGCCAGGACCTCTTGCTCCTCAGGTAGCCAAGATAACCCTCCTGATTTTTGATCATCACATGCAATTGTGGAACTGGGCCATTTTGCATCTCTGCCCCTCCTATCGGTTTGAGGTGACCTTTTATGTGTCAGTAGTTGAAAGGCTTCTGTTCAGCCAGACCTCAGGCAACTCCTAGTGATGGCTGCTCTGTAGTTTTGTTATAGTTTTGGTGTGGTCGCGAGAGGAGGCATGCACAATATCTACCTTCTACACCATCTTGACCAGTCCCCCTCTTTTATTTTCTTAATATAGTCATTTATTACTATAAACTTTCCTCTTAGAACTGCTTCTGCAGCATCCCACAGGTTTTGGTATGTTGTTTCCATTTTCATGACTTTTCTTTGGTTTCCCTTTTGATTTCTTCTCTGATCCACTGGTTGTCCAAGAGTTTGTTATTTAATCTTCACATATTTATAGATTTTCCAGCTATCCTCCAGTTACTGAATTCTAGTTTTATATCATATGGTCAGAAGAGTTACTTGATATAATTTTGCTTCTTAAATTTGCTAAGACTTGTTTTGTGGCCTGTCATATGATCATCTTCAAGAATGTTCTCTGTGCACTTGAGAAGAATGAATATTCTGCTACTGTTGGGTGAAATGTTCTCTATATATCTCTCAGGTCCATTTAACCAAAAGTATGGTTTAAGTAAAGCATTTTCTTGTTGATTTTTGTCTGGATGGTCTATCCATTTTTGAAAGTGGGGTATTAAAGTCACCTACTGTTATTGTTAGGCTGTCCATTTCTTCCCTCAGATTTTTTAGTATTTGCTTAATATATTTAGATGCTCTGATGTTGGGTATTTATGATGAACTGATCCCTTTTTCATTATATAATGACATTGTCTCTTCTTACCATTTTGACTTAAGGTCTATTTTGTCTAATATAATTATAGTTACCCCTGCTCCCTTTTAGTTTCTACTTCCATGGAATCTTTTTCCATCTTTTCATTTTGATCTTCTGTATGTCCCTAAAGCTGAAGTTTGTCTCTTTCAGGCAGCATGTTGTTTGCTCTTTTTTCATCCATCCAGCCTCTTCATGTCTTCTGATTGGAGAATTCAATCCTTTTACATTTAGAGTAATTATTGAAAGGTAAGAACTTACTAATGCCATCTTATTTTGTCCTGGTTATTCTTTCTTTTAACCTTTCTACTATAGTTAAGTGGTCAACAAACTGCCATACTACAATATTGGTGTATTCTGAATTTGACTGTATGTTTAACTTAGCCACCGTGTTGTATATTTTCACATGTATTCAATTTGCTAATTAGCATTGTTTCATTTCACTTGAAGAATTTTCAGCATTTTGTAAGGCAGGACTAGGGGTGATGAGGTCCCTCAGGTTTATCTGTCTGGGAAAGTCTTTATATCCCCTTTATTTCTGAAGGCTGACACTACCAGATAGAAAGAACATTCTTACTTAGCAGTTTTTTTTTCTTTCAGCCTATAACAAAGGTAAATTGCCTCTTTATCTTTATCACATCATATCAAGGATGCGCAGTCAATCTGACTTATCATTGTGACATTGATTTTTATCCAAATGCACCACGTTCATCTTACAATGGGTTGTTATGACTTAGTGGGTCTGAGAGAACCCAGTTCATGATGGACCAATATGATCACATGGTCATTTGATGTCCCATGATCAGGCACTTTGTCTCTACCAAGTCCCATCAGCATGTCAGGAGCTATTTATCAAAAGGTATATAACTCTGCTGCAAATGGCTTTTCTGGAACACAAGGGCCTGGGTTAGGATTCTCTTAATAGGGTTTGCCATAAACTCCACATGGCTTCTTTTCTCACTACTGCTATGTCTTATGTCCTAAGATGCGGTTATGCTGTACCACGTCCTAAAACTGCTGCAGAGTACTCTTCTTCTTGGGCCTCACTCAAATCTGACCACCTTTTTTATTCATCTGATATATGACTAATTATTGAAAGGAACTCACTAATGCCATCTTATTATTTTTTCTAGCAGTGTTCCTAGGTGTGGAGTATGCAGCTTCCAAAACACAAAGAAGTCTCAAAGGCATTTTCCTTTCTATTTCCAGATGAGAGTTGCACTATGTAATAATTTGTCCTCTATTTTGCATGAGATATATCAGCATGTCTCTTATTACTGGATCACTAAATATTTTACTTGAAATAGCAGACTACTGAGTCACTCCCACACGGTAGAGCATGTAAGTCCTACCCAGGCTTCCAAATTGCTAAATATTTCTTACTTTTCTGTTCTAATTAGCATCATGTCATCATCTTAATGAGTTAATGTGATACTTTTCAGGATAGAAAGATTGTTCCTATCTGTTTAGACTATATTACAACAGAAGGCAGGAGAATTAACCTAGGCCTGGAGCAAAACTGTAATATATATATTTGTTCATTCCACGTCGTGAATGTAAACTATTTGTGGTCCATTCTTTCCAGATAGGAATGGAAAAGTACACTTTCTTCAAATTAATGGTGGCATTCTATGTACCAGAAAACATGTTAATCAGCTCTAGAAAGATCCCATATCTGGTAGGGGACTGTACCTTGATTGAGTTTGGAGTAGGCTACTGTCATTCTCAAAATTCATTTTATTTTTTCCAGAGGATGGGCTGTTGAATGGAGATATGATGGTGAACATAGGCCCTGCTTTTATTTTTTTTAGTCTCTTAAGAGTGAAAATAACCTCTGACATAACACCTGGGAAATTATATTGTTTCAAATGTACTATATTTTCTGGGAAAGGTATAAGTTTCAAAAGTTTCCACTTGGCTTTCTCTACTATAATAGCCAATTATTCAATGCTGGGTTCATGATATCTTCCAAGTAGTTTTATATTAGATTTGGGACCAGAAAAATGACCACCAAGTGGGTTTGTAAACCCTGTAAGCCCAACGTAAGCCACACCTTGTGCAAGACTCAATCTATTACCTGGCTTCAATCATTTGTTTCACTTACTCATATGCTATAATTATACTGCTGTTATTATTAAAGTTATGTATTAGATCATTAATAAGAAAAATATAAGATTTTTGTCTTCATTTATTCCTTCTCTAGTGATCTTTTCTTCATATAGATCTGAATTTTTGACCTAAATTATTTCTCCATGAAGAATTTTTGAACATTTCTCACAGGTTAACTGGCAACAAATTCTGTCAATTTTTGCTTGAGAAAATCTTTATTTTTTTCTTCACTTTGAAAGATTAATTTCACTAGATATAGGATTCTATGTTGGTGGGTTTTCACCCAATACTTGAAATATTTCACTACATCTTATTCCTGCCTGTATGTTTTCTGAAGTCTGATTTAATTTTCATCCTTGGGTCTTTATAAGTTAGTTGCCACCCTCAACCTCTGGCTTCTTTCCAAAATTTTCTTTGTCTTTGGTTTTCTGAACTTTTAATATGAACTTCGGTGTAGTTTTTGTATTGATCCCAACTTTACTGGACTTAGTTTGATGTCTGTTATTAATTGTGGAAAATTCTCAGCTATTATTAATTCAATATTTTTGCTTCTTTCTCTTTCTGCTCCCTGTATTCTCTTTATATGTGTGTTACACCTTTTGTATTTATCCCCAAGTTTTTAAATATTCTGTTCCATTTTTCTTTTTATTCATTTTTATTCTTTGCATTTTATCTTAGAAAGTTACTAGTGACATATCTTCAAGTTCATTGATTCATTCCTTGACCATATCCAGTCTACTGGGGATTCCATCACTGGCTTCCTTCATTTCTATCACAGTGTTTTAGATTTCTAACAGCTTAGTTTTTTTCCCTCTCAAAATTTTGGTAAAATATATATAAAATTTACCATTTAACCATTTTAAGTTTACAGTTCAGTAGTATTAAGTACATTCACACTATTGTGCAACCATCACCACCATTCACCTCCAGAATGCTTTTCTTCTGACAAAACTAAAACTATACCCATCGAATAATTACTTCCCACTCCTCCTTCCCACAGGCCCTAGCAACCACCATTCTTATGGTTTCCATCTCTCCGCTTATATTACTCATCTGTTCTTGCAAAGTTCTTATGTGAAGTCTTAATAACATATATAACCTATGTTCCAGTAATTCCATTAGGAACTTATATATATCTTTATTTTTAGGAGATGCAGACTGAAGTATTTGATATGTTATTTAAAAATCAAACTGTAATTTTAAAAGTCAATGTGAAGAATGGGAATCCCAAAGATAAAACTACCGTATTATCAATGACCACCACTGTCATTCAAAGCTGACATATTTGAACAGCAGTAAGGCCTTACACAGAAGTAAACTCTAATTTTGTATTTCATTGGAATCATATAACAATGTATTAATTACCTATAATTTGAAATATGACAAGTAGTTCTCTGATGGACAAACTGAATGGTCTTAAACATACTGTTTTCTTTGAGTCATTTTCTCTTTAGAAAACAGAAATAATAATGATGCTTGACCTAAAATTCAGGACAACATTCCATAGTTCTAGTCCTTTGCTCAAACTGCCTCTCCAAGTGTAAATTGTGTTTTTCTTCCAGGGCTTTCCAAACTTATCCATCAAAAATTTTCAAGAGAATACAAGTCTACCTCTGGGTGTTGAAGAGGGACACAAAATCTTTTGCATACTGAGCATGTGGCTCTAAATTCTTCCTTATTTGAAAAGGTATGTTAATTTATTATTCTTCTTAGAAAAAAAATCTGAATAAAGAATATTCAAATGATTTTCTAGGTAAATAGAAAATTCTATTTCACCCAAATCTTTAAGTAAAGTTATTGCTTCAAAAAGATACAACATTCCTTTCTTTATTTAATTGTTGAGAAGGTTAAGATGGCTTATGGTCAATTATAAATATACACAGTCATAATGTCACAAGGTTCTATATTTAATAATCAAAATCAATACATATTCAGATCAGAGTTATATAGTTTCTCACTCAACAATCCTGTTCACAGTGATTCACATTCAGTCACCAAAGAATGCACACATAAAAAAAGCATATCTGTCAAAACACCACATAAATTTTACATCGCAGATAAAAACTCAAAACCTCATAGCTAAAGTTACAATCCCATCCTCAAAAAGGTCATCATGTTATACAATTCCACACACAGTCACAAAAGCACTTACACTTTTACTTTTTATTGCCTATTCCCAAGAAGTATGGGAAAGAAAATTTTATTAGGAGACAAACAAATGTGCAAACTTTATTCTCAAGGTGCTCATCCAGCAGGGGAAGGAAATGTCCCAATCCATATTGGGGCCATAGAGTGAGGGCTAAAATGAGAGGCTGTCAGAGTTTACACATAGTTTCACCTAAGGTCATTGTTTTCACAGTATCAGAGGGGAACTGGGACAGGATTAAAAATGGATTGAAATCTGATTTGATTTGGTTAAGATTCGGGGCCACATTATGACTTGGTTGACCCCTTCTCCCACAAAGATTAAAATAAAAATCATATTTTATAATTGTGATGGTATAGTAATTATTAATAATAAGTTAACATATTGCTTTTCCTTAAACATTTTCTTTGCCCTAAACATTCATTTAAATTCTGATTTATTTAAAAGAATTTTGTGTGAGTATCTAAGAGTACTGTGGGCCTTAAGCACTTTGTGTAAGTGCCTAATGGATGAGTCCGTCCTCCTGAGATGTGTCTTGGGCAACACTGTCAGCCAGAGTCGGGGTGGGAATGGAGGAGTGGGAAAGACGAGGGATTAGCAAATTTTATATAATCTCAAAATCTGGAATACAAAACACTTTCCCACCAAATGGGACACACCCCGAAACGAACTACAAACAGAAACACAACTTAATTTGTGGTTACAGATACACAAAGGGTCCTAGAATGTCTCAAGAATGAAAACACAAACACACTTACACATGCCCAGGCATTCTTTCTTTAAAATAAATGCATACTCACCGCCTCCTCTGCTCCAGGCCCTATTCGAAGGCGCTACCTTGGGCGGCGAAAGGTCCCCAACCTCACAGAGCTCGCACCCAGGGGCCCATCACCTCATGTTCCCGCACGCAGGTGTGACGCTCCGAGTCTGAAAGGCCCTGCTCTGCCCTCTACACCCGGGACTCCGATTCCACTCGCCACCTCACCGACACCCGACCTTCCGAACTCACCCACTGCGCTAGGTCGGAGCATCAGCATCAGCATCAGCATCAACACCAGCACGCGACCGCGCTTTCGCGCCTGCGCACTCCGAGCACAGGCCGCGCGGCACCGCCGGCTCTCCGATACTGTGACGGTCCTGGCTGGATTACATTTCCCAGAAGCCACCGGACCCTTATCAACTTCTTTCTCTGGGTCCTTTTCCCGTGTCCAAGTAGCTGTGGTCCCTATGTGGAGAGTAGGTCGTGTCCAAAGGTACTCATCAGCAGAGGCTTCCACTGTCCCTGGCCCGAGCCGGACCGGAACCCGCGGTGGGGGTGAGAATCGTGTTGGGCCCCGGTTTCAGACATGGGTCTGCGCAAGCAGCAGAGATTTGTGCCTATGAGAGACCAAGTGTGTGTCTATAGGTGCGTCCCTGTGACGATGTGTACGTTTGTGTCAGTGACTGGTGTTGACTGTGCTTCTTTACGTGGCTTACGGTTGAGTGTGAGTAGACAGTGGAACTCAGGGCTCTAGGCTCCGCTAGTAACCCCACCCTTTCCCCTCAAAGCTACTTGGGGTCTCCAGTAGTTAAAAGAGGGAAGCCAGATTCTGAGTCTTAGAATGAAAGAATGGAAGATTCCAGCAAGAAGACTTAGACTTGGTCTTCAGATGAGAATTTTTGAAGCTGGATGCAACCCCAAGGCAGGCTGCTGGGACGACCTAATGAGGTCCTAAGAGTAGGGTTTCCTGCTGAGAGGTTACCCTGTGGAAGCACCGAGAAGCCAGTTACATGTTTCACAACCACAGCATACGCAGAACCGTGGCCCCAGGAACCTGCTGTAGAGATAGATTCTGCCCTAGACATCACTGACTCTGGCCTCTCTCATACTGAGAAGGTCACCCCCGTTCCCATCTCCTTCCTTACTCCCATCCACATTGTGTGCGGTGGACTGGGTGAGAGGATGAGGTCATGGAGGCTGTTTTCTAAGTTACTTACTGTGCTGTCCAAGAAAATTCTGATGTTTCATGATTGCCTTTTATTTTCTCAGTGCTGTCTCAAAAAAAAAAAAGGATCTTGAGAGAGGAAAGAAGTTTTGTTACTCATCTAGAAGTTAAAATCCAGATGAGTTTGATTCCTCATTATTCATAAAATACACTTTAAAGACATAAGACCCTTTTTTCCTTCTGCTGAAATGTCTTTCATGATAGTGACATATCTGTAAGTCATAGGGCCATGCAGATGAATCAGCCTTGTTAGGTCCCCCAAACCTTTCTCTCCATAATTTATTTAACCTGTTGCCTACTGTTAGCTGTTATGTTTCTAATTTCTGACTGAAAACTAAATTAGTCTATGATGAACATCATTATGTATAGATCATTGTCCTTTTATAGTCATTCCCTGAGGATAAATTTCTAGTTTTGAAATCTGAGTCAAATACCATGTATTTACAATATACCAATATGCTTGCACACATTGGAATACAATGACAAAAATATATAGTTGTTATTCTCAAATGACTTGTCCACTAAGGAAACAAAATCAGAATAGAAATAAGAAGGTATGACTTGCCACTTACATAAATTCATGTGACTTGTGTTGGGAGTTCATAAAAAGAGACATCGTTTTGACTATAGCAGCACTTCTAAAATATGATCAAATTATGAGAACTAGGTGAAGAAAAATGGATTTTATACCTTAGAGTTTTTATTCTAGTGATGTTAAATGTCAAGTGGCATTAAAGGGGACAAGATGTCTCAATAGCTGTTTGTAGAACATTGTGGCTAGGAGGACAGGTTCAGAAGGAAAACAAGCCAATCCATCAGGAATATGTGCTGCATTGAGACTACTGTTAATACATATAAAACATCCAAAAAATATGGTCTCCAGTTTACATAGACATACATTGGTATAGGCAAACAAATCATGGGGTTGGTTGAAGCACTGGGGACTGATGAGAATGAAGTAAAAACTTTCAATAAAAATACAGCAACTGTTTTCAGAACAACATTGGTTCTTAAATGTAGAGTGCATTTGAGAGTTCGTTCAAACAAATTGTTGGGCCTCAGCCTCAGAGTCTCTAATCCAGTAGGTCTGGGGTACAGCTGAAAATATGCATTTCTAATAAATTTCCAGAGACAGAATTTTGAGGACATTTGTTCTAGAATGTACTAAGCTTTATCTTCAGATTCAGGGATATTAAAAGGGGTGGGGATGAGATTATTTTCCACCTATTTAGAGAAGTGATTACTCCTAAAAAATAAAAAAAGTGTGTGTGTGTGTCAAATTAAAGAATGGCCATTGTTTAAAATTTTATGAAATAAACTTTGAGGAAAAGGAAGAAAACCAGAACTATGTTGCACAAAAAGTATGCAACGTTTATATATGAATATATACTTTTCTATACTTTTTTATTTATTGATATTTGTTATTGTTCCCTATATGTTGATAAATGCATATATTTTACAAATATAATCATAGTTTGTACTTTGCATTTGTAACCTAATTTTTAAATGGTTTTATTGAGATACAATTCACATACCATACAATTCAACCATTGAAAGTATATGATTTAATATATTTAATATATTCCCAGGGTTGTACAACTGTCACCATATTCAACTTTAGAACTTTTTCAGCACTCCAAAAGGATACCCTAAATACATTAGCAGTCACTCCCTATTTCTTCCAATCTCTGAAACCATAGGCAACCACTTAACCTACTCTTTTTTAATTATGGACATTTCATAGAAATGGACTCATACAGTGTGTGGTCTTTTGTGACTCGCTTCTTTTACTTAACGTAGCATTTTCAAGAATCATCCATGTTTAGCATGCATCAGGGCTTCATTTCTTTGTATTATCTGATAATATTCCATTGTATGGTATACATTTTATTTTTCCATCCATCAGCTGATGGACTTTTGGATTGTTTTTGCTTTTTAGCTGTTATAAATAATGATGCTGTGAACATTTGTGTACAACATTTATGTAGACATATGTTTTTATTTCTAAGGTATATACTTAGGAGAAGAATTGCTGGTTCATACAGTAACTGATCTAAGGAATTGTCCAACTGTTTTCCAAAACATCTGCCCCCATTTTACATCCCCACCAAGCCATGCCTGAGGGCTCTAATTTCTCCTTATTCTCACCAACACCTGTTATTATCTGTCTTTATTACAGCCATCCTAGTGGGTATGAGGAGGGTCTTGTGGTTTTAATTTGAATTTCCCTGATGAAAGATATTGAGCATCTTTTCATGTGCTTATTGGCCGTTTGTATATCTTCTTTGGAGAAATATTTGCAAATTCTTTACCTACTTTTTAACTTTTTTTTTATAACCCAACTATTTTTACTGACATTGTATCTTGAATATTTTCATTCCCTTAACAGTTTCTCAAACTTAGCATTTAACAACTGCTTAAAATTTCAGTACAAGGATGTTATGTTACATATTTAACCAATCAGCTGTTCCTGAGCTCAGAATGCTGAAAACATGCTTCTATATGCTGTCGCACTTCCATAACTTGATCAACTTCACCTCTTTCAATTTCTCAACGCCATATGGGAACTAAGTCTTTGTAATTTTAAAGATAGTGCCATTTGGGAAAGTGGCAACACCCTCTACTGAGAGTGTACTACTGATGACTGTGCCTTCTCTGAAGGATGTGTATAGGGACATGATACTGAAAAATGACAGGAGCAGAGTCTGTATTTTCTAATTCAAAATACAATAATATGGAGCTTTTTTATTTCCTCGGTATGATCCTCTAGGGAGACTGAAGTGTTCGAATTTGTGAGGGATTGTTTGAGATTCATTTATCATTCTCTATTTTACTTGAAGCATCATCATTTGAGTCTCCTGAGTGGCTTTCCTTTGGCCTTTCTTGTGCTGGACCTCTCTGTCCCTGTGATGACAGGACTGTATCTGAATTTGTTAACAGCCACAGCATGCCTAAGTTCCATTTCTTTTATATGCAGGTTTTTCTGATTCCAACCCAGGTGCAATTCTTAAATTGGAATAAAGAGTTCAGGCCTAGAAGGTAGAGACTGTAGTGATAAGAGGATTTGTCCAGGTGAGTTTGGGGAAACCAGTAAAGGGGAATCTATTGCCTATCAAAGCTCATGACTCAAGACTCAGAACCTTGGTATTCTAACTTAAGATGATGAGCTCAGAAGCTTTAAGCCCCTAGAGAAAATAAGGCCTCATCCTCATACCCCAACTATCCCCATACTCATGTTTCACCCTTCAAACTCAACAAGGGTGATTAGCTGTATTATAATTTTTATTATAAAAGTAATACATTCTCATGCAGTAATTCAGAAAATACAGAAAAAAGTGAAGAGAGAACCACTGTAAACATTTTACTTCAGTTTTTTTAATCCATCTTTCAACGTGCATCCATATACCCACACAAGTTATTTTAGCTGCCATAACAGGATAGCATTTTTGTAGTAGAATATTTTTATTCATTATCATCAAGTAAAGGTCTGTATCATCATTTTTTCATTGAAATAGGTGTTATATACAATAAAGTACATGTGTCTTAGCTGTATATATAACTTAATAAATTTTTACATTTAAAAATACTACCCAGATGGAGACATAGAGTGTTTCTATTCCCTTTGAATGAATTGCTTGTGTCCTGTACCAGTTCAAACCATTTCTTCCCTACAAGAAGTAAACACTATTCTGACTTTCGTCACTGGAGGTAAGATTCACTTTTCTTGAACTTTGTATAAACAGAGTCCCTGGTATCTGCTGCCTTTTGTCCAAAATTGTACTTGTAAAATTTATCCATGTTGTTTTGTGAATCAGTAGGTTTTTACTGCCCATTTGTTGTGTAATATTCCATTGTATGACCATAGTACAATTTGTTTATTCATTCTTATGATGATAGATTGTTTCCAGTATTTGACTATTATGAATAAACATTCTATGAACATTCTTGTACAGATGTTTTTGTGGACATATGTTCTTGTTTTTCCTGAGTATATTATATATATATATGTATATATATATATATATACATATATGTATATATGTATGTGTATATATATGTATATATGTATATATATATATATATATATATATGTAGGGGTGGAAATGATTGACCTAATTTATGCTCCCACTGCATTGCCTGAAAGGTCTAGGTACTTCTCAAATTGGCCAACAGTTAATATTGTCAGTCATTTTTATTTTAGCCATTCTGATGCATGTGTAGCGGTATCTTGTAATTTTAATTTGCATTTTTCTGATTGGTAAATGATGTGAGCATCTTTTCATATGCTACTGCCTATTTTGAAGTGTCTATTCAAAATTCAAATTTTGTCAATATTTTAGTTTAGTTATTTTTGGTAATTTTCCTATTGATTTGTAGGAATTTTATATATATTTTAAATACAAGTCCTCTCTGTGTATGTAAGTGTATATATAAGTGTGTGAGCATGTATGTGTGTTTTTAGAGAGAGAGAGAGAGACAGGGAAAGAGAGAATATCTCCTATTAGCTTATAGCTTATTCACTTTCTTAATATCTTATAATGATGAGATTTTCTTAATTTCATTGGAGCTCATTTACTAGTCGTATTCATTTATGGTTACTGCATTTTTGTTCTGTTAAAAAGTCTTTTCCTGGGGAAGAGGAAAAGCTTTTCCTCATAGTAGAATTCCAATTGATAAATGTGGAAGGAAAGATATACATAAGAAATGGTTGCTTAAAGAGTAAGTAAGAAAAGGTTGCTTAAAGAGTAAACCTCAAAAGTTTTCATTACAAGAAAAAAAAATTTTTTCAGGATATATAGAGATGGATGTTAACTAGACTTATCATGATAATAATTTTGTAAAATATTGAATCATTATGTTGTACACCTGAAACTAGTATAATATTACACCTCAATTAAAAATAAAGAAGAAGAAATAAAGTAAAAAAAGTGGCTCTTAGTAATAATTGCTTCAGACAAGATGTACTGATAGGTGCTAAAATTAATGGGTGAAAGTTTGAGGGGAAAAAAGGATTTGTATAGTGTCAAAGTATTTTCTACCACCCAAGATGCTTACTACTACAGGCAAGTTATTAACGTTATAGTGGGGAAACCCAAGATGAAGCACTTTAACCAAGCAATCAAGGTTAACATCACCAGTAATAAAGCAATGACATCATAATCCCTTTCATATGAGAGGGGTACATCACCATTGTGGTAATGCCAAAAATGAATAACCTTATTCTAATTATGAAAACATCAGACAGCCCAAGTAGAGGGACATTTCACAAAAGAAATGATTAGTACTCTTCCAACCTGAAAGGGTATGAAGATAGGTGTGGTGGACAGACTTTAGGATGGCTCCATGATCCCTGCCTGCTGGTGTCGATGCCATTGTATAATCTCTTCCCTTAGAATGTGAGTAGTACCTGTGACTTGCTTCTTCTAATCAACAGAAAATGGCAAAGATGAGGGATATCACTCCTGTGATTAGGTTACTTTATATGGGGATGTCACTACTGTGATTATGTTATGTCATATAAAACTCCATCATATCAGACTAGAGCCAGAGTCTCCCCTTATACACTTGATGAAATAAGTGGCAATATTGGAGAATCTCATTGTAAGAAATTGCAAGTGGCTTCTAAGACCTGAGGACATCCTCCACCTGACAGCCAGCAAAAAGCTGGGGCCCTCAGTCATATAGCATCAAGCAAACGAATTCTACAAACAATCTGAATGAATGTGGAAGTGGATTCTTTCCCAATTGAGCCTCTAAATGAGAACACAGCCCAGCTGACACTTCGTTTGCAGCTTATTTGACCAGTCTGATGACAGCACCCAGCTAAACTGTCCCTAGATTCTGGGTCCATGGAAACTCTGAGAAAATAAATGTGTGTTATTTTAAGCTAAATTTGTGGTAATCTGTTATGGTAGCAATTGAAAATTATTACCACAAGAAAGACTACAGTGATTAGAAGAGACTAAGGAAAAATAATAGCTAAATGCAATGTGGGGTAATGTATAGGATCCTGGAAAAGAGAAGAGGACCTTAGTGGGGAAAACTGATGATATTTGATTAGATATGCTATTATAGTAGTGAATCAAAGTTAATTTCTTGGTTTCGATCATTGTCCCATGTAAGATTTAACGTTAGGGTCAGGGGTGTACAGGAACTCTCTGTACTACTCTTGTAACTTTTCTCTAAGTAAGTGGAAATAAAAATTAATCAAAAAAGGGAAAATTCTGCCTACCCCAAGATCATGAAGATGTTTTCCTGTTTCTTCTTCCAGAAACTTTATTGTTTTAGTTTTCACATTTAGGCCTATGATCCATCTTGAATTTATATCTGTATATGTAGTGGGATGAGAGTCAAAATCAGTTTTTCCATACAGATACTCAATTGCTCAGGCACCCTTTGTTGAAGAGACTACCCTTTCTACTCAAAGTTGTCGTCAGACATAAAAAAATGGCTATATATGTATAGGTCTCTTTCTGTTCTACTGGTCTATTTGTCAATCTTTGTGTCAGTCCCACAGTTTTAATTATAGTAGCTTTATATTATTTCTTGATATCTGGTAATGTGAGATTCACAACTTTGTTCTTCAAAATTGTCTTTACTACTCTAGGTTCTTTGCATTTCCATATAATTTTAGGACAAATTTTTTAATTTTTGAAAAAAAGTGCTGATGTTGTTAGAGATACATTGAATCAACAGATCAATTTAGAGAGTCAATAATCTTAAAATTGTATCTTCCATTTCACGTGGAATATGTTTCCATTTAATTCATCTTTCATTTCTTAATGTTTTATTTTCAGTTCAAAGATCATGCACACCTTTTGTTTGACTGGTTACAAGGTGTTTTTTGTAAATTTTTCGGATTAAAAAATTTTCATTTGTCAATGGCCTTGCTTGATACAGTTGTTTTATATATTGACTTTTTATTTACAAATTTCGCTAATAAATTCACTTATTCTGATAATTTGTAGAATTGAAGGCCTTTTCTATGTACAAATGATGTTATCTGCAAATAAAGATGATTTATTTCTTTCTTTCCAATCTTCATTCCTTTTATTTCACATTTTTTCCCTTATAATATTGGATAGGTCTTCTGGTACAAATTTGAATGAAAGTAGCAAGAGTGGACAACCTTGCCATATTTCTGAACTCAGAAGGACAGTGCTCCATATTTCACCTCTCATATAATGGTAGTTATAGTTTTAGTCTGTAGATCCCTTCATCAGATTAAAGACATTCTCTTCCCAGTTTAATAAGAACTTTATCACAAACTGATGTTGAATATTATCAAATGGTTTTTCTGCATCTAATGAAATTATTGAATGGCTTTCTACTTTATTATTTCAAGTTGGAAGATTCCATTGATTGCTTTTTGAAAATTAAATGACCTTTGTATTTCTAGAATAAACCTCTTGGTCATAGATATCACCAGCTTTTCCCTGCTAATATTTTGTTTCATATGCTTGCATTTATGTTCATGAGAGATATAATTCCTTTCTTATAATACGCTTGTCAGGTTTTGATATCAGTTATGCTGGCTTCAGGACATGGTCCATTGTTTTCTATGTCTAAGAGAGACTGAGTTTGGTATTTATAATTCCTTAAATGTTTGGTAGAATTTGCCACTGAAGCTTCTGAGCCTGACATTATAATGGAAAATCTCTTATACAGATTTAGTTTAATAAAGCAATATTCATAGTTTTTATTTCTTCTATCAGTTTAAATTTTGTTTTCAAGGAATTTTAAAATTTCATCTAAATTTTCAAGTTCATTGTCATAAAGTTTGTCTTAAAATTCTATTATCAAGTTAATGTCTGTAATAAATGTAGTGATATCTCCTTGTATATTCCAGATATTGGCACTTTTTTTCCTGATCAATGTAGCCAGAGATTTATCAATCTTATTAATCTCTTCAATGAAATAGCTTTTGGCTTTATTGGTTTTTCTCTGTTGTGTTTTTTGTTATTGATTTATTTTGTATGTTTTGCTTTCTATAAACTTAATTTTTCTTTTTTCTAGCTTGAAAAGGTAGATTATTGCTATTTAATCTTTCTACTTTTATAAAATATTTAAAGCTAAAAATGTCTTTGTAAGCATTGGTTTGACTGCATCTAGTAAGCTTTGAGACTTTTATTCTCTTCAGCTTAAAATATTTTCTGGTTTCTATTATGGCTTATTTTTTACCTGCGCTTATTTAGGAATTAAAATTTTTATATTTGGAAACATTTGAGAAATGCTTGTTTTTGAGTTCCAAGTTAATTCTAAAGGCTTTAAAAATGATACATTCTTTGATAGTAATTCTTTGAAATTTATACATACCTTTTGCTTTATGGCCCAGAATAGTATTCTGATAAATATGCTGTGAATATTTAAAAAGAATGTATAGTCTGTAAATTGAGAGTGTAATGTTCAATTGGGTCAATTTGTTTAATTCTGTCTAAAATATTTTTTCACTCATTTACTATTAACCTATGTTTCTTTATATTTAAGGTATATTTCTTATAAGCATCATAATTGATTCTATTCTACCCTTTTAATTTGATTTGACAGTCTTAGTTTTTAATTGCTATGCTTAATTTAATTCAATAACTGATACAATAGAGCATAAGTCTGTCATCTTGCTAAAATTTTTTCTCTTTGTCCCATCTGTTCTTTATTCCTCTTTTCCTGCTCTCTTTTGTATTATCAGGTATTTTTCAATATTCCATTTTATCTTCTCTATTATTAGGTTTTTTTGGCTATACACCTTTGTAAAATTATTTACTAGTTACCTTAGATATTATAAGATATATTTTTAATACAGTACCTTTTAAATTAGAGCTTTTACCACATGACAAATATTAGAACATTTCAATAGTGTAACTCTATTTATCTTTTTCACCATTTTTGCTATTATTGTCCTTCTTTCTTCCTATATTATAAGCCCCACAAAACATTATTATTATTTAGTCAGATTAGTCATATATTTACTATGTCTACAGCTGTTCGTTGCATTTTTGCATATCTGGGATTATTTTCCTTTAACCTGACTGTTGCGCTCTAGTATTTCTGGGTCTGTTGATAAGAAATTCTCTCAGCTTTTGTTCAAAACATTTTTATTTCACCTTCATTTATGAAAAATGTTTTCTCTGGGTATAAAATTCAGAGTTGTCCGTTTTTTTCCCCCCAGCACTTTAAAAGATATAATCCTCTTCAGGCTACTATAATTTCTGTTGAGAAACGAGGTATTTTTCTTATTAGTGTTTTCTTATTAACTGATGTCAGTTTTAATTACATACATTTAAGATATGTTCTGAAATTTTGTTTTTCGACCATTTGGCTTAGTATGGATTTCTTTATCTTGGTTAGGTTTGCTGAGTCTTTTTGATTTATGTGTCAAGGTATTTAATGAGATTTGGAATGTTTTTGACCATTATTCAAATAATTTTTCTGACCAATTCTCTCTTCTTTGAGGTGTCTAATTTTACTTTTGGACTATTTCCTGTATTTCTATGTTCAGCTTAGTTCTTTCTTTTTTTCTCCTCACTGCATAAGATTATTGTCTATTTGACTTTATGTTGATCAATACTGCTTCTGCTGTTAAATCCATCTAATAAATTCTTAATTTTAGATAATTATATTTTGTAATTATCAAATGTTCATGTTGTTCTTTTTTAAGATTCTGTATCTCTATTGATATCCTCCATTTTGTATTACTTTTTGCCCATCTTTTCCTCTATTTTCTTTAGCATGTAAATCATAATATTTTCAAATCTGCTAGCTCCACTCTCTGGATCATCTTTGTGTCTGTTCCTATTGACGTTTTTCTCTTGATTATCAATTACTTTTGCCTGTTTATTTACATTGTTTGATAACTTTTATTGTATGATAGAACTCTATGTAATATATTACAGAGACTGTGAATTATGTTATTGTCCTTTAATGATTTCTCAACATTTGTGCTGTTGATAGATTTTAACGTGTCTATGGGATACCATGAGAATGCCCTTTTCCCTACAGTCCTAATATAAGGTTCATCAGCCTTTAAATTTGACAATTGAATACCTGTAAAATGATGATATCTAATTGCTTTAAAATATCTCCTTAGTAAATCTTTTAATAGATTGTCTTATGGTTGAAAAAAAGGTGGATTTATAGTTACAGAAAACTGATTCAAATCACATCAGTTCTACTTGTTATTTGTGATAAAGAAAAATTTCTTTAATTCTTTGACCTTCCATTTCCTCATCTGTTGAATTGAGATAATAACTACATTTCAGGATTAAAAATTAATGTGTATAGAGTACCTCTCACACAGAAGGCTGAAAAATCTGTGTTGCTGTATGGCCTCAGTAACCATAAATTCACTCTTCCCTAATGTGTACAGGGTGGGATGGGAGCAGGGACACAGGCTCCCATCCCACTCTGTACTCATGTCAGAAAGCAAAGTGGAACCTGATGAGGAAATCTAGATTAGTTAGCTCAGAGGATCTTGGGAGTCATAATTCTAGTTTAAGGAAAAGGCATCACTTAGGCAAGCAATTTTACAGTGTAAAGTTTTTCAGATTGGTTTCTGCTGTTTCCTGCCTTTTGTCTGGTGGAGTCCAAGTCCATCTCAAGATCATGAAAGTCGTTGTAGTTTGTATTGTGTGGCCTGGTCTCACCCCTGGACTACAGACCTGGATGAAAGAGAATGACTGAATACCCAGGCTGGGTTCAGGTGGCATGATCAGAATGAAAAATTGGTCAGAATGAAGTGTTTGGATCTAGCTTTCGTGTAAAAGTGACTCTGCTCTGTATCCACACTTGTATGGCTTGTTTCCCTAGGTATGAGGAAAGGTTTGGGTTTAACTATACTTCTTCTTATGTCCCCTGATATGTGTTTATGTGTTTTGGAGGGTGGAGGGTGGGCAAGGATGGCCAGAAGCAGGAATAATAAAAAAGAAAGCCTATCTTACCTTAAATAACTTGTGGAGTTCTGAGATATACCAGGTCTCAAGGCATCTTTTTCCTCCTCCAGCTCTGGCTTCTCTGAACTCTGCTTCTCTATTAGAGGAAACCTGAGGAGGACTGGCAGTTCTAAAACCATGAGTAAAAGCAAGGAAGTAATCAAAATGAATACAAAGACAATAGGAAAAATAAATGCAATGAAGAGCTGGTTCTTTGAGAAGATTAATAAAATCAGTGAACATCTGGCCAGAAGCACTAAATAAAAAAGAAAGGACACAAACAAAATCAGCAATGAAAGAGAAGTTACAAGACATACCACCGCAATACAAAGAATTATACAGAAATACTATGAAAAGTTATATGACACCAAATATAATAACCTAGAAGAAATGGACAAATTCTTTCTAGACTGAATCATGAAGAACTGAAAAATAGACTGATCAGCAGTATGAAAATTGAAATAATCACAAAAACTTTCCAAACAGTAAAAATCTAGGGCCAGAGCTTCACCAGTGAATACTACCAAACAGTCAAAGATGATTTAATTCCTATTATTCTCAAACTTTCAAAAAATTGAGGAGGCAATACTTCCTAACTCATTTTATGAAACCAACATTACCCTGATACCAAAACCTGGTAAAGATAATATGAAAAAAGAAAACTACAGATTAATATCTCTCATGAACACACATGCAAAAACCCTAAATAAGACACTAACAAATAGAATACAACAACATATTAAAAAGATTTTACACCTTGATCAAGTGGGCTTCATCCCAGGGGCACAGGGATGGTTTAACATACATAAATCAATTGATGTGATACACCACAAAAACAAAATAGAGAATGAGAATCATACGATCATGGCAGTAGATGCAGAAAAAGCCTTTGACAAGATACAATATCCATTTATGATCAAAACACTTAATAAAATAAGTATAGAAGGAAAGTACCTCAACATAATAAAGGGCATATACAACAAACCCTCAGCTAACATTATACTTAATGGTAAAAAACTAAAAACCTTTCCTCTAAGATCAGGAACAAAACAAGGCTGTCCACTATGGAAATCGTAGCGAGTGGAATCAGGCAAGAGAAAGAAATAAAAAGTATCCAAATAGGAAATGAAGAAGTCAAACTCTCATTATTCGCAGATGACACAATTCTCTATATAGAAAACCCTAAAGAATCCACTAAAACACTACTAGAAATAATAAACGAATACAGTAAAGTTTCGGGATATGAAATCAACATTAAAAAAATCCACAGCATTTCTATACTCTAATAATGAATTTTTTAGTAAAAGAAATGGGAAAAAAATCCCTTTGCAATTTCAACAAAAAGAATAAAATACCTACCAATAAACCTAACAAAACAAGTGAAGGACCTATACAACGAAAACTATAAGACCCTATAAAAATAAATTGAATAATACACAAAGAAATGGAAAGATATTCCATGTTCTTGAATCAGAAGAATAAACATAGTTTAAATGACCTTATTACCTACAGCATTATACAGATTTAATGAGATCCCCATCAAAATCCCATTGGCATTTTTTAAAGAACTAGAACAAAAAATCAGATTTGTATGGAAGCACAAAAGACCCTGAATCACCAAAGCCATCCTGAGAAAAAAGTACGAGGCTGGAGGCATCACTCTTCCCGACTTCAAATTATACTACAAAGCAACAATAATCAAAAAGATGTGGTATTGGCAGAAAAACAGACACACAGACCAGTGGAACAGAATCAAGAGTCCAGAAGCAAACCCATGTTTATTCATGTAAATAATTTTTGACAAAAGAAGCAAAAACATACAGTGGAGAAAGGAAAGCCTCTTCAATAAATGGTGCTGGAAAAACTGGAAAGCCACCTGCAAAAAAATGAAACTAGACTGTTGTCTTTCACCACACATCAAAATTAACTCAAAATGGATTAAGGACCTGAATATAAGACCTGAAACAATAAATTGCATAGAAGAAAACATAGGAACTAAACTCATGGACATTGGACTTAAAGAGGATTTTATGAATTTGACCTCAAAGACAAGGGAAGTAAAAGCTAAAATAAATTAATGGGACTACATCAAATAGAAAAGCTTCTGCACAGCAAAAGAAACCATCAGCAAAGTAAAGAAACAGCAAAGTAAAGAACAAGAAGCAATGCCTCCAATAAGGGTCTAATGTCCAATATATACAAAGAACTCATATGACTAAATAACAACAACAACAAAAACCCCAAATAATCCAATTAAAAAGTGGGCAGAAGACCTAAACGGACATGTCTCCCAGGAAGACTTACAAATGGCAAACAAATATTTGAAAAGATGTGTGATTAAATATCTATCAGAAAATAAAAAGGCATTTTTAAGGCTTTATATAAAGCAGGGATCCAAGAAGCTTAGACGCCACCTACTAGAAACCAAAAAAAAAGCACCTTTGCAGCAGGCTAAAGAGAGACCTTTATATAATAAAAGCAGAATACATTTCCATTAATGCCCAGGCGGAGAAATATTCCATTAAACACCATGGACAACCAAGGTGACAAGTCATCTCAGAAAGAAAGAGAAAAATCTCCAGAAAATAAGCTTACAGACATAGCAATATGAAACTTAAATGACAGAGAATTCAGGATGATACTTCTGAAAAAACTCAATGAGATCCGAAATAAATCATATCAACAATTTCAGGAACTGAAAAAACAACTAGAGGAGCAGAATGAGTTCTTTAGCAAGGAGATTGAAACCTTCAAAAAGGAACTGAATAGGCTTTCTGGAAATAAAGAACACACTGCAAGAGTTGAAAAATGAAATAGCAAGCTTGGGAAATAGAGTTGACTAAATGGTTACCAGAGGGTAGAGGGTGGGGGAGGAGTGGGGAGATATGGTAAAGGGGTCAAATATATGGGAGTAGGGGGAAGCTGACATGAGTAAAGGGGATCAAATATATGGTAGCTGAAGGAAACTGGACTTTGGGTGGTAAACACATAAGAGAATATACAGATGTCAAATTATATGTACACCTGAAAATTATGTAATTGTATAAACCAATATTAACCAATGTTACCCCAATAAACAATTTTAAAAAAAGAAAAAAAAGTTTCTCATACCCTTCATAATTGTCCTTTCTTACCCCTTCCCACCTTGACCTTACTACCCAAGCCACTGGTCTTTTACTTTCTTTTACTATTGGTTAGTTTGCAATTTTAAATAATTTTATAGAGATGGAATCACATTATGTACTTTTTCTTTCCACATATTTATTTTGAGATTCATCCATGTTGTTGCATATTAAATAATAGTACATTCCCTTTTATTACTGACTAGTATTCTATTCTCAGTATATACTACAATTTATTATCCATTCCTCTCTTGATAGACATTTGGGTGCTTTCCACTTTGGGGCTATTACAAATAAAGTTGCTATGAATCTTAGGGAATCATTGTCTGGACCTATGCTTTCATTTCTCTTGGTAAATACTGGGAGCAAAATGGCTGGGTCATATGGATGTTTAACTTTTTAAGAAAACAATGAATTATTTGTCAATGTAATTGTAGTATTTTACATTCTCACCAGGAGTGTATGAGAGTCCCATTTTTTCTCACATCCTTGCTAATACTTAAAATTCTCACTGTTTTTAATTTTAATCTTCTAATAGTTGTGGAGTAGTACTCTCCTCACAGTAAGCTAGATAATTATAGGGTTCATTTGTTACTTGTCTCTCAGGCATACAGTTCTTCATTGCCCAGTGTTTTCTGTCTTCAAAACTTTTGTTTCACACATTTTGTCCAGGTTTTTAGTTTTTTCATGTGGAAGGGTAAATCCAATCCCTGTAATTCCATCTTTGTTCAAAGAGATTTTATAGTTCATTTTGAGGGAAAAAAGATCAATTATTTTTACATATTCCTTGATGAAACACAATGTTAAGAATTTGCATTTACTAATAGCCTGTGATTTAGGCACCTAGACGGTAATGTGCTTATATATACAGTATTTAATTGGGAAAGTCTGATTATTTTATTCATTTTCATATATTTAGTATTTAAGTTTTTCTGTATTGAAGAAATTTTGTATGCTCCCATAAGATTCTTCAAAATGGTGTAAGCACTGTACTTCGGATGCTAATTATTCTCAGCTAATCATGTCATAATCCTGTAACCTCAGCCTACTTGTTTTTATATATTGTTCTCTTACTGTAATGCAATATTCCATCTTGAAAGTTTTTTCTTTACTTTTACAAATAATACATGGGTTTATCATTTCAGGTGCCATTGACATTCAATGATGTTGCCATAGACTTCTCTCAGGAGGAGTGGGAATGCCTAAATTCAGATCAGAGGGATTTATACAGAGATGTGATGTTGGAGAATTACACTAACTTGGTCTCACTGGGTAAGGACATTGGCCTGAAATGACAGAATCTGCTATCTGAAATATCCACTTTCTCTACTGTATATTTTATTCTTTATGCCAAGAAACAAGCTAAAATTCTACTCCATATTCTCAAGACTATTTTGACCTTTGTTATAAGGAAATGGGTACCTGCAATCAGCTTCTGGATCTTCTTTATCTTTCATTTACCTTTACTTCCCTCTGCCCTATTGCTCCTTTTTCTAAATGACTAAAGGTTTGAATTCTTGGAGTTATTCTGCATAACCACTGGCAAAGAAAACAGATTTCATATTATGTGTATGTTTGGAATATCCATAAACATTCTATTTTAATTGCTATTCCACTTACATGGAGAACAGGTGACATGGAGTCCCAATTTTTTTATTACTACAAAAGAACTGTGGTAATTTTTACAGTGGTAGAATGAATCAAGAACAGTATCTTTCTAGTATTATTTTTTATACTACTAGCAGTAGAAATGTTGGCTTGCAGTGATTTGATAGATTTTACTCAAAAGTGAAAGTCTTTATTCAGTTTTTGGAAAATACCACTCTCCTCTCTTTTAGGATTCCAGTTATACCTATGTTGGATCTTTTGAGCATATCTCATAGTTCTATCATATATTATCTTCTTTTTTCTCTATTATTATTTTCTGTTGACCTGTATGCCAGCTTACTTAGCCTGTATTCTGCTATGATGAGTTTGCTCTTAAAGAGGGCTTTTTTATATCAAGTATTGTCTTTTTCAGTTTTGTAAATTCAATTTGTCTTTATAACATCCAATTATCTGTTGAAATTCTCCATTCTTTTCATTACTATTTTTCATGTTTTCTTAAATATTTTAATCATAATTATTTTGGAATTTTTGTATGCCTTCATTTTTTTTTATCATCTGGGTCTGTTTATATTGTTCCTTTCTTCCTCTTATTATTTATCATATGGTAATGCCTCTTCAAGTTTACTAGTAATTTTTATTGTATGCCAGACATTGTATACAAAAGAAGTGAAGTGGTTCTAGATGATGGTATCTTCTACCATATAATGTTTACATTGTCCTCTATTTAGTCTGATGGAATGGCAGGCTGATCACTAAAACACAATCAGGGATTAAGCTGGGTCAGTGCTGGTTTTCAGTTATAGAAATAATCAGCTACCTCTTTTTTAAATCAGTGTGCTTTTACCTCTAGTTGTACTCAGAATCATGAGTTTCTGTAGAAGAAAGTAGTAAGTAAGCTTCCTCTCCCAGTAGATCTTCTGTTTCCAGAAGAAATGCTGAAAACTAATAACTTTGATAAGTTAGGAAAAGAAGAGCACAATAGACTTAAAGAAAGTACAAAAAAGGAAATAATAAAGGAAATAACAAGTCAATGAAATAAAAACTAACATACAAAAGAGCAAGTCACAACTATAAATTTGGTTATGTCAAAAAACTAATAAAAGTGCAATTTCCTCAACACGAATCAAGAAAAAATATGTATGGAAAAAAGTACCTCATTACAAACAATGAAGCCTTGAAAATACGTTTTGAAAAACATTATGTCAAAAACTTTGAAAAATCAAATGAAAAAAATTAGAAAATTTTAAACTTCAAAAATTTCTACTCAAGAAAAAAACCCTAAAGTCTCATAAGCACTAAAACAACTAAATTAGTCTTCAGGAGACTTCCCTTAAATTGGAAGATTCAGGCCTAGATGATTTGTTATTAAAGTGCAACAGTTTGAACATGCAAGGATTTGGGGAAAACTTCCCCTCTGAGCTCTTTGTATGTCAAGTCTAATAAAGAATAAACTACAGAAAGTAAGAGATGCATAGAAAAGTATCTTTTTAAAAATAAGTATATTTATAATAGCTCTTTAAATATCCTTGTCTACTAATTCCATTATCTGTATCATTCCTTGGTCTGGTGTGTTCCTTTTGATAGATTTTTCTCCTATTTTAGGTTCATATTTTCCTGCTATTTTGCATGACTGATAATTTTTTATTAAATATCAAACATTGTGAAGTTTCCTATATTCTTTTGTATGTTTTGGGAATTTGTTAGGTAAAGCAAACCATGAAAGGACCAACAGGTTCTAAATTACATGCAGTTATGTAATTTAGAACCTGTTGGTCCTTTCATGGTTTGCTTTACAAACTCTGCTAGGGTGGGTCCAGAACAGATTTTAGTCAAGAGCTAATTTGGCCCCACTACTGAGGTAGTACCCTGCTGGGAACTTTGTTTGATGCTTCATGTGTTACAAGGGCTTTCCACTCAGGTTGGTGGGAAAAGAATTATCAGACTTTCATGACTTCTGAGGATTGTTCTGCCTAATCTTCTCTGGTAGTCCATTCCTTGGCTTCATTAGTTTCCTCACATGTGTGTCCAAATTTGTGTTCAGTTGGCCTCAAGTGGATCCTTCTACAGACCTCTATTGGTCTCTCTCCTTGTAGCTCCCTTCTCTCCTGACATTTCACCTTGCAAATTCTGTACTTCTTTCCCTCCTTTAACTCTCTATTCTGCCTTCTCCACTCAGGGACACAGCTGAGCTTTGTTTTAGTTCCCCCTCCCAGTGCTTTGTTCTAGAATTCTGTTTTGGTTGTCAGCCGTGGCCCTTGTAGGGCTCACTTCCTTTGTTTCCCTTTTCTTGGGGAGATTACTGTCTGGCACTATCTGTTGTCCAGTATCTGAAAGCCACTGTTTTGTATATTTTGTCTAGCTTTCCAGTTATTTAAGGTAGGAGGGTAAATGTGATCCTTCTTAATGTTATGTGATCACAGCACAGATTGTTGGTTATCTTTGAAAGCTCCTTTGCACTTCAATGTAAGAGGTCTCAGACTCACCTTGGATCTTCCTTGTCCTGGACTAGGAATTAGCTGTTATTATTCCGAGGCACCCTAGTTCGCATTAGCAGGAAACATTTTATAGAAACTGAAACCTGGCCAACAGGGGAGCTCATTGTGATTGGCCTTTTGTGGGGTTAAATATACATTTTTTCCCCTATTTCTTCTATGGAAATTGATTTGTCCATATTTTCTATTTCTTTTGGAATCTGTTGTTTCACTTTTGATTTTGAAATAATTTTAGATTTACAAAAGAGTTACAAATGTGGTACAAAGAATTCCAGTATACCAGTCCCATAATAATAGTTTCTTACATAATCATGGTACATTTATGAAAGCTATCAAGTTAACATTTTAAAGTACTATTTACTAAACCACATATTTCATTCTTATTTCACCAGTTTTTGCACTGTCTTTTTTTTCTGTTCCAGAATCCAGGATACCATATTGCTTTTATTCAGCTTGTGTCCTTACTTTCCTCTAATATGTGACAGTTTCTCAGTCTTTCCTTGTCTTTCATGACATTGATACTTTTAAAGATTACTGGTCAGGTATTTTGTACCATGCCCCTAATTTGGGTTTGTTTGATGTTTTCTTAAGATTAAACTGAGGTTATGGATCTGGGGGAAGAATACGAGAGAAGTACCTTTCTCATCATATCTTACTGGGGATATGTGATATCAACATAATTTATCTCTGGGATGTTAACCGTAAAAACTTCTTTAGGTAGCATCTGTCAGTTTTCTTCACTGTAAGGTTATTATTTTTTCCTTTTCATATTGTGTTACTTAGAAATAAAGTAAATCTAGCTGGAGTCAGGTTTGATAAATTATGTTTTCAGAAAGATCATTTCATGTATATCTCAAATTTGCATAGTTGTATGATTTTTTAACATTCTCTATTTCTTTATTGATGATTTCCTAATTGTCATGATGTTTGGTTTTTTCTTTTTTCTTTTTTGAATAGGTAGGTTAGTGGTTTGTATGGGTTAATTGTTCTGTTTTATTTAAATTTTGCTTTTATTGTATTAATTTCCCTTCCTGTCTTCTTTCAGTGTACTTCATCATTCTTTTTCTAATTTTTTTATTTTCCCAGTTTTTTAATGGAATGCTTAATTTCTTCATTTTAATTATTGTAGTTTCCATTAGCTGTTTTAAGCCTTTGATTATTTTTTTTATTTCTGACCCCAACCCCAACCCTATGTTTTAAGCCTTATAGTCTGAGTTTACAGTACTTTGAAGTATCATTGAAGGCCGTTGATTCTGATTTATAGTATTTTCGTTATTATTGTTCTCAATAAGTTCTCCAGTTTCCGTGTGTATTTTCTCATTGACCTGACAAAAGTCTTTGAGAGATTTTTATTTATAAACAGTAAGTGTTTTAGCTTTTCGGGATTGTTACTCATTTCTTATTGCTTCGGAGAATATTGTTCACATTATTTCAACTTTTTAAACATATCATACTTTATCCACAGAATTCCATTTATCTTTAACTCATACTTGACTCATTTAGTACATTAGATTTCTTCAAGCTGTTCTGCCATCTGGATTACCAATCTTCAGCCTACATTCAATGTACCTTTTGTTGTGGAGTCCCACACACTGTTTCCTAGACTCTTCTCTATGTTATTTAGTTACTCTTATTTTCCCCCCAACATCACCAAATTTATTTGCCAAGGCATACATAAGCCTTTAAAAATAATATTAAATAATACAGTTCCCATAAAATTACTTAAATACGTTTCTGCAATATTCAAGAACAACTGGCATTGGCTGTAAAGGAATAGAAGGGAAAATTTGAGCAAGGCATTGGAGAAACAAAACAGATTGAGCACCTTTAAGATGGATGGATAATATTAAAACTCTATCGATGAAGGTAATACAATATCTTATTACTTCGATTGAGATATAAACAGAAAACAGTCATGACAATCACACAGAAATGACTGAACAACAGTGTTAGGGATATATATTTTTAAAAGGAAATGCAATTGGAGAATGATCAGGTATCAAAATTTTCCATTTATGTTTTTGTTTGAGCTAGTTTGGATATGCATTTTTTTCATCTGTAACAAATGATAGAGAAAAGCATATTTTACTACAATAAGGTGTAAGAGATTAGAATCAGGGAGAAATAGTTGGTAACTGTTACATAGTTTTCAGAAACTAAGTGGTTATTTAACTCAGCAGCCTTCCAGCAGAGACCATGATTTTCATCCTTGTTTACCTTCATTTTATGCAAGTTACCTTTTTAATTTTTTATGCTACAATTAATTATTTAATACTTACCTTGAGGTAGAGACTTGTTTTTCAGTGGTAGTTGAAGAGTTGAAGGATGTCTTGCATCTATATTTCAGCTTTAAAGTAAGAAAATACATGGTAAAAGAAGTGAGACAATATGTAATTGATAAAAGCATTATGAAAGCAAAGATTAGGTGTTGGAATATAGAATAAGGGCTATGAATTTACTTATAGTTAGAAGAGGCAGCCTGTCTGAGGAAGTGGTTTCTAACCTACAACACCTGAAGATGGTACAAAGAAGCCACCTAAGATGATTCTGAAAGGTAGAGCATCTACGTGAAGCCCCAGGTGATGGGAAAGGTTATGGTGTGTTCTAGCTGAAAAGATGCAGTGTTGTAGTATATAGGGAACAAAGATTATGGTTATGTGTTTGTTTTCATTCTAAGATAAAGACATATCATTTAAAAACTTACAGAGAGTCATCTGGCATATGATGTTAGAAGTGTAGCTAAGATGACCAGAACCTACTCCTGTAGTTTCTGATTCACAGAGTCTCAGTGGATATCTAAAAAATGGTATATGTAAGAGGTTCCCCTGGTAATTCTGATTCCCACCTAAATGTGAGATCTACTGACTTTTTATCTTTGCCTACTCACAAACCTGACATTCTCATATGAACTTGCATAATATTCTGAGCTTTTCTTGTCCTTAAAAAACTTCATGACAGTGTTTTAGAATTCTAAGACCTTTTTACTTCTAATGGATATACTTGTCAATTTTTTATTTTTACTATATAAGACCCCTCATCACCCCCAGTATAGGAAAATAATGTTTGTTTTCTCATTTTCTTTCAGACTTTGATTTCACAACTGACACCAACAAATGATCTTCAGGAAAAAGCAATTATGAAGTAAATTCATACCACCAGGAGACAATGAAAAGAAGTAAAACCTTCAACTTTATGAGGTTTATTTTCAGAAATGACTCACAGTGCAGAACTGAATTTGGGAGACAACAGGAACCTAAAGTGGGATATTTTAGTCAAGTGATATTCAGAAAACATATATCCCTTCTGCTACATCAGAGAATTCACTCTAGAGAGAAATATGAACGTAAAGACTATAGGAAGGGCTTTAGAAAATATTCACACCGAGCTGAACATCCAAGGGACCACAGTGGTATGAGACCCTATGAATGTAAGGAATGTGGAAAGGCCTTTATAGTTCTTCAGCATTTTATTAGACATAAAAAAATACACACTGATTTGAAACCCTATGAATGTAATGGATGTGAGAAGGCCTTTAGGTTTTATTCACAGCTTACTCAACATCAGATAATTCATACTGGTGTGAAACCCTATGAATGTAAGCAATGTGGGAAGGCCTTCAGACATCATTCTCACCTTGCTGAGCATCAGAAAATTCACACTGGTTTGAAACCTTATGTATGTGAGGAATGTATGGAAACTTTTAGATTGTACCGACATATGTGTCTACATCAGAAAATTCATCACGGTGTGAAACCCTATATATGTAAAAAACGTGGGAAGCCCTTTGGTCATCGTTTAAGTCTTTATCAACATAAGAAAATCCATTCTGGTGAGAAACCATATAAATGTAAACAATGTGGAAAGGCCTTTGTTCGCAGCTACTTACTTATTGAACATCAGAGAAGTCATACTGGTGAGAAGCCCCATGAATGTAAGGACTGTGGAAAGACCTTCAGTAGGGGCTCGAGCCTTCTTAAACACAAGAGAATTCATAGTAGTGAGAAACTCTATGATTGTAAAGAATGTGGAAAAGCCTTCTGTAGAGGCTCTCAACTTACACAACATCAGAGAATTCATACTGGTGAGAAGCCACATGAATGCAAAGAATGTGGGAAGACTTTTAAACTTCATTTGTACCTTATTCAACATCAGATAATTCATACTGATTTGAAACCATATGAATGTAAACAATGTGGGAAAGCCTTCAGTCGTGTTGGAGACCTTAAAACACATCAGTCAATTCATGCTGGGGAGAAACCCTATGAATGTCAGGAATGTGGAAAAGCCTTTAGACTTAATTCCCAACTGATTTATCATCAGACAGTTTATACTGGTTTGAAACCTTATATATGTAAAGAATGTAAAAAGGCCTTTCGTTCTATCTCAGGTCTTTCTCAGCATAAGAGAATTCATACTGGTGAAAAACCCTATGGATGTAAAGAATGTGGGAAGGCCTTTAATTGTAGTGATCGACTTGTTCAGCACCAGAGAATTCATACTGGTGTGAAACCAAACAGATGTAAAGAATGTGGGAAGGCCTTTAGTCGTTGTTACCAACTTAGTCAACATCAAAGTTTTCACAATGGTGAGAAACTCCTAATGTAATTAGAGCTTGAAAGTATTTAGCCATGGCATATCCTTGACCATTATCACTATTCTACTATCCAATAATGTTATGGTAAAGATTAAATTATTTAACAAACTATAAATCCTTGGAAGGGTATTTGGCATATATTATTTGCTTACTAAATACCATTTTTATGATAAGCACTAATATTACTATAAATAAATTCATGTGGAAGACCCCCTGAGCATAATATTTTTAAAAACATTTCTATCATCCATCCATATTTCAGATAATTCATTCTGTACAAAATCCCATAGACTATATTAAACAAGAAGCCCTTTTATTCAAAGCTCATCCCCATGAAGATTAATAATGGGAAAAATCCCTATGCCTTTGTTGAATGTTGACTCTAGATATTGAAAAATGGAGTGTGGTTTGAAGTAATTTTCTTACAATAAATTCTGTAATACAGATAACATACAATCCACATTCCCTACAATTCAAAGAAATTTGAAATTAACAACTGGATAACCAAAAGACAGATGTTGACTTGGGATCAAATTTTCCTCAGGTTTTTGAAGTTTTCAAATTTACATAAAAAGGTAAAACAATGTTTGCCCTCTACCTAGATTCAGTGTATCTAAGATATCTCTATCATATGAAGATGTATATATACAGATGCACATATACTCGCTCACATTGAATGCATAATATGTAAGTGATATATCTACATATTAATGAATTTGGGAGATAACAGAAACCTAAAGTGAGATATTTTAGTCAAGTAATATTCAGAAAACATATATCCCTTCTGCTACATCAGATTTATCATTTACATATGTAAAAGCACAGCAAAATAATATGTAATAGATATAGGTATATGTGTTATACATTATATATTTTGGTGTGCTGTTTGAATATTTTATGTATAACTTCATCTCTAAGAAATCAACATACAACTCCTAGATTTAAAAATAATTTATTTATATGACCACTAAACCCTTATCAACTAAAAAAATTTAACAGTAACCCTAAAATGCCCTATAATAATCAGTCCATTTACAAAGTTCTCCAGTTAAAAGAATTGTCTTATTTAAAAGTACTGACCAAATTAAGATTATACCTTTTATGTGATATTTTTAATCTCTTTTGGTTGAGAACTTACCCTCCACCTTTTTCTTGTGACTTAGACATTTTGAAGACTCAGGAGAAGTAACCTATATAATGTTGTATATTCTGTATTTGTCCTATTATTTCTCAAGATGGGCTTAATTTATTTTTCTGGCATTTGTATTGTGAACTGGAGGTCATGTCTAGAAACTTGATTAGGTTTCAGATGAAACTTTTTTCACAAGACTACTTCATGGATATTATGTACTTAATATTGTAAGCTATCAGGTGGCATACAAGTAAAACTATGTTTGATCTCCTGATTTACCAGTACTATTTTATCAGTACATTTTTTTTCAATTAATAAGTAATCCATTGAAAATCACATTGGCACTCAACTTGGAAATTTAAATAGTCATATAGTTTAAAACAACTAAAACAAACAAAAAAATATTTTCTATATACCCAAATATTTACCTTTTCCCATGCTCTTCAGTCCCTCCCAATGATCAGGATTTCCATCTAGTGTCATTTCCCTTCAGTTTGAAGACATTAATTTAGCATTTTTTGATGTGCACATCTGCTGGTGATAAATTTTCAGTTTCTTTTACTTGAAGGATATTTTTTCTTGCTGTAGAATTCTGGATTTAGTTTTTTATTTTTATGAAAAAAAGATACTGTATCACTGACTTCTGGCCTCCATGGGTTATGATTAGAAGTCATTTGAATTATTTTTCCTCCATATATCATATGTTATTTTTCTCTGGCTGCTCTCAAGATTTCTTCATTATCTTTGGTTATCAGCTACCTGTTTGACTATGGTTTTCTTTGTGTTAATCCTGTGTGGTATTCTCTGAGCCTCTGAAATATGTATGCTTATGCCTTTTACCAGATTTCACAAATTTTGGTCATTATAGCTTCAGATATTTTTTATGCTCTTCTTCCTTCTGGGATTACAAGTACTCATATTTTAAATCTTTTGACATTATCCCCAGGTTGCTGGCTGTTATTATCTTCAGTCTTTGTTTTTCAGAATGGATAATTTCTATTGCTCTGTCTTCAAGTTCACTGATACTTTATCATCACTATTTAATAGGCTTATGTTAAATGTCTATTTTGAGATACTGTATTTTTAGTTGTAGAATTTTCATTTAATATTTTTAGTTCCTATATCTTTACTAAGATTTCCTATCATATTTCACAATGCTTTTTATATAAAAGTGAAATGCTTTTATATATTGATTCATGCAACAAATATATGTAAAATTATTAACTCATGAAAAGCTTCATGTTCAACAATGTTCTTTTAGCTAAGTCACACAAAAGCTTTTTCTGTTCTTGGAGTTTCAGATTTTGTTTGTTCATATGCAGTGTAATACTGATGGGAAAGCTTAAATCATACTTGGGTTTTGATTATGAAATATTTGGCAAGTATTTTTTAAAGGGAGTTTTGAATTAGCAAAGAATGCAAGATAACTATTGTTTTCTATTTCAACAGTTCCGTAAAATGACTGTGATTCATAATACATGTATATACTAAACTAACTTTTCATATTGTGGAATAAAGCAGTTAGGGAGACATCAGTCTTTTGCCTTAAAATTTTGAGGAACCCACATTTTTAAACTAACATAGCTGGAGCACCATCTATCATAATAGAAACAAATTTCTTTCATACCTATTGGAAATTATTTTTTGACACATATAAGAATTTTTTAAATCTATGCTATGAATCTGATTTTGGCTGCAAATTGACAGCATTTCCTTTTGATTTGCGAGTCTTGAGCCAAAATATATTCAGAGTATTAGAGTATTAACAGTATCTCATATTGTACAACTCATCTAAAACTAGAGTGTAAGTAGCTTTTCTGATTTTGAATTAATCTTTACTATTATTAGAAAGATCTTGTATTTCATAGGCAGTTATTTGGCAGCTTAAATGAAGTTTTTTTCATGTTTTATAAAATAGAATTTTTAGTCTTTTCATGATCTTAACAAAGTTTCTAAAACTAAACTTTTATCTTATCTTTCTACCTAAAATTTGATCTTTATTTGTATTCAGAAAAATCACCTTTTTCTTTCTTATCACTCACTGCAATTGTAATGTTATGTTATTTATATTTGGATTATTCTATGTCAAATAAAATGTTTTTTACAGTATGAGTTTTGACTCTCCTGTGTTCATCTATAGCAGGAGTCTGAAAACTAGAGTTCTTGAGCCAAACCTGGATTACCACCTGTTTTTATATGGCTATGGCCAATGAGCAAATATAAGTATTACATTTTTTAATGGTTGATAAAAATTAAAGGTCAAATAACGCTTTATGACAGTTGAAAATTATGGGTTTCAAATGTTTTTGTCCACAGACATAGAACACAGACATACTCAACCATTTACAAACTATCTATGACTTCTTTCATGCTACAACTTCAAGAGTTCAGTACATGTGCCAGAGAACCTGTGACCCACAAATTCTTAAAACATTGACTGTCAGGCCATTTACAGAAAAAAAAAATTCTTAACTCCTGCTCTATACTCAGTACAGAGAATGCCTGGCAGATGAAATCTAGTGGTTCATGTTTGTTGTATTACTTAGACATCAAGTGTTTACTTAAAGAGCTGGATTTTTAAAGGCAATCACTTTCAGCAACAGGAAAATAATAGGCCCTTGGGGGCTAATAGGCAAAGGGAATTCCTGGCTGCTGAAAAGTCAAGTTTACCTCAGGTGTCAGGCTATAAACATAGACTAGTATCATCAGGGGGTGAGGTGAACAGATTGTGGCGTCAGTTGAGCAAATGGCAGATGAAAATGTCAGCACAGGGACATGAGTGTTAGCTGCTGATGCTGTATCTCCACAGGTTCTATGCAGAAGCTGTTCAAGCTTCTCTGCTCCACTCTCAAGACACCGTTTCCCCATATCACAGGAACATTTCTCTACAAAGTACTTTGGTCTCTCTGGGTTTTCTCATTAAGCACTAGTTAGTAATTGCTTGTTACTATTTTCCCTAAGCCAAAAGTTTCTCACAGATATTCTCAATTTCCCCCGCAGGCACTGTCATCACTACCAGTGACATTGTAATGGCCGTGCTGGTAGGAAATGAGATCATGGTGTCTCCAAACTATAACTCAGAGTCAGGTTTGTTCTCACACCCTCAGGCACAAACCCTGGCAGTAAAAGGCTCACCATTCAAGTATCAGAGGTCTGCTGGCGTGTGAATCTTTTTCTCCATTTTAATATATCACAAAAAGTGGCTCTGTGGCCTCAGGAATCTTAAAAAGCCTTTTGTTTAATCTCAGGATTATAGAGAAATTGATGACTCTTGATGGTTGTAATATAGCCTGTGTTTTTACTATATTAAAAGTTTTCTTCTTCCCCTTTCCTTTTTGCTCCTGGGCTTTTCTGAAACTTCCTGCCTACACTTTTTAGACTTGCCAGAATTCTCCCTTTTCTCCATAATTAAACCTTCTAACCTTTTAAACTTTGCCTTAAACTAGGGACCACAGCACCTCTATTGGCAGGAATGTTATGAGAACTATGTAAAATCATAGATATATCTATCTGACTTTGAGCATGGACATAAAAATGTGGTTTCATTTTTTTCTTTAAGGTCAAAATTGGCTTTGGAAAAAACAATCATAAAGAGTTATCCCTTTGGACTATATAAAGATCTAAACTCTATCCTTCTCCTCAGGGTCTTTCTAGATCACAGGAAAGAGATATAATTGACTCTGAGTTGTAAGGAGAGATGTACTAAATTTATTTCCCATTAGCGCTGAGCCTGAGTCATAGAATGGGCTCCAATTAGATTCCTTTTATTTTTTCTATCTTAACACTTTATAAGATTTGTTTTATCAACCTAAACCTGTGACTGGTGAGCTTCAGTAAATTCCTGGCTGATTGTTTCCCAGCCATCAGCTCCTTCGTGCTCATCAGTCGTAATACTCAAATCTTCACTTAGTTGTGTTAGAACAAAAATCTCCCAATAGTTCCTTTACAAACAGCTCTCATTCATTAAAAAAATAATAATAAATAAGCACTCAATATTTGGCCACTATGTGTCTAACAGTAGACTTATCTAAAATTTATCCCGGTTATTTTTTAATATGAGATTTTAGTCTTGATTTAATTTTTTTCTAAATGCATTATTTTCTAATTTTTTCTTTTCAGATATTGTCTTCCAGTGCAGCAAATATGTTTTCCTTTGTGCAGAAACTAAACTACATAACTCAAGGGAAAATGGCCTATTTACATTGATTAGCATTACCCTTATGAACTGCAGGGCCTATTTAATAACCCTAATGCAAAATTCACCTGATACAATTCCCATGCTACCACATGTGATTTGAATCAGCTTTTTAAGGCCTCACCTTTTGATATAAACAGATAAGTAAGGATCAGCAAGCACTTATAGCTAATATGTTTTGATGCTGGCACTAAATCATGACAGCTACCTGGTTGAAAGTGATCATGAGAATCCAACAATTTTAAGACGCATTCAGATTTCCAAATATCAAGTCTTTTTTTAGAATTGATTAAATTATAGTATATATATGTGACTTCCTACTCTAAAAGCCACATAAGTCTAAAATAAACTATGGGAATGAATTATATATGCCAATTCAATTTTACTATCAGTTTATATTTTTATTTAAACCAGAAGGGCTTGGATCTGGATATTCCATAGGAGTTATTTCTATTGCACAATTTTTATATTTGAATTGTTTGCTGATGTTCTCATTAGAATTTTTATATTTACCTAAGTTCATAAGCTATCTGCACTCAATTTTGGGCCTAGATATATACCATCCAGTTAAGATGAGCTGGTAAAACATTTTGTAATTACTTTCACCTTGAAATTTTTCCCTAAGGGGCTAACGATTTCTAAGTTAGCTGTTTCTAAAAGGAAGCTCCTGGACCAAAAATTTCCAACTTTTCTTTTATTGCCCCAAATATTTTAAAATATATTATAATACCTTAAATTTAAAAAATTCGCTTCCATATTTATAACTACATTTCCTTTTTTATTCACAATACTATAATGTTGCCATCTTTCTTGATTTTTCCTTGTTTAGGTTTACCAAAGTCTCATTGACGTAAATGTACTTTTCACAGAAAAATATTGACTGAAGGCTACTGCTTTAAATTCTTAACCATTAGTCTCAAATTTTAGTTGTAATAATTGCTTTTGTCTCTTGATTTAGGGCTTTTTTCCCCCTGGTTTCATAGTTCAGTGTGACAAAGACCATGGAGATAACTGGGGAAAACAAGGCATAGTTCTGGCCCTCCCTCTGGGTAATAGTCTTCCACTGAGTAGAGCTTTGGCTATATCCTACAAGGTCTAATACACAATCATTTCATCATCATTCTTTCTCTATAATTGTTCTTTCTGTTTAACCCATAACTTACACATAAACATAGTTATAGATATCCAAAAGTAGCTGACCAAGGATCATCAATCTTACTAGTTGTATAATGGATCTCTAAATTGGAGAGCTCTAAAAGTCACCATCTTAATCAAGTGATCAAATTTAGCATTGGAGATAGTGAGCAAGTAGATATTATGTGCTCCTGATGTGTTGCAATATGAAGTACATATGACCACCTATAAAGGAATCTGGCAAAAAATGTTTAAGCCTCTAGCTCTAACTGGACATTATAAAAGATATGAAAGACAGAGGCACAAATTAAATTTCACCATGGGAGAAGAAAGAAACCTAGAATGTATGGCATTCTACAAAAAGCTTTCCTGAACTCTTCAAAAAGTCTGTTCAAGCCTGAAATTTAGAGAATGGCAACCAAATGCAATGCATGAATATAAAAAAATGCTGGTTAGAAAATAAATAGCAATAGTTTAGAGTCTTGGGAGCACTGAGAAATAGGAGTGAATATAAAAGAATATCGCAGAATTGTTGATAATTTTCTTGTGTGACCATGGTATTAAATAAGATTGCTCTTCTTAAAAGGTGCATGCTAATGTATTCAGGAATTAACAATTGTGATTTCTACACCTTAAGTCAAATGGTACATGAGTATACATACACGTGCACACATATATGTTCAGAGAGAAAAGCAAATATGGCCAAATGTTAACGATTGATTCTAGATAGTATACTCATTATACTATTCTTTAAACTTTTCTGAATGTCTAAAGATTGTCATAACAAAATTTTGGGAAAGAATTCCCAAATGGACATTTTTTTTGTTTGTTCTCTTAAAAAATTTTAATTTATCTGGAAATGTAAACAGAGAATTTTAATTATGGCCTGCCTGTCGGTTGGAATTCATTACAGGCAAATTGCTTCACACTTCTCCCTGGTTCTTTGACAGATATACTCCCAACATCTTAACACATGCTAAGTCCACTTCTTTTCAGTCTTAATATTTCATGCAGCTTAAGGCATAAAGTCTGAATAAAAACCCTCTCAAGTTCTTTGTTTTACCAAAATGTTTCCAGAATAAATTATCTGAAATTCAGATGAATAGCTGGTTATAAAAAGCATTTCTAAACTCATTATACAAATCAGCATTCCTCTCCTAAGAATTCACTAGTAGCAATAATAACTATAGCATAGGCTACATACAAGATACTCTTCCAAGGATCTGATGCATACTAAATCCAGTCAATCTCCACAACAGCATTATCAATCACCATCACCAGCATTTTAAAGATTATGCCCAGAGGAGATAAGCATTTTGCCCAACATTCCACATGAAGAAGGTGGAATGGTGATGACAAGAAGTATGGTTTGTGCCATGGAGAAGGAGCTTCCTAACTTTGTTACATTAACAGTAAGTCTCTGCAATGAATTTGCTGAAGTTTAACAAATATTTAAGTGTTCTACACATTTACTAAATGAACAAACTGGTATAAATTCTCTATGCTTTTATGGGCAGGAGGAAGTTGTGATTTCCACATTAGCCAAATCTTCCTATAGTATGAATGTTCTGCTATTCTAATCAGAGAGGTGACAAGGGAGGGATTTCTTTTCTAATTAAATCATATCATGACTTGCCTCATGCATTTAAAAGTGTGAATGGTGTCTCAAATTATTTATGGGGAAGGGCAAAGTTTTGTTTTTAATTTCCAGTCATTCCTATCATGACTGATTGATACCATTATAAAATATAATAATAATGTTATGGCAATAAAAAATTGCTATAAAAGTTTGCAAATATTTACTCTCATTTTCTGCCTTTATCTCATGATGGACAGGTAACAATTTTAGGGACTAGCACTAGTCTCTAGACAAGTTCGAGTAGCACTTGTCTAAAGGCATTCTTACATTCTACTCTAAAGGGTTTCTCGTTTGGATGAATTTTCTGATGTACTCTAAGATGTTTATAATATCTATAAGCCTTCCCACACTCCTTAAATTCATAGGACTTTATGGCAGTATGAATTCTCTGATGTGCAGAGCAAGAATGGAATTAAACATAGATTCTTCCCACATTCCTTATAGGGTTTCTAATGAGTATAAATTCTCCAATGTTTATCAGACCTTGTGCTGTAAATAACAATCTTCACTTATTCCTTTCATTTAAATGGCTCCACATAGTATAAATTGATGTTCAATAAGATCATGCAGAAATCTAAAGGCTTTTTCATATTCCCTATATTCAAAATATTTCTAACTAGTATGAATTCTCTGGTATCAAGTAAATTGCCCATACACGGGTAAGGCTTTTGCACATTCCCTACGTTCATTAGGTTTCTCAAGAATAAGATTTCTCTTCTTGTTGAGTACGTTGTCCATATGCAAGAAAAAAAAATGTTCACATCTCTTCAATCATAAGGTTTCACCAGTATCGACTCATTTGAGTAAGATGTCCAAATAAAGTCTTTCTCACAGCCTTTATATTCATAGGGTTTATCACTACTACTAGTTCTCTCATGCTGAACAAAGCTTGAGCCATGAGTAAAAGTCTTCCAAAATTCTTTACACTGATAAGGCTTTTCACCAGTATGAAATCTCTGGTGAACACTAAGTTGACAACCACTACTAAAGGCCTTCCCACATTCTTTACATTCATAGGATTTCTCACCTGTGTGGGCTCTTTCATGTTTAACAAGGCTTGAACCCAAACTGAAGGCTTTCCCACATTCCTTACAATTAACAGGTTTCTCACCGGTATGGATTTTCTGATTTTGAGTAAGGTGCTAGCCATGACTAAAGGCTTTTCCATATTCTTTACATTCATAGGGTTTCTCATCAGTATGAATTCTCTCATGTTGAGCAAGACTTGAGCCATAATTAAAGGCCTTCCCACATTTCTTACATTCATATGGCTTCTCTCCAGTATAATATATCTGATGTTGCGTAAGTTGATACCCACTGCCAAAGTCCTTCCCACATTCTTTACAATCATAGGATTTCTCACCAGTATGGACTCTTTCCTGTTTAACAAGGTTTGAACCCCCAACTGAAGGCTTTCCCACATTCCTTACAATTAAAAGGTTTCTCACCAGTATGGATTTTCTGATGTTGAGTAAGTTGATAGCCACGACTAAAGGCCTTTCCACATTCTTTACATTCATAAGGTTTCTCACCAGTATGAATTCTTTCATGCTGAACAAGACTTGAGCCACAGTTAAAAGTCTTTCCATATTTCTTACATTCGTAGGGCTTCTTACCAGTATGAAATATGTGGTGTCGAGTAAGTTGATAGCCCCAACAAAAAGCCTTTCCGCATACTTTACATTCATAAGGTTTCTTACCAGTATGGATTTTCTGATGCTGAATAAGTTCCTCAAATTTGCTTTTGCACTTCCAATTATTTTTAAAAACAGATGCCTCAAGGCTAAGGGTTTTCTTTCTTTTCTTTAACTCCCACTGGGAAAAATTTATTTCAAAAATGTCCTTTCCCAAAAATGTATTTTTGGTTTCATATTTTTGGTTGACTCCAAATCTGAAGGAAAATAAGAAAACCACACATTTTATTTCCTCTACCAGAAGAATTCCCTCTGTAGTAAAAATAAAAGACATATTGAAAATAATACCCATATGTGAATTGGATTAGTAGACTTACTGAACTCCTAAGCATCAAGTCTCTCCTCATCATCGACTTTGATTTTTCAGCTCTCATGATTTTTATGTTCTGATTTGACAGTTTCCTGGAGGATCTGACAAAGATTACAAGTCCCTCAAGTCCCTCAAGTTCCTGTGTTGATGGTCCCTTAAACCAAAAATGTGCCCTTCCATCAATCAAGCCCTTCTGTGCCCAGATGTGGTTCCAGCTGAACTTTTAATGACTATGTAGGCTGGCATGATGAACTGGAATCTGGAAAATCTCCACACTCATAAACAAATTCATTAAGCTAGTTAATTCGTACTCACAAATTTTAATGAATGATTGCTGTTGGGCTATAAAGCAGACAAAATCCTGCAGTTCAAGCAGTTATTAAGTTCTAAGGCTCTGCAATAAATGAAACAAAACTAACTAAAGGTATAACACAATTTCTACCCAGATCAAATCCTGATACAAAGAGGTTAGCCCATCAGTGGTCATGTGGGAAGTTTAGGGCAAAGAAAGATTTTTAAATCTAACTTGAACCTGAAAACTGAAACTAATGAAAGTTATGACCTAGTTCCAGTTCAGCTCCATGCTTAGAATATAGTTTTGTACAACTTAACATCAAAAAATAGTTCAATAAATCTGAATTGCCACACAAAGACTTGCATTATAATTACCTGGTACTTGAATGTTTGTGAAAGGCTTAACAAGACTTAACTTCATTTTAGATGTTTTAAATAAAATCATTGAGGACCCAAACAAGGTTTTGTTTATATAGGTTATATTCTTTGATATTTACCATATTAGAAATTAAATCTGAGAAATTAAAAGATTAATTCATTTTAAAATAATAAATGATTAAATGTTAATGTTTTATGAAAAATTATATTTTGAAAACAAATAAAATATTTTTAATCCTTTGCAAATCTCCTTAATATCTGGTTTAATAGAAGACAATGGGATTCTCATATTTGCTTCTGCATTCAGTCTGTGGCAGTGCTCTTTGAGTTGAAGTAGATGAAGAAAATCCAAGCTCCCAGATATGTAACTGTAAGATGGTAGAATATTTATGAGCCTGTTCAAATAATTGTGAATGTTATTCTTTGATACTACAGTAAAACTTGTGAAGTGGTAATTTCTTAAAGGTTAGCTGCAATGTGGAATTAAAATCCACTGCATTTCAGATTATCTTTTTCCATGCATAATTTTGGCCATTTGAAAAATAATGATTCACTGAGTTATGCAAATTTTGAGATGTTAACATATTTCATTATAAAATATCAAAACAATCACATGTTAATATTCTCAATCTCATCATTAAAAAAAAAACCTATGTATTGAGAAGCTGTAGAGCTCAAAATGGTAGATTTGAGTTTCATACAATTCTAATTTTTACTTGAAAGTTTGAAGTCTATCATTGACAAAAATACTGTTAGTTCTTGAAATGCCAGGCTCACCTGCAAGAAAATGTTTTCCAACTATCAGTCATTCTTTCAATAAAAATAAAATGGTGTCAGATTAAAAAATGAGCTAGTTTAACTGGTAATTAAACTTCACAAGTGGTTTTCCTCAAGGTAACCATCACACTTCGGTATAACAAAAGAGCTTAATGAATACTTCCCATATTGTCACATAGAATATTTACTAAATGCACACTTAAGGGTCAAGATTTAATCAAATAAAGCCCAGAGAAGGGTATTAAAGGTCAACCAGCACAAGGGAGGTTTCAGTATAAAAGGACTGTCTCATGTGGGGAGTCAGAATGTAAGCAGGGTAAGGACAAGTATCTGTGTGTAAGGGACTTCCTATATGGGTTGTCATAGCCCAAGAGGGATGAGAAGGGCAACTGCACAATCAAGGTAGTAGTGGTGATGATAATAAAAGGTTGGTTACATGTAGATAGTTAAAATCAAATAAGTAAACATATTAAGGACAATGGAAGCCAGGTTTTTCACTGCCAGAGAAGGGATTTAGAAATAAAAAGAGTGAATAAGCTGAAATGAAACCTGTAGTGGTAAACTGCAATTGGAGATATCTGTGTGGACTCAAAGTTATCAACATATAAACATAGATATGCGTGCATGTATATGTATGTGTATACAGAAGTATACCCTAGTTCTGTCCACTCATAAGGCCCGAGAGCAGCCATCCCTCAGTAGAAATGAGCACACCTTGTACCTAGATGTTGGCTTCTAAATACTATTCTTGACTACAAAGAATGAGGGCACCTTAAAGAAATGATTGACTTCAGGGCTGGAACAGGGAAAGTACAAGATGAGCTGAAATGTGTTATCAGAAAATAAGGAAATGCTTAAAGAGTGATGGAGATGTGGCAAGTTCATATATTTTTGAGCTTCAAAATAAATAACGAGAATAGATTACAACCCATGGACTAAAAATCCAATACATGAAAAAACTGACAGTTTGAAGAGGAATTTGATATTTAGTAGTCTCAGTTCCTCCTCACAAAATACTCATTAAAGGAAAAAAGATTAACTTTACAAAGGGAGCCAGCAGACACTATCCTAATCAATTGCTCAAAACAAGCATTAGCAGTAATGATGAATCACTTGCACTACCAGACAGAATGCAAGAATGCAGTATCGATTCTGTGATATTTCTGCCAAAGACACATCATCTAAATCTAATCATGAGGAAAGAGCAGACAAACCCACAGTAAAGAATGCTGTACAAAACAACTGACCTGTAATCTTCAAAAGCAGCAAGGAAAGCAAGTCAAGGAAAGACGTACAAACTATGTCAGGCTGAAAGAGACTAAGCAGATTCCTAAAACAGCAGCAGCAAAAACGTATATTATCTGGCTTTAGCCTATCTCCTGACCTAATTTCTTAGTTCACACTTCTTTACTAACTCTGGCCTGGCCTTTTTATAAATCTTCCAATAAAGTTCTTTTCAACCACAGGGCCTTTGCATTTGCCATTTCTGTGACTGATATAGTCCTCCCTCAGATATTCATGTAACTTGATCCTAGGCTTCAGACATCTATTCAAGACAGCTTTCCCTGACCACTTTATCTGAATTAACCCCATCAATTCTCATCATTTTCTACTCTCTTGTGTGTTTACCTCCCCTGAACAATATGTTTCATATTATTTATCTGTTTACTTATTTACTTATTTTATGTTTCTTTCTAATAAACTGCATGAGAATGGTCAAGTTATTAATCTTGTTCATAATTGTACTGACAGTGCCTAGTTAGTACCAATGCCTGGCTGGGAGTAGGCACTCAAAATATTTACAGAATCTATGAATAAATGAATATATTTATCATGACATATATATTTATCATGATTAGAAACATACAAGAGTGGGAAAGCAGCTAAATCTAACATATAAGTAAAATGGTTGCACTGAAAACAAAAAAGGGACACCTTCACTGAAATGGGAAGGAAATATGAGAAGAAAACCAAAGAGCATGGGAAATAAGGTCAAGATGAAGTTCGTATGGTCACCCAAAGTGAGATCTTGATTTCTTCCCAGGTGTCAGGCCTTGGCTCCACAGAGCTTGGCCCTTCATAGGGAGCTTTCCAAACACCATCACATCTGTTCCTCCTTCTCTCCTCCTCTGACCCTTGAGGTTGTTCCCCACAATATTGGTTTCTTCCCACCTTTGTTTTCCTGGGTTTCAACTTCTTGGCCCTCCCCTTAGAACCATCCGGGGCTCTTCTTGCTACAATGTCATCATAGCTGAGTTAGAAATGCAATGTCTGTTTGCAAGAAAAGAAATGCCAAATGGCATATACATTTTTTTTTTAAATTAGAAGCTCAAAACATTGGTTGATTTGCAATAGAGTAAAGGTAAAATAATATTGATAAATACTTCAGAGAAAAAGAAGGACAATGTAAATTAGATTTTCATAAGACAGGTGTCTATTAGAGATTAAAACCCATCTGGGCTCCATCTCATTAGAGCAAATAGAACACAGATTCTGGAGCCAGACTACCTATGTTTAATCACTGCCACTGCCTCCCACTAGTGTGACCTTGGGAAGTCACTTCAACTGTGTGTGCCTCAGATAAAAATAGTACCTTCCTCATGGGGATGTTATAAAGGTTAAAATACATTAATGTTTTTGCTCTGTGCAGAACAGAACCTGGTTACTGTAAGCATGGTGTCAACATTATTATTGTTATTTTGCTAAGAGGAAAACAAGAAGTTTCATGAGACATTTTTAGGATTTAGCTAGGATTGTAACTTACAACTTCATATTTTTTGTGAGTAAAAGAATGCATCTGCTTAGTGTGAAATGGATTCTGTTCATTCGATCCACCTCTACATAAAGTGAAGAGGCTCTTCCAGAGGTCAGAATACACCAGGGGCCTCTTTCTAGCGGTACTCCCAGCACGTGAGTCAGAAAGAAACAAAGAGCAGTGCTTCTTTAATGTGCACACAAATCATCGCCTGGGGAGCCTGTGTAGATGCAGATTCTGTTCTGCTTGTCTGGGGTGAGACCCAATGAGCTGTATTCCTAACAAGCCCCAGAAAAAGCTGATGTTAGGTCTCTGTGTAATACTTAATGAAAAAGTTAAAGCCCCACATAAACCAAATCACGGCTTCTCATCACTGAGAAAACAATCCACACACTTTCCCCAAACCAACCAAACTGGTTACGGTCTGGGTCGTGCCTGCCCCGCTTCACTAATTCTCCAAACTCTTCTCCACTAACTCTGCTCTGGCCTTCTGATGGTTCTTCAAACAAAAGAACCACTTTCAGCAGCAAGGACACAGATCATCTACAGAACTATAAAGTTAAACACAGTATGAAACCTGGTTTCTCTGACAGTGGTTATGAAATAAATACCACATAACACAAATCAAGCTCCTTGGTTGTTAAAGAAAGGAGCAATTGCAGAAAGGGCCAGAGGAAGGTATGAAGCTCTCTGAGGGATGGGAAGATCAAGATGCCCAAAGAAACCATTTCTAACTCAACAAATATCAAAACATTCCTTTGAGAAAAGAGAGAAGAAAGTCACCTGGTTTCTTCAAAGATAGCCTTGTAATTCTCAGTGGGGAAAGCTGCAGAGAGGAGATTCTAAATAATTTCAGGCAGATGACCTTACCCAATGAGACCAAGTTCCTACAGTTCTCCAACATCACATCCACGGACAGGTCCCTCTGAGCTGGGTCCAAGCACTCCCACTCCTCCTGAGAGAAGTCAATGGCCACATCCCTGAAAGTCACCAAGCCCTAAAACCAAAACCCCACAGATTACTTGTGAAATGAAATAATTTAAGAAAAAAATATCCTAGAGGAAAACAGAGGGTCATGAAGGATAAACTGCAGGAAGAGGAAAATGTAACAGTCAAATAGGCTGGAGGCCTGTGATACATCTGAGTAGGGAAAAGCAAGGAAATTGGTATTACTAGAGCAGAGTGTCTACGAGTTCTGAAGAATCTTGTTACAGCAGAAAAAACTTCCTGGATACTGTGAGATAACTCAGCTATCCAGATCCATCTGGTAATATATAAAGTAATGTTTTCTTCTTCCAGTAAATAAAAATTGTGTTTGTGTATAGGTGTTTATGGGTGTGTATACATACATACAACCTGCTATGTGTCTGCCTCATAAATTCTTTATAAATATGAACTGCTAAACAACTTATTCCTTTTAATACAAAAAAAACAAAACAAAACATTTTTTTCCAAATGCACTGTAAAATCTCTATTTCAGAAAAATGATTTCCATTGAATTAAGGATTATCATTAAACCTCAAGTAAATCATTCTATTAGGTTACATCATAAGCATTTTTTCTTATGGTGAACATATAAAATGTTTTATTAACTACAATTCAGTTAATCATTTGGCTATACAAGATTAATAGCTGTTATATTTAACATGTATGTTGAACAAAATTTCCACAAATTTTCTTCATTTTGGGGATCTGTTATCCAGTATTAAAGAAACTGGATCATCTTTCTTGTTACCATCACCCCTCGCTTAACTCTTTCTTTCTTCCCAAGTTGGAGGCTATTTGATACAGGATACACCCAAGGCCTGCACGTCCTGATCAATGACAAAATGGACTTTGACACTGATGTCCATCAATTAGGGACTCCTGGAAAGAACCACTCTCTCCCCTTCTAACCCTAAAAGCCTCACAAAGCATGGGATCGCACATGAACTGAGGCTGAGACCAAGAAATCCCAAAGGCCATCTTAACTCCCCAGAAAACCAAGGTCTGAGATGAAGTTCCAAGCTAGTCCAGTGAGACCCTCATGACTAACTCATCACACCACAGACCTGACATGGGAATGAGAGATTCTGACAAGGGAAACGGTGCAGCCCTGGCGGAACGAGGAAAGAGGTAGTTAACAAAGGACACCACACAAGACAGCCTGCCATGGACATGTCAGAGTCAAACACCAAAGCTCTTCCTGAGAACGCACAAATAAAACTGCTCTCTTGGCAGTGGGTGCCATCCAGCTATCTAAGGATTCAGACTGGCTACTTTCCCAGCTGCCTGCCAATCAGCATCTTAGCCTGAAAAATGGAAGCTATTGTTTTCAAAATGTCTACAGTCTTTCATGCTCTCCTCTTTCCTATTTCTTTTATATAAATGCTGTTTGTGCTTTGATAGATTAAATTAGTCTACTATTGGTTTGCCTTGTATTCAAGTAAAAGTGTGCTGTCAACTCTATTTCTTTCTTTGACAGAAGCTCAATATTGCCCTCAAAAGACTCCATTCCTTCACTGCTTTCTCACTGCTCGTGATAGAAGACTGAGTACGCAGGACACGTTGAATGATATGTTCAGTGACTATGACGACACTGATTGGAAAAGGGACATAGGGAGGTTGCTGGGCTATTTGGTACCATCCTTCACGGGAATAGGGGAAGCTCAGAAGCAAGTTCAGGGGTGGGGTTCTGTTACATAGAAAGCCTTAGGATAATTAAGGAAAATATTCACCAGGCCTAAAAATCAGTATTTCAAAGACAGAGAAACACCAACTTACATAAGTCATGGTTCTAGAACTGCAAGAACTAATTAATGCTCCATAGGCTTCCTCTAGTGGAGAAGCGCAAAGTCCAGGAAAGCCAGAGCTGGGGGGAAAAAAAAAGAGGCTTTAGGCCAGATGTGGTTCAATGACCTCTTCCTGACTCGAGCTAATCTAAGCTTTTATCTCCTCCATTCCTACTTCTACTCCACATTCCATACGCCATTTGTGGACTCTAAACTCTCACCCCAAAATCCCACAGGTACCTTGGCAGGTTTTGGGGAGTGCCCAATTTCTGGGGATGCTGACGTGGGCCTGACTCCTCAGTCCCGCCCACAGCAGATCTTCCTTCCTCCATTCCTACCTTCAGGACTGAGAGTGGGCCACATGGTCTGAGCTAGAACATTCTTCATGCGCTCAGGACTGGAGAAAGTTGATCAAGGCATGAGAGGAAACAGGATATACAAAGAATTGTTCAGGCAATGGCCTGTGCCCCAAAATCTGACTTCTTAATGCATCTAGGACAACCACGCAATGGAACACTGTGACGCTATGCTAGGTTGGGAGAAATAATCAAGAACAGTTGTTAAAAGAAAAAATAGGTTACAGGATATAGAGCATGATTTTATTTATAAATTATATACATATATAATATAGAAAGACTAACAATCAGACCACAATAAAGGAAAAAAATGTTTGGGAAGTTTTATAGCTATATAACTTTGTAACAATGGCCATGCAGTATATAATTTCTACTTCTGTCCTACCTAGAAAAAATGGCTGACATTTCCCCAAAGTGTCATGAATATATTGATGAGGTCTTGATTCTGCTTCTTTTTAGGTCTTCTAACAGACGGGTTTATTTTGTATCTAACCCTGTCTTTTCAGAATGACACCTTCCAGATAATTGCTGAATTACCTGATCCTATTAGTCTCACTTCAAAACTAACATTAGTAAGATAAAAGCTGTAAGGTATGAAACTCACAGGACAAATTCTATTTGCCTCCTCAAAGTTGGTCATGACCCAACAATATCGCCTACAATTAACTTCCCATGAGTTCCTAAGATAGGGCATCTGAACTGTCTATTGGCCTTTGTTGCTGGCTGTCCTATACCTATTCCTACATTTTGTCTTCCTTGTCTTAAAGTTAACAACTATGTCTTTTAGTCATTGTATTACCTCCCAAGTACTACTATCTCACAGGGCCTTACATTTGAGGCAAATTTTTATCCAAAATTCCACTTATAAATATATCCTTAGATAGTCAGAAGTACACAAGATGTATACACAAGGATTTTCAACCAGAAATCATTTATAATAACGAAGAATTTAAAATTATGTAATAGTAGGCAAAAGATTTAAAAAGTTATAGCCCACTCTACCCCCCTCAGTTATGATACTGGATACATTAATTGATGAAGACAGACATGCATAATCAATTTTTTAGTGAGGAAGGAAGGTTTTTGTTTGTTTGTTTTTTTAGGTGAGGCAACCCTTGGTTGACCACACAGATTGCAAGGACCTTGTCAGTTTAAAATCCCTTATTTTTCACTTTTTATGCCTACAGCACCTGGTCTTCCTAGGTGATCTTCCATCCAAGTACTAAGCAGGTTTGACCCTGCTTAGCTTCCAAGATCAGACGGGATTGGGCTTGTTCAGGGTGGCATGGCCGTACACACATTTTTAAAGGATACACAATATGGAAAGTGAATGTGAAATTAAGATAAAGGCTCTGGTGTCAGATTTTCAGGATGTGAATCTGAACTTGAGAGTTACCTTAGCTTCTTCTTTAGTAAAAGAGTGTTAAGAACAGATGGGTATATTAAAGATAAAGTAAGAAAATCTATACAAAATATTGAATGGTATAAGATATTTGCTTAATATAAGTTTTAGCCATTATTAGTGAAGATGAAAAAAATTACTGTCCCTTTTCCCATTATAATAAAGAAAGTTAATGTCACTCTTTCCACTTTTCTCATAATAAAATGTGTGCTTCTCAGGCCTGCTTTTTTATAACACTAACTCAAGTTTCATGACCCAACCCTGGGCCTGCTATCCTTCCTAAATAACAAGATGAGCAAAACAAGTTCTTCAAAAGATATAGAGGAAATATTCCCTCCACCCAGAAACCACAAATAGAGAGACAAACTTAGGAGGCACCAAAAAACTGGCTCAGAAACTACAGTCCAATTAGGTGTCAAGCTGAGAACATTAACTAGAGGCTTGATTGCGTTCTGTATAGATTTATGGCTTATTTGAATATTTATAACCTTAACCTTCTTACTCTACTTTCTGGTATTAATGTACTAGTTGGCAAAAGGTTTAATAAATATCTGTCCCTGGAAACAGTCTTTGTAAATTAGATTTTCATAAGACAGGTGTCTATTAGAGATTATTGCTAGTCTCTGTGCAAGTAATTTAAAATAGTCTAACTCTGAAAGTCTGACTTTACTGCCCTGATAATAATTTTTAAAAATGGTATTTCTATATTTCTAAGAGTTGTAAATACTTAGTTTTCCAATAAAGAAATCACTGATACTTCCCTTTTCTTTCTACATTCTCAAGATTAAAATAAAACCCAAGTCTGGCTTGGGTTTCATTTTCAAACTAAAAGCTAGAGAGTTTTCAACCCAATTATATTACCAATTAATGTGATTTTATTCTGCAGAAATAAAATCAGACATGTCGCCTCAGACGGAAAAAACTGAATAAAAATACACCAAAACATTAAGAACAGTTAAGAGAATGTAATTTTGAGTTCCTTCTCTGGATTGCTTAATTTCTTACAACAAACATATTAATTCCATTATCAAAACTATAAAGATACTTAGGAAAAGGGAATATTGCAGTCATTAGGAAAACTAAACAGCCCAACACTGAAAATCAGTGGGCCTGAAGCAAATTACACCCTACCAGCTCTTGGACATCCTATGGCTGCAGCACAGAGATACATTCAATGTCAAGATTCTCCCGTGAATGAACACAAATTATGTAAGTCACCTTTAAAGTCTAAGAAAGGAAATACATGTCCATAAACAGTAACACCACAAAAACATACGTATTTGGTAAGAGTGAATACTCCATAAGTGTGGCTACACCTTTCCACCTCTTCACTGAATGGCCAATTGGATACAATCTTTGAAAAATGTCTTTCAAAGTCCTGTCTTTTTAAATGGGATTCATATAGAGCTCATAATACTCTTGAGTACATTTGTTCATAACTATAACTATTGTTTAGTATTATATCATTTACATTTTTCCTTTTGATTCTTTATGAATGCAATTTTTATAGATACTAACTTTGTACAAGTTCTGTCCCAGCTCTTATATCTTTATCCCAAACCAATGGAACTAGGTCTTCTGAAGGGGCATATACACTTGACAATCTCATGAAATTATAGACATTTTGCCCACTTTAAAAAATAAATTTATCAATATTTACCAAAATTCTGTCTCAATTTGCGGTCACCTAGAAGTTCATAAATGGAATAAGAAGACCTCAGGTTAAGATTTCCTGTACTAAACCATCGGAGCATCTGGTCACTTTTTTAAACTTGCAAACACCCATCATTATCACCTTCATATTTCTCTTCATATGTCAATCTATAAAAAGTTGACGGGGAAAGTTCGAGAATCACTATGTAACAGCAGCTTTTAATATTTACTGAGCCTGTATCATGGGGTACTGTTCTAAGGAGCTTTACATAGATTAACTCATCTCACATCATTACAACCCCGTAATGTAGGTATTATTTTGTCCCATTTTTGTCGACGTGGCACTGAGAGTCTGAGTCATTTGTCTATAATCAGACAGCTATGAACAGGCAGAGTCAGGATTTGAATCCAGAGCCTTCTTTTAACCACTACATAGTACTGCCTCTCAGAAGCCACACAAAGTTGGACCTGAAACAACTCATGCCTAGCACTATTACAGATTTCCACCTAAGTCTGAAAGTCTCTGTCCTTGGTGTGAATTGCAAAGCCCTGTGCTCAAAAGCTCAACCACATTCCTGCCTCCAAAGCCTCCCAACACTGAAATTTATTAATTGAAATCATGGAGATCCTCCTACCTACCCTTGCTTTAAAAATCAAGATAAAATATAGTTTGTATACCATACTACCTAAATACTAATCTCCCCAAGTGATCAGTCTAAAATAAAGCTCCAACATTAATCTCCAGGAGGTGTCTTTCCTATACCACCAGAATCCTTAGAAAGGGAGAATGCAGCAGAGGATTTGAACAATTTGCCATATGAAAATATGGCTATTAACAATGAGGAAAAGGACAATGCTGGCCACTGGGAAGAGGGACACATCAGCATGGCACGTCATGCACCAGAAGAAAAGAAATTTCAGGCCAAGGAAAGCAAATATTCTCATGATCTAAAAACAAAAGTTAATTAGGGAATTCAGTTAGCATTAATGTACTGGCTAGGCAGAAAGCTAGAGGAGAGGAGGATAAGGGAGATTGTTTTATAAATGATATAAATATCTAACGAATGTACTGTATAATCAAAACTAATGAAATTTAAAAAAATAAATATTTTTTTAAAGTAATTGTGTGAATAAAAAAGAAACACAAACTCACCTGGATCTCGATTTCTAAATATGCAACAATTATTTCCTTCTTCCTCCTCAGGGTCCTTCTTCCAAACTGGACAGCAGTAGGGAGAAAGAGGAATCATTTCTTGGAGTACAGACAGACTTAACTAAAAAAGGAACAAGAGAACCAAAAAACTCCTAGGGCCACATGTAACCTCATCCACACATAACCGATTAGAATTCAAAGGGAGTCTGGAATCTATCTCTGAGTTGACAACAATTCTTGGGAGCAGTGGCTCTGAAAAAACGTAGCTGGCTCCTAGGGAGTTCCCAGAGGCGCCCTTCTAGGAATCCTACCTCTGAAACCTTCCCATCACGTCTTCAGGAGCCCGCCACGAGGACACTTTCAGAGATGAAATTCTCAACCTAAGACGAGACCTGTGCCTTGTTGCTCGAAACATTCACCCAAGGGCTTAGTACAGTATTTCTTTTCTTGCGGTCACTTAAATTTAGCAAGTCTTAAAAAAGTCTAGAGGAAACGTGGAGCACACAGCCAAGGCAAACCATACCTACAGATAGGGCCATGCACCCGTCACCGAGACACACCCCGGCCCTGTCTCGCCGCCAGTCACACACCATCCTTCCCGGCTGCTTGCGCACACACAGGTTTGAGCCTCTGGACACCACACGCCCCGTCCGCGACTCGGCCTCCTCACCTCAAGCGCCTCCCGGTGTAACCCTTGCCCTCTCTGCCGGTTTCAGTCCCGCTCCGGTAAAGTCGACTGGGCCCTCCCACCCACACCCGGCTCTGATTACTTCTCGGGACGCGACCAACTCGCGGCGCAGAGTCCAAGAACCTTGTGGACACCGGGAAGGGACCCAGAAACCAGGGCTGGTTTGGGCCCAAAGGCTTACGGGAAATGAGAGCCAGAAAATCCTAGGAGCCGACGGTTCCCAGGGATCCCCACAGGCAAACTTGCCCAGCCCAAAAGAGACCTGTTCTCGGAGGCTTCTAGGAAATGTAGTCCAGAGCGGAAGAATCCCCGGAAACTCAGGCCTTCAGAACGATTTCAGCATGCAACTCGGGACCTCCTGTCATCGCTCCTGGAACTCTGGTTTTTACTACTAGAGAGTAGCTCCCGGCTCGGCTGAGCCTAGCTGCTCACGTGCCTTTGGTGTGGCCGAGGACGAATTAAGAGGCTCTCAGCGAAGGCTAAGGAACGCATTCTGGAGTACAGAGCGGGCAAAGATGGGAATGGGGAATGATCAGGGGCTTACGCCTCAGTAAGCGGCAAGGAGGGGCAGGGAATCTAAGGTAAAGCACGTGGGAATGACCCTGAGCGGGACCACGAGTTTACCTGGGTACGAGAGACTGGAGCAGGGTCTGGCAGTTGAACAGATGAGTGTCTTCTTCTGAGTGACTTTGCGGGTCCCATTAGGTGTCTGGGACCCTGGGAGGAGTGCTTTTTACTCATTGGATAGTTTCCGCCAGTGTGAATCTTTGTTTCCTTACGTGTAAGGTGATTTGTGTTAGATTATATGGCGCTGTTGGAAAGCAACAATAAGTGGTCATGAATGGATATCGTGACCATGGGGACTTGTGCAAAAAGTCTCTATAGGACAGAGACGGGAGGTCTGTGACAATGTGTATTTCTGTGAATATGTGTAACTGAAGATGACTTGATGACCCGTGAGTTTTTTTGGTAGGCTCTTCTTTTGTGTGCATATGATGGTGATTATGAAAGTGGATAACTATCCAGCTGGAATTGAAAAACAGTGTAGTTACCTAGCATTGTATGTGTTCATTGTATTATTTGAATACCAACCACTATACGAGCCTGGGAAATTTTGACTGTGTGTAATGACAGTGAGGGACAATCCAGTTTTGATACCTATAAAATAAGTGTTATTACATCTTCTTGGAGAATCAAATTTAAGATACAGAAAAATTTTTGCAACTTATCTGCCAAAAGATTCAAATATTTTATAATGACTCAAAGATGTTTTATGGGAAAGAATGAAAATCAGCATAATGTTTAAAAATAAAGTAACATCCAACCTGATGTAGGTTTCCAGTCTTCTGTGATGTTACTTGTGCAGATAACTTTGAAAGCCCTAGATTAAGGAAATAACTTCCTACTTGTAGGGGCAGGTAGATTAGAGCAAAGCCCCAAATTAGGGAGTTAGATGTCCTAGTTTAAAGCTCAGGTAAAGCGAGGAATCTGTTTGAGATCACATAATTAATCCATCATAAAACTGCTTGTCTTCTACCAAAAATTATCATTGTATTTCTTATATTCTAAATATTACAAAACCAGACTTCCATTTCCTAGGTGTGGCCTGATTTCTCTGTTGAAGTTGGCAATTTTGAATCTAAATATCTGTAGTTTCTTCTGACTTTGCTGACTTATTTTCCCAGTCTGAAATGGTTTATAAAAATAGATGAACAGTTCATGGATGTAGTATTAGGGAAGAAGACAACATTCCTTTTCTATTAGTTTCAGAAGAAAGTTCTAAACGTTCGTGAAAAAGAAGATAGGATTTTTTTCCTGACCTTTTGTTTCTCCTCCAAAAGTATCTTTTGCTTCACCCTAACTAGCTTCATCACAGCTAAAAATCATTAAAACACTTTCTCTGTCATAAAACTCAATGGCATTGCTTTCACTCATATCACTGGAGTAACAAATCTGCAAATGAAACATGCCCATCAAAAGTAGGACAGATAATTAGTATGGAGTACTTATAAAGTGGGATAGTACACAGCAGTGAAAATGACTGAATCTAACAACTATGAGCAAGGAGTCATAGAAATAGACAACATGAGTCCATTCATAAAATTTTTAAAAGCAGCAAAATAAATACTTTGTGTATACATGGTACATAATGAAAAACAAGGACATGGTAAATAAAATTAAAGAATGTGGTAACTTTAAGAAGGAAGGATGGAGAGATCTGTTTTCAAAAGAATTCAAAGTTATTTTGTGTAATCCATTTCTTAAGCTGGCTGTATTTACACAATTGTCTATTTTTTAAAAAATGTTCCTCATCAGTTATAAACCTTTTACCTAAGAAATTTAAAAATTTTGAATAGGAATTGAAAGCAACTCTGTGATTCTGTATAAATGTGATTGTGTGAACATGGAGTAAGTTGTGGTGTCTGTGTATCAGATTTTTAACATTGTTCTACACAAGGGGTGTGGGAGCTTGTGAAGGTGTGTACAAAGGAGAAACTCATATGTAAAAAATGTCAAAAAAAGTCTGTTAAAACTGTAAAATACGTTATATACATCTCAGTTATTTACATGTTTATGTATTAGAAGATGATTAATAGTAAGAATCATTATCACAAAGTAGTAGTCTTATGGGTGTTTTCACTTGATATTTTTGTATCCTGCTTGAATTTTTGACAGTCTGTTTTGAATAAGTATAGCCACGCCTGCTTTCTTTTGATTACCATTTGTATGGTAGCTCTGTTTCCATACATTCACTTTCAGCCTATGTGTGTCTAAATCTAAAGTGAGTCTCTGGTAAACAAAATATAGTTGGATCTTGTTTTTTTTTAATTCATTCAGTCACTCTGTCTTTTGATTGAGAAATTTAATCAAAAGACAGAGTGACTGACTGAGAAATCATATACATATACTCCACACTAATATGTCTCACACACATTTTATATTACTGATGTCACAAATTACATTTTTTATTATGTGTCTGTTGATATAGTTTTATATTTATTTTTTTATATTTCTGTCTTTTAATTTCTATTCCAGAGTTAAAAGTGATGCACCACTGTTAACAAATATTACAGTACTCAATATTTGTCTATACATTAACTTTTCCAGTGAGCTTTATATTTTCATATGCTTTCATGTTGCTGTTTAACATCCTTTCATTTCAAACTCTAAGAACTTATTTTATAAGGCAAATCTAGTAAAGATGAACTTCCTCAACTTTGTTTTTCTGGGAAAGTCTTTATTTCTCCATTTTTGAAGGATAGTTTTACCAGATAGGTTAGGGAAAGTCTTTATTTCTCCATTTTTGAAGGATAGTTTTACCAAATAGGTTATTATTGATTGGCAAAGTTTTCTTTCAGCTTGTTGAATATACCATCCCACTCCTTTCTGCCCTGCAAGGCATTTGTGGAGAGTCTTATGGGTATTCCCTTATACATGGCAATATGCTTTTCTTTTGACTGCTTTCAAAATTCTCTGTCTTTGACTTTTGACAATTTGATTATGTTACGATGTATCTCACTGTGATTTGCTTTGGATTCATCCTACTGGGAATCTATAAGATTTCTTGCATCTTGATGTCCATTTCCTTTCCCAGATTTGGGAGGGTTTTAGCCATTATTTTTTTAAATATGCTTTCTGCCCCTTCTGGGATTCCTAAATGTATGTATTGATCCACTTCATGGTTTCCTGAAGTGCTTTCTTTACTCTTTTTCATTTTCCCCCCATTTTGTTCCTCTAACTGACTGGATAATTTCAAATGATCTATCTTGGAATTCACTGAGTCTTTCTTCTACTTGATCAAGTCATGTGTTGAACCCCTCTCATGAATTTCTTAGTGCAGTTACTGTATTCTTTGGATCCAAAATTTCTGTTTGTCTCTTATATATTGTCTCTTGTATATTCTGTCTTGTTGACATTCTAATTTTGTTCATGGATCATTTTCTTGAGCTTGTAGAGCATCTTTATGATGGTTATTTTTGAATTATTTTCCAGGCAATTCATATACCTCAGTTTCTTTAGGACTGATTTCTGGACATTAATTTTGTTCCTATATTTAGCCCATGCATCTATTTCTATTTGTGTATATAACTTTGTGTTGTGATCCATGCATTTGAAAAAACAACCACTACTCTCAGTCTTTATGGACTGGCTTTATTTAGGAGAAGATGCTTACCAATAAGCTTGGTTAGAGATTCTAGGGACCTGTGAAAACTTTTGGGGGGATGTATGGGAGGAAGCAACTTCTCTGGGCCTGTGTGTGTGATTTCTCAACTGTAAAGGCTTGCCAGTTTCTTTAACAGGAGCTCAGGATCTATTGCACCCTCTGGTGTCTACAACACGTTCTCTGCACGTTCTCTGGTTCTACAAAAGCAAGCAGCCCCACTATCCCCTGTACTCAGCAGTTACCAGGCGTCCAAAATATGCTGGCTCCCTGTCAGTGCCCTGAGTCAGAAAAGAATACCAGTCCCTTCAACAGTCTTCTGAAAAGCCAGAATTCTATACACATGCTCCCATCTTCTTCCCCCTTCCCAAGTAAGAAGCCTTAGGTTATGCTCCTACTCCTGATCGCACTGAACTGTTCTGGCTGCAGCAAGTTGCTCCCCAGCGCCTCCCACCCCCCACCCCCCCCCACCCCCGCCAACTCTTTGTTCTCAGCAGTCTACAGGTATTCAAATTATGCTGACTCCATTAGTGTTCCAAATGAATTTAGATAGAAACCAGTCCCCCAGGCAGCTCTCCAAAAAGCCAGAATTTTGGATGCACACTCCACTCTTCTCTTTCCCCTCAAGAGAGAAGTTATAAGCTAGGGCATTCTCTCCTGGCACTAAGCTATGCTGGAATGGGGGAGGGTTGGCGTGAGTAAAGTGGAATTGTTCTTTTTACCCATTTTAATGTAGCTTTTTCAGCTTTGTGCTTGTAACTTCTTAACTGGATTCTGGAATTCTCATAAAGGCATGTTGGTCCAAATGTCATTGTTAAATTAACGTTTCTGTAGGGAAATGAGGACTGGGACTTTCTATTCTGCCATCTTGCTGACATCCCTCTGCGCTCGCTAGCATTTTTAATAAGCTCCCATATATAAGGTCATAATAAAAGCAATAAATGTTTTTTCATTGAGAAAAAAATTATTATACTCAACTTATAGTTGAGTATAGAGTCCTTATCTAGATTGAGTTTCAGTATTTTTTGTAAGACCATTTACTAGATGATATGTTATTCCACCAAGAGACACACACAGACTTCGTTGTTGATCGAGTCTGACATCTATTGATTCATTAGGAGTTGAAAAGTGGTGATACTGAATTTCCTTCATTCCTCCCACATTTCCTAGTTTTACCTTTTCCATAAAAGGAAATATTCTCTCAACTATTTGGTTAGGCACTGATGTAATTAATATAAGAAAGACAGAATAAATTCCTGCTTCTTTCATTTTACCTGTCAGTCAATATATGAATTCATTTATTAGCATATTTTATTTTAAACTCAGTTATTTAATTGATAATTGTTTTAATCCATTATAGTTATTATTTTTTTTAGTACTCAAATTACCCTGCATTGAGAGTGAAAACCTCTCTTATTCCTGAATTGTTTTATTTTCATTGTTTTGCATGATCCAAGTATTGTTTTATATAACTCCTTTATCAGTTGGTTTTGCAAGACATTACAGGGTTATCTTTTAAATCTCTTGCGACAGATCTAGATTCAGACATTTCTTAAAGTTCCTTTTAATGAAAAGTAGTATGTAAAGGCCACTGTCTGAGTGATAGGGGTACTTATTGCTATTGGATCGGTATTTTCAGTGAACAGTGAAATATTTTTAATTAAGTGCTTTTTATTGCTCTTGAATGATGCTACATTGCTGAATTTGTTTATTAGAACTAATAGTTTTTTTGTAAGATTCCTTAAGATTTTCTGTATATGTGGTCATATCATCCACAAACAGTCTACTTTTTCTTTTTCAATTTAGATGATTTTTATTTCTACTTTCTATTTCATATATTTCTGCTTTAATCTTTAATATTTCTTTTCTCCTGCTTGCTTTGTCTTCAGTTTCCTCTTCTTTTTCCATTTTCTTAAGGTGGAAGTTTAGGTTATTGATTCGTGCTTTCTTTTTTAAATGTAGGCATTTATAGCTACAAATTTCTCCCTAAGCATTGCTTTAGCTATATCCCATAACTTTTGGTATGTTGTATTTTGGTTTTCATTTATCTTAAAGTACTTTCTAATTTCTTTTGTAATTTATTTTTTGCCCCATTGGTTATATAAGAGTGTATTTAATTTCTATATGTGTGTGAGTTTCCTACATTTCCTTCTGTTACCTACTTCTGATTTTATCCCATTTTAATCAGAGAATATTGTGCTATTTCAGTCCTTTAAAATTTATTGAAACTCATTTCATTGCCTAACATATGGTGTATGCTTGAGAATTTTCCATGTGCAATGTTAAACAATTGCTAATGACTATTTCCAACAAACGCCCTGGGAAAAGGCTGTTTTACACTGGGCGAGCTCTGAGTCTGGTCAAATAAAGATAGCCTGTGAGTGTGATCTTACAGAGAATCACCAGTCAGGTCAAATAATAACAAATTTTCTGGGAATGGGCTTTTAAGGAGTTCCAACCCCACTATGCCCCCTCTACTGGCTGCCAGACTGACATTGTGAACTGTTAGTTTTCAAGGCCACCGTGGGGCTTGGGAGGGAAAGAATCAGAAAATGCCACAAAACTGATTGTTCTTACCAGGATTCTGCTCTTTTTCTTGAATAGACACTCGTCAGGTTGCTGAAAGCCTTTCAGTTTCAGAGCTCTGAAAAAAATTGATTCTGTCACTTTTGCTAGTGTTCTTACCACTTTTAGGAAGGAAAAGATGTTTGGAGGTTCTTACTCTGCTACTTTCATTGATATTCTTCCAAGTGTATCTTCAAGTTCAATACCTGCTGGTCATTAGCTGGTCCATATTAAAGAAAGAAGTGGATGTTACATTAAGGTTATTATATTGGCCCTGCCATTTTTTAGGGTAATGCCAAGTATCAATAGAAGTAAACCTTTTTTCTTGAGTTGAGCAGTTTCTGCAGAGGGGAAAGCTCATATTGGCTGCATTGGAAGGCAATATTCAAAGAGAAAATGGCAAGTGCACTTAAGAAATTAAATCATAAGACTGAAATCTCAGGTTGAAAAATTACCAGGGTAAGTTTCGGATGAATCTACAGTGAGACTCAAAATCATTGAGTATTGAGTGCTTTAAAACTGTTGAATGAGTGAGAGCTGTTTGTAAAGGGCTATCTGAAAATTTTCTTTTTACCACAACTAACAAGGTAAGTTCTGAAGATTGGAGCATTATGGCTGATGAGCACAAAGGGACTGAAAGCTGGAAAACAAGCAGCCATGTGTCAACCAGTCACATGCTTGGGTTGACAAAGCAAGTCGTGTAAAGTGATAAGATGGAGGAGAGAGAATAAAAGGAAACAAATGAGCTCACCAGAAGTAGGACAGTGTGAGTGGCAGTGGTCTCCAGGGAGGCTCTGAGAGAGAGACTAGTGTGGTGAATATATTGCTCTGCTTCTGTCTTTGCAGGAAGATTACTGTGGAGCCACTGGCCCAACCCATGAGTCCCAAACACAAAATACCAAGGAAGGAAAACAGGAGTGCATAGAGTGAGGTCTCAAATGAATCAGATCCTTTTGCAGAACACAATCCAAAATTCCTTTCTTTAATGTTTAGAGTATTCCCTGAATGTGTCACTTTCATTGGCACAATATTTATCAGGAGATAAAGAATCCAACAAAGGGAACAGGAAGGTTGAACAAATTTAGGAGCTTTCACTTTGAGTTCTGCCCACCTGGAATAATAGGGCTGATTGTGATAGCCTGGAAGCTACTCAGGAGGCAAGGGGAGCAGATAGAATCCACACCGCCCCCACCCCCAGGCCACTCTTTGAGTATAAAAGCTAACCTTACACTTGACTTCTCCCAGGAAATGTTTAAAACCAAAAGCATCCATTGTCTGAGGGATTCCCCTAGAGAAAAGGAATTGGTTGAGCATTATATCTGTGGGTTTCTGAGTATGCTTAGTGAAAACTTAGTGAAAAAAGTCCATATATTAAGACAAAGGAGTAAAAAATTTCCCAGGAGTCCTACTCCAGGCTGGAAAAGGAAGAGACTCCCCATTACCGACTCACCAGAAGCCATAATGTTAACAACCAGAAGTTTATTTTATTCGAAGCCAGATGAAATAGAGGGAGAGAATGTATATTATTTTCCTTAGTGTGGCAGAGTAACAAATTTTACCTTTTTCATATTTGCAAAATCCTACTTTTAGATATACAAATACTGATTCAAACTACTTTGATAGAGCAAATTAGTTCTCTTCCAAGTTGCATATGATTTGCTAGCATTTTGTTTAGGGTATATGGATGCAGATTTATGGGTAACATTTTTCTAAAGATTACACAATGGCAGAAAATGGGCAGTTCATGGCCTCAACATTTCTCTTTTTCCCAACTCTGTAGTTGAAATTTGAGATTACATGTCAACTTTTCAACAATCCAGAGATTCTGTTTCTCTTTAAAAGTTAGAAATGCTACCCCAATAAACTTAATTAAAATTTTAAATAGATAGATAGATAGATAGATAGATGAAAGTTAGAAATGCTATGGCCCTGGCCAGTGTTTCATGATGCAACTAGGTAATATCAACTCTGTTGACTAGGCAGACACCCTCTAACTCATCAGTCTCCACAAAACCATTAATGGCTTCATTCCGTAGGATTTTGAACATGACAACTGCCTTTTTGTACATGAAAAGAAAGCTCTAGGAAATAGTAGACAAGATGGAGTTTAACAGATTCCTATTTGAAAATGTTGCTCAGTTCACACAATAAAATATAGAGAATTTAGATAACATTATCAGCCTGCCTAATTTAATAGATTTGAGGGAATAATGAGAAACCATGAAAAACCATTTTGAAGTTAACATGCATTTTGCTAAATCTTAAGACAGTAGAAGGAAGATGGCACTTAAAAGAATGAAATAGAAATAAAAGCAACTCTATACTTGATTTAAAATATAAAATATATAAAAGAGACTAATATAAATATGGTCAAGACAAAAGGGAAAAAATGAACACCTCTATAATGGTAAAAATATTACTATAGGTATAAAAGGACTTTAAACATCATAAGAAGATATTATGTGCACAAGCTGGAGACATATTTGTTGATGGGTGCAGAAGAGCAAGAGAGAACTTTAATATTCTACCCTTGCTGCTCCCCTATATTGTATTTAGAGGATATTTACTGGCCCAATGTCCACAGCACTAGATAATCATATTCCAGGTAACACAGTATGGAGGGGGTTATCAGGCAGATTAAAAGCCTTGCTGAGTTGAGAAAATGATGAAAACAGATGCAGGATTATCAACTCTCTCCAGATACTCACTCCTATCTTTTTCTACCAATTCCAGAATGGCAGTTATAGAAATAGTGTAGAATTGACAACTTTACTATGTTTAGTCTTCCAATATATGAACATGGTATATCTTTCCATTTATTTAGGTCTTCTTTGATTTCTTTTAAAAAATTTTTTCAATTACCTTTGACATACAATATTATATCAGTTTCAGGTCCACAACATAGTGATTAAACATTTATATATCTTACGAAGTGATCTCCTCCGAGAAGTCCAGTACCCATCTGACACCATATATAGTCATCACAATATTATTGACTATATTCCCTACACTGTACTTTACATCCTTGTAACTGTTTTTCTAACTGGCAATTTGTACTTCTTGCTTCTTTAAAAAAAAATATTAGTTTCGCATATACAGTACATTGGTTAGACATTTATACATTTAATAAAACAATCCCCCTAATTGCTCTTTCTCTCCCCTAGCTCCACCTGGCCATTACATTAATGCTAATTGCATTCCCTATGCCATGCTCCCCATCCCTGTGACCATCTATCAACTGCGAATTTATACTTCTTAACCCTTCACTTCATTCCCCCAAACCCCCAACCTGCCTCCCCTGTGGCCATCACCAGATTGTCCTCTATATTTGTGAGTCTGTTTTTGATTATCTTTAAAGCGAATGCCTGGTCAGGGAAGTTCTAGAGGGGGTGGCAGTATATAGGGTGATCCAGAGTGGTTCTGTGGGGCCTGGGCTTTCCAACCTGCAGCTCTTCTGCTCTCCTCTCCTTAGACTCAACAAAGGCACATACTAGAGCCCTGTGGTGACCTTTCCACAAGAGACATTACCAGTGAGGGCTGGAAAAATACATGCTCACAGACTGACAGATTTAAGGGAGGGAGTGAAACTTCTGATAATAAAACTTTAGATATACTTTTAATTTCTTTGAAGGTGTCATGGCTCATCCATTTGTGTCAAATACATAAAATTGAGAAAAGCACTGTTCTAAATATAGTACTTTATGTGTTTCAACTTATTAATGTCTCTTTAAAAATAATGGAAGCTGACATTTTCATCAGCCACTCTCTCCTTCTGACTCCAAACCCTGATGACATCAGTCTATGTTTATAGCCTGACAGCTGAAGCAAACTTGATTTTCCCGCAGCCAGGGATTCCCTTTGCCTATTAGCCCCACAGAGACCTCCTGTTTTCCCATTGCTGAAAGTGATTACTCTTAAAAGTCCAGCTTTTGAGATAAATGCCAGATGTCTAGGAAATACACCAAAATTGAACCACTAAATTTCATCATCTGTAAAGCACTGGTCTCTGTACTGAGGATAGAGTAGGAGCTGACACGCTTTTCCTGGAAAGGGACAGATAAGTATTTGCAACAGGTTCTCTGTTGCAACTATTCAACTCTGCCATGGGACAGCAGCCCCAGACGACACGGCAATAGTCCAGTGTAGCTGTGTCCCAATAAAACTTTATGGACAGTGGAATTTGAAATTTATAATTTTCAACTGCCCATACATACCATTCATTTTTCGTCAACATGACTCAAACAAACCATTTAAAAATGTAAAAACCATTCTTCCTTTTAGCTGACTAGACTTACAAAACAGGCAGTGGACCAAATTTGGTGTGTGGACCACAGTTTTTTGACTCCTGCTATTGATGAAAAATCAAAGTCAAGATTTTTGCTCTAGGATATTTTATTTGACCAGTGGACACAGATATAATAATTGGTGTATTAAAAACATAAAATTACACATTGTGATGAGTGATAATAAGAAAAAGGATTGTTGGGTTATTTTGAGAAGCAGTGTAGAATGACTATAATTTAAATATGGATTAAAGGAAGACCTATAAGTCAATAATTAAGCTGTAGTTTGAAAGACTGAGAATAAATCCTTAGGCAAAGACAGGGAGAAGGGAATTCCCAGCACTGCAAAGTCCTCAAGAAGGGAAGGTGCTTGGAGACTGAGGGAAACTGGAAGAGGGTTAGATGTGTGGGAACATCGCTGCCTGTGTTTACCTCATCACCCCTTCACGAAGGCTTAGTACTGATTTCAGTGTCATTCAGCTGAATGCCAAAAGATCTCTTAAGACAGCTGAGGTGGTTGGCATAATTGCTAAGCCCCTGAAAGTCTGCAGTTGTCTTTTTCCTTTACACGTAAAGAATATTTTGTCCAGTGTGGCAGTCACTAATGCTGTCCTGCCCAACAGCCATCTCTTTGATGACAGAATGGTAGTTTTGAACCAGCAGCCCAGGTGCTGGGGGTAGGAGGGGTGAATCATGATTGCTTGAAGTAAAATAGATGAGTGCTTACCATATGCTAAATCCACTGAAATGTGACTCAAATAAATTATTTAATTCAAACCAAAAAAGCCCTTCTTGTGGTAATACTATTCTCCAGGTTTATACCAGTTCAAATAGATGAAACATACATAAATTTTTTAAAACTTGCCCATGATCCCCCAGCTGTTAAAATGGTAAAACAAGGGTCTGACCTGAGATGGTGTGTTTCAGTGTCACACGGCTTCATCACTATTCTATTAAAAAATCTGGATGGTAGGAGTTATTTTTCTACTTTCTGGTGAGAAAACTAAGTGGAAAGATGATTATTCATGTGCTATGATAAGCCAGAGTTTAGTTTTAGAATATACTTCTAAAATACTTAAAATTGCAATGTTTATTCTTGTGTATTCTCCTCGCCCCCCATTATAGTTACATCTGGCATACTCTCATGTAGCCAGTATTTTTCATTTTTTAATATCTTATGCATAGTCTTCCATATTAGGCAGGGTAATTCTATATTATCATTTTAATGACTCCTGGTTATTTTATGAATTATCAAATTCAATTTGCCTGCATATTTTCATTTTATCTTTGGGTTGTTCTCAATTATAATTAATGTAAATATTCTTGTAGAGAATGTTTTATGTATTTTTTACTGTTTCAATAATTTTCATCAAATATAGTTCTAGAAATGGATTACTGATAATAGATGCTTGTATTAGTTTATATAAAGTAACTCTTATAAAAGTTGTAAATTATCTCCCACTAGAATTATATTTCCTTAAAATCTACAACATTGGGTATTATTTTTCACATTTTCCAATCCTTAGACCAATAATTACATTTTATTTTTTTTAATATTTCCATGTCTTTTATTTGTCATAAATTTGGACATGTTTTCAAATATTTATTAGTCATTTTCAATTTTTCCTGAGTTTCTATCCATATCCTTAGCTCATTTCTATACACGGTTGTGTTCATCTACATATTGTTCATTATGTTTCTCATACTTGAAATAATTTCCCTTAGTTTATTTGCTCTTCATTTTTGGAGCTAAAAAATTTTATTGAAACATCCTTCGTATTTTCTGGAGTTTAACTATTTACCTCATGATTTGTACTTTGTCATGATTACTCACCAAGATTATAATAAAATCAATTTGTATTTTGATGAGCACTCTGGTGGCCGATTTTTAAGTTATAAATATTGTGAACTCTATTTGTTTTCATGTGTGAGAGGTGGATGTTACTCTTCCAGGTTTAACCAGTTATCAAACATAATTCACATACCGTACAGTTCACCCAATAAAATGTACAATTTAGTGGTTTTTAGAATATTTGCAGAGTTGTACACTCATTATCACAATAGATTTGAAAACTTATGTCATCTCAAAAAGAAACCCTGTACCCATTAGCAGTCACTCCCCTTTCCTACCACCTCTCACTTACTTCCAGTCCTGGGCAACTACTAATTTATTTTCTGTCTCTATAGATTTGCCTACTATGTACATGTCATATAAATAAAATCATACAATATGTGGCTTTTTATGACTGGCCTCTTTTACTTAGCATAATATTTTCAAAGTTAATTCATGTTATAGCATATATCAGTACTTCACTCATTTATTGCCAAATAATATTCTATTGTACAGATTTGCCATATTTTTAAGACATTTATTAGTTGATGGACATTTTGATGTTTCCACTTTATGACTTTTATGAATACTACTACTGTAAAATTCACATATAAGTTTTCATTTCTCCTGGGTATATACTTAAGGGTGGTCCTATGGGAACTCTTTTGAAGAACTGCCAGACTGTTTTCCACAGCAACTGCACCATTTTACATTTCTACGAGCCACATGTGAGTGTTCCAATTTCTCCACATTCTCACTAACACTTATTGTTGTCTTTTTGATTATAGCTATCCTAGTGGGTGTGAACTGATACCCCATCGATCAGAGGTAGCCATATCAGTTAAGGCATTTCTCTACACCAGTCATCCTAACAACTGCCAGGTAGGTCACAGAAGCCATCCTAGATCATCCAACCTCACCAAGCTGGTCCAGACCAGAAGAACCATCAATCCATTTAAAAAATCATGAGAAGTCATGAAGAGTTGTTGTTTTAAGCCACTAAGTTTTGGTGTAGTTTGCTATGCCTCAAACTTTTAACTTATACAATAAAATGTATAATTGTCCATACATTCCCTCTGTAACCTGACATTCCCTAAAAAAAAGACTGAGGAAGCTCGGATCCCTGCCACATTGGATAGAAGTCTGGACTGGGATCCTCATATTATGAGAGGGCTGGATTGACTGATGCCCCCTGGAGCTACTGAACCTGCTCATTATCCCTCAAACACCAGTTTCTCTGGGACTGAGGACTTGCACTTGCTTCTAAAGCTGGAGCAGAGAGGAGAGTCTGAAAGTATCTCTGGGCAAATCATTCCATAAGGTAGGTTTGTCATAATAATGGATTTGGTCCATGATGTGTTTAAGAAATAGTCATTCAGAGCACCACTTTTCAAGTTTTTTAGTTCTTTATTTCAATTTAGGCTTCATCTTCTTGTCCTCTGGAATTGGCTACGTAGAAAAGCAGGAACCACCTAAATGTTCAACATTAAGAAATCATTTGGTACAACTTAACATCCAAACAGTACAAAATGTTTGAATGATGGTTGAAAATCTGTAATCTGTGCCAATATGATCTGAGAAGCTCTGCAACAAAGTGTTGATAGTGTTGGCCCATGGCTCTGTGGAATAATGGGTATTTTTCCTATTGTTTTAATTGTTTTATCTTCTTATTTTATGTACTAAACATACATTGCTTTTATAGTAACAAAATAAAATAAATACATTTTACAAAAACACTTCTATCCAACTGATTTCACATTGCTTGATGTTACAATTCCTCATTGTTTGGCTTTTAGTCACTCAAATAATTGCTTTTTCTAATATTTTTCAATGAGAGGATAAAACAGTAAAGAGTGAAGCCTTGAGTATTTCAAGAAAGAATAAGTGGCCAAGAGAGGAGAAAGCAGCAGAAAATCTTTCAAAATAAGTAAAATATTTTATATTTAGGATTATTGAGTTAATTGTAGTAGTTTTTAAATATTCAAACAACAGAAAGTATACAAAAAATGATTCTCCTCCTACTTATTCTTTCTCTACAGAAGTTACCAAAGTTAACATTTTAAAGATATTTTCTGGATTTTTCTGTACACTGAATATGTATACAATGTTTTATATATAAATGAGATTATGCTACGTATATTGCTCTGCTCTTTACATTTTTCACTTGTACACAATTCCTCTACTTTATTTTAGGTCAGTTAAAGAGATTTAACTCATTCTTTTTTTAATGTTGAATTATCTAACCCAGTGCTGTCCAATATAACATTCCGCGGTGTTGATAATGTTTTATATCTGTGTTGGTCAATACAGTAACCACTAGTAACACCAGCTAATGAGCATTTGAAATGTGACTAATGTGACTAAGGAACTTTTATTTTTTAATTTATTTCATTTTTACTTTTAATTAAATTTTATTTAATTTTAATAACTTAAATTTTAAATAGCTATAAAGAGCTACCATATGGTAAGCACTGACTACTAATTCCATTAAAAATAAACTTTGAGGTTCATTTCAGCTTTCCAGTATTAGAAATATAGCTTTAGTAAGCATTACCTTATCCACATCTTGTTCTTTGAAGTCAGTATTTTTGTAGGCTAGATTCTTCTACGTAAAAATGCTGATTGTTTAGGGGTTTGCTTTCAGACAATGTGACACCTACTACCCAACTTAATTGTAAAAAGGCTGTAGTTAGTCCCCACGACTACCTATGAGAGTTCTAATTTTCCCCACATTCTCAACAATATTGTATACTATCTACATTTGTTTTTGGCACTTGATAGGTGAAAATATGATATGTCATTTATTTCCATTATTTATTGCCTGAGCTCCGAATGCATTCTTCAATATATGCTCTGTGATAAACAACTGAATTCCCTTAAGTAGTTCTCCTTTAAAGTAAGCTTTATCAGGAGAGAGCTAGAGAGACATTGCAAGAGGAAGACGTGGGAATTGGGGGCGCCCCCTCACTCCCAGACGACCAACAAAACAATAAATCAAGCTTTGCTTTGTAATGACTGCCAATTCCCACGGTGTAAACATTCCCACCACGGCCAACTTCTACCTACCCATGTGACGTCACCGAAAGCGGAGCTGGGAGGAGACCTACAGCAGCACATCAAGACCTTTCCCAAACAAAGGAACCGTAGCGCCCACGCCTGCGCACTGCAGGCACGGACTATAACTGCCAGAAGCCCCCTGGGCGGGGCTGTTCCTTGGCCCTTCGGTTTCCGGTGTCTCTTGCTTTTCCTGCAGCGGACTACGTTTGCCACAGGCCACCGGGCCCAAACGACCGGAGGTTTCTCAGGTCTCCCAGAGCATGCTCATGGTTCTTGGGCTTCGCATGCGTACGCGTCCCGCGGAAAGAAGAAATCCTCGCAGAGCGAGGCGGACCTGGCTTTGCGAACTTGGACCTCAGCCGGCATCGAAGGTGGGAGACGGGAGGCGTTAAAGGCGATCGCAAGTAGCCGAGGGAGTGACAAATATGAGGGGTTGGGATGGGCAAAATAGGTCTCCCTGGACGTGTGCGATGGAACGGCAGATTTGGGACAGGACCGGACTGTGTTTCCCTGGTGGTGAGGGACAGACATGGTGTAGGAGTTGTGTGTGAACACTGTGCGCTTGATAGAACCAAAGCTGTGTCACAGTGTGAGAAACTGTATTCGCATGACTGAACCGACAGGGCTGGGGTGACCTGTGACAGATGAGATGATGATGATGTGTGTGTGTGTGTGTGTGTGTGTGTGTGTGTGTGTGTGCGCGCGCGTGCGCGCGCGCGCGCGCGTGTTTAAACAGGCTTCTGTGCACATGAAATAGCCAGGGTATGTCTTTGTGACTGTGTAAAATAACGTTGAGTGCGCCTGTCTGTTCATGACAGAGCAGGAGTGTTTCTCCACAATCATGTGACAGACTGTGTGTGTGTGTCTTTGAGCATCTGACTGGGCAGGGCATATATCTGTCTTTGGGATTATGTTGATGGATATGTGTGTGTGAGTGAGTACCTGGCACATAACAGGTCCAGAGAGTGTGTGTGTGACCCGTATGTAGGAAGTATTAAATGCATATGAGCAACAGGTCTGGAATAGATGGTCTCTGTGTTACACACATTGAGCGCAGGTGGGTATCTGTATGAGTATCAAGGCAGAGATGTGTCTCCATGGTATATGACAGGTTACTTTGTGTGTGTGTCGGTGCATGACAGGGTCTTAGTGTGTTTATTACAGTTTGAGTAGTTGTGAGACTATGCCTGGCACGTGATGTGCTTATGTGACTAGATGATTGAATAGACGTCCTTTAGTATGAGTATGGCTTGTGTGGCTCTGTGGTGTATAACTATGAAACAAGGCTGTATGGTTATAAATGTATTATATCCATATTCTGGAATATTATATGGCTAATTAAAAATGGATATGATATAATGTTGAGCAATATTCAAAGTTATGATTAACAGTAGTCAAGAAATTTTAATTATTAGCTGAAGGAAACTGGACTTTGGATGGTTAACACAATAGAATATTCAGATATTAAATTATAATGTACACCTGAAAATTACATAATTGTAGTAACTAATGTTTTTCCCAACAAATAATTTTTTAAAAAAGAAAAAGAAAAAAGAAAGTTTAATTATATATGAATGCTATTTAGTAAGGATTTCTTAGATATTTTGCAAGAAATATGTATCCAAAATGACATTTTAAATGGATATTTAATGAAGGAGTGGGTATAGCCACATTTATTAAGTATCTTGTGTACCACACATTGTTATGTTTTGTTATGTTATGTTTGTTATGTTGTTATGCTTGCAAACATTTACTCATTCTACCTACAGAATCGACCTATCGGAATTGGTTATTCAGAGAAAATCTCGATGATGAAGTGTCCAATTGCATTAATGAGCTACCACTAAGTGAACTTTAAAAATCTGCAGGTGCTGTTTGTCTCAATCAAATGATTTTTCTGTATAGGATCTATTTGCTCATACTTTGGGACTGGAAAGAAACTCTTCCCCCACATATTTTTTTTTTAAATTTGCTAATAGCTTTATATTTCTGATATAATATATATATTTGTTTTTTGTCCCCAGTTTCTGGCACAGTGTTCCTAAAACTCAGTTTGGAATTTACTGTCTTTGTATGCTAATAAGATAAATCTTTTGGTGCAAGGATGGGCCTGAATGGCTGTAGAATGGAGGCTGGGCACCAAAAAAATATCCAGGTAACTGGTGGGTTATCACTTTTAGTCCCATCACCCCGCCCCAACTTCTAGAGAGAGGAGAGGTGCTAGAGATTGAATTCAGTCACCATTGGCCAATGATTTAATCAATCATGCTTATGTAATGAAACCTCCATAAAAACCCCTAACTGATAGGATTTGGTGAGCTTCTGAGCTGGTGAAGACATCCATGTGCTGGGATAATGGTGCACCCAAACACGACAGCGACAGGGGCTCCTGCATTCAGGACCCTTCCAGACCTCACTCTATGTACCTCTTCATCTCTGTTCATCTGTATCCCTTAAAATAAACTGTAATAGTAAGTGAAGCACTTTCCTGAATTCTGTAATTTGTTTTAGCAAATTATCAAACCAGGTGAGTGTGGCAGGCTGTGGGAACCCCTAATTTGTAGTTGACTGGGCAGAAATGTGGGTTGCCTGGGAACCCTGCTGGTGGTGGCTGACATTGGAAGTAGGGGCAGACTTGTGGGACTGAGCCCTTCAACTTGTCGGATCTGACACTAACACCAGGTAGATAGTGTGAGAACTGAACTAAATTGTTGAACACCCAGTTGGTTGTGATGTGGAAAAATGATATCAACTTTGCAAACATCTTGTTTTCATAAGTGTTAAAATATTTTTAAATAGGCATCCTGAAGCAGATAAGTTGATAGTTCTCTTTTCTCCTTGAAATTATATTTCTATTTAAATTTCCTCAAGGAACTTAATGCTGGAAAAGACTTTAAAAATTCATCAGGCTATTACACTTTTTGCAAAAGAATTGTATATATATTCAGCTTTTTATTGAATCTCTGATATCTAAAAATGTTTCAACTCTTTAAATTATTTTTACAAATATTTACAAATATTGATAGTATACAATTGGGAAAAGCAATTTAAGTATATTATATATATATTGATAAATGATCAACATAAAAGTATATTGTAAATATAACTCAATGAAATAGATGTGTGAAGCATGTGCCCTTAATAAAGAAACATTAATTGACATGAGTATTTTGAATCATCACTTAAATAGTACTCAGAAATTTTAATACTTTGAACTAAAGTATTAGAGTAAGATCTGAATGGATGAGAAGTATGGCTTTCTTTTTAAGTGGGGAAAAGGCTATTTATCTTCCGAGAGGCAAGAAGAATTATAGATTAAATTTCCTACAAGTCAATGTTAAAGTATATGTGGATGTTGAGAATGAATGTCGACTCCTTTAAAAACCCAGTTTGAATTTGAAGACCACTGACATAACACACACCCAACACAACTGGGAGTCTGATCTATAGTTCATATCCTACCAACCACCATTCTGCTAACAGAGGCTGCTATTATTAATTTCTAACTTAATTCCATTGTAATCAGAGGAACTACCATATATGATTTCAATACTTTGAACTCCTTTGAAACTTACTAAGACTTGTTTGTTATTTTCCACATGCAGTTTAAAACATGTATTCTATAATTGTTGAGTGAAATGTTCTAGAAATATGAATTTAAGTTGGTCAATATGTTCAAATCTTCTATATTCTTACTGAACGCTGCTACTTGTTCTATCAATTCCTAAGAGAAGCTTATAAAATCTCTATGTGCAGATTTGTCTGTTCCTTAGTTCTGTCCCTTTTTGCTTCATGTACTTTCAATGTATATTATTATGCATACACACTTAGAATTATGTGCTCTTGCAGTCCTTCTTGTCCCAATGTCTACTTTGACTAACATTAATATAGCCACACCAGTTTTCTTGTGCATTGTGTTTAGATGATATATCTTTTTCCAGTTTTTTATTTTAAAAGTTTCCATATATTGAAGTATAAGTTAATCCTTTGGAAACAGCATATGATTGAGTCATGCTTTTAGATCCATTCTGACAATTTCCATCTTTTACTTAGTCTGTAGTTCATTTGTACTTAACATAATTATTGATATGATTGAGTTTAAGTCTACCATTGTGTTTTTTGTTTGTTATTTTTCCCATCTGGGTTCCTTTTCTTCATCCTTTGAGATAGAGCATTTTTAGTATTTTGTTTTATCTCCTTCATTGAGTTTTTAGCTATACCTCTTATTTTATAGTTTTAATGGCTGCTTTATGGATTACAATAAGCATCCTTAACATACCAAATCCGCCTTCAGTTAATACTACACCACTTCCTTTTTCCATCCTTTGTGCTATTGTTTATTATTTTTCTTTCCTCATGGTTTGTAGCTCTCCAATACACTGTTATTGTTGCCCTAAACAGTTAATTATCTTTTTTAAAAATTTTAAAGAGGGAAAAATGCATTTTATATTTACACACATTTACCATTTCTAGCACCTATCATTTCTTCCTATAGGTCTGAATTTTCCATCTAGTATCCCTCTAGTCTGAAGAATTTTCCTCAGCATTTATTGCGGTATGGATCTACTGGCTACAAATTATCTCAGCTTTCATTTATTTGAAAGCAATTTCACTGGATATAGAATTCTAGGTGAGCAGGTTTTATCTTTCAATTCTTTGAAGCTGTAGTATAAGACCTAAACCTAAGGCCCAATATTATGCGCTGTCTTGACACCGGTAAAACTGAGAGGTGCTAGACTGGCCTAGCCACCAGTTCCCCTCCCTGATCTGCTTTTTTATCTGCAGATAAGGTCCCCTAACAAACAACTCTCTAGGGGGGGAGCAGGCACAGTTCCTGCTTATCCCTGAGTAATTGGTTTCAGTTCCCAGCCGGCTCACAGAATTATTCGAACAAAGCAAATCACATACTCCTTCAAGAACCAAAGATCACCCCACCCTCTTGATGCTATAAAGCCTACCTCCCACAGCCTCTGGTGGTTCACTCTGTTCCTGAGTGTGCGCCTATGTGACCCTGCGTAGCATTCAGTGTCCTCCTCCCCCAGACTATGAGTATGTATGACTAATAAACTACTGTCCATCTCATCTATCCAGTGTCAAGTGTCACCTGTTCAGCAATCCCCATTAACACTAGGGTGGAAATCTCTCCGCTATCAACAGGGTGAACAGGAAATGATTAAAACACCAGTCTTTCTTTATTGCTGTTTCTAAGGAAAACTCGGGAGGACAAGCAAAGAGAGAATGTCGAGATGAGCAATCTGCTTTTAAAGTTGGGGCTCTTCCAAAATCCAATCTGTTATCCAAATATCAACTTATTTCCCCTTGATCCTGCAAAGTCTGTCTAGGGCAAGCCTACCTATACCCAGATCAGATGCCTGCTCCCCAGTATGTAAGCTACTCACCTATGAAGAACTTATTTCTCTTGGAATTTCATTCTTTAAGGCTAATTTGCACCTACCAGTCCTATTTAACTTCATAGAAAAGTATGGTTTTTAGTTTGTCCATTTTTTCTTCTTTTTACCATGGGAGACAAGGCCTTTTCTATCCTAAACTGAAGCAGTAGTCTCATCCAGGGCCTTTTTTTCACTTTATATCTCTAGCTTTTAAAAAGAGGATTGTTATGTGTTGAATTGCATCCTCTCAAGATTCATATGTTGACATCCTAATCTCCAAGGCCTCAGAATGTGACTTTATTTGTAACTAGCTTCATTGCAGATATAATTAGTTAAACTGAGGTCACTCTGAAGTAGGATGGGCCTCTAATCCAGTATGACTTACAAAAAGGAGAAATTTGGAGACAGACATGCTCACAGACAGAATGCTATGTGGAGATTGTAGTTATGCTGCCACAATTCAAGGAACACCAAAGATTGTTAGCAAACCACGAGAAGCTAGAAGACATGGAACAGATCCTTACAGATCTCAAAGGAACCAACCCTGACAACACCTTGATTTTGGACTTCTAGCCTCCAGAATTGTGAGACAATAAATTTCTGCTATTTAAGCTATCAAGTTGATGAGCCTTAGCAAACTAATACAGGAAATGTAGAGAGTCACAAACTCCATTCTACTGCTAACATCTTCAGTTTAACTCTTTTTGTTGTCGTTGTTAAGGGGGGAGTGGAGAGTAATTTTTAATTAAATTTAATGCAAATCTAAATTCAAGAAGAATTGATATCTTTAAAATATTGAATATTCAAGTCCATGAATATAGTTCATCCTTTCATTTGTTTAAATCTTTATTCTGCCTCAATAATTTATATATTTTTGTGTATAAGTGTTACCTCTTAGATTTGTTTCTAGATGTTTTACATTTTTGATATTTTAAATAGTATATTTTAATTTTTTACTTTATAAATCTTTGTTGCTAGTACATAGAATTACAGTTTATTTTTGTATAATTTCCTTGTTTTCTGTCAGTTTTCTAAACTCATTTATTAATGCTGATAGTTTGCCTATCAATTCATTTGAATTTTCTGTGAATAGAATCACAAAATTCTGTGAATGATTATGGTTAATTTTTCTTGCAGTCTTTAACCACTCATTCTTTTTCCTACCTTACTGTATTTGTTAGAATATCTAGTATAATGTTGAATAGAGTCTATTATTGTGAGAATCCAGTTTTAAAAACTCAGAATTTCACTTTTTCTATGTTTGCTCTAAGTTTCTTTTTAACACACACACACTTAATCTGAAGAAATAAATTCCTTTCAATTATTAGTTTGCTAAGAGTTTTGATGATGATGATAATTTTATGTTGATTTTTATCAAATTTCTCTCCTGTATCTACTAATATGATAAAAATGTTTTTCTTTATTTTGATAGCATGGTAGAATACATTGATTTTTAAAAAAAATATGTTAAATCATCCTTACATTTTTGGAATAAACCAACTAGGTCATAATGTAAGATCATTTTGTATGTTGCTGTACACCTCATAATATTTCATTAATAACTTGATTTATACTGCCAACATGTTCAGGGAAATTCAGGTTGAGAAATTAGTATTGAAATGATCCTGGGCTTGGAATATCAGGGTTTTTGAAGAAATCATCAAGAATATTCTCTAGAGGATTGTAACTTCCATTCAAAAAATTGAAGAATTTTTATAGATAATCCCAAATTTAATGTAAGGAAACAAGCCACCATGAATTGCAGCAGCAAACACAATAAACAACATAAATAGAACACAAGAAATTTAGGTATTAAATGTATTAGGTACAGATTGTAACATATATTCAAAAGAAAAGTAAAAAGGCTGATAATTATAGGCTGTGTCCAATTTAGGAAGTTAAAAAACAAAGAATAACAATATTAAAAAAGTAGTTTAAAGTAAAAAGTAAACGTTAATGAAATAGAACATACTAATGCAACAGAGAGGCTAAACACCAATAACCTCTTATTTAACGTGAGTATTTAAAGTGATCCACTTCTAAGATGGTTACTTAATAAAAAAGAAAAAAGAAAAAAGGCACAAAAAATGACATTAATAAAGAAAAAGTTTACAGAAAAATAGAAGAAATAATTTTTTGAATTAGAATAAATTGGAAAACAGATGATATGATCAATTTCCTAGAAAGATATAACTTAAAGAATTGATAAGAATATAAACTTTTAATGAAAAATTAACCTTTAATGATTTAGTATCAATAGTTTAGGACCTGAACTCTAATCATCACCAGGCTCAGATAACTGCATGGAAGAGTTTAATTAGGGAAGAGTTCAGATACAAGTGCCGCTTCAGAGCCTCTCAGCCTCCCCTGTGCCTGTGGCCTTTGGAAACTTGTTTCTCTTGATTCACTGCTGCAACAACCATCCTTGCATGAACTCTGACTAACCCCGCAAGGGCAGGATCAACAGTGCCTGGCCTTATGTCTGCACTGGGCATCTCTTGCCTCAAGCCATCTAGGCCTATCTGGATGCTCTTTTATCCTGATCACACAAATAAAACAGATTCTTCAAGGAGGCTGGTTGGATATTGTAGCTCAAACTCGTAACTTCATTGTTACATGTTTTAAATAACATTTCTATTAGTTGACATTGTAGATCTTCCTCCCTGTGTTCTTCATTACTGTCATAATTACTGTGGATGTGAGATGAATGACCAAGAATCAAACCATTTAGACCTTCAAATATAACCTACAGAGAGGGAAGGGGAAAATCACACTGGCAGAGACTGCTTGCCTACTCCAGGATTTATATATACAAGTGAATCAAAATGATATCTGCCACTTGCTTTTAATGGTTCAACAGCAATAGATGAATGGATGTATGGATAGATAGATAGATGATAGCGAAAAAGAACCACAAATTATCCACACTCTATTAGTACCCTTACACACTGACTGTGGTCTAACCTTGCGAGTTGCTCTGGCCAATGGACATTAGCAAACACAACTTGAGCAGAGGCATGAAAAGCACTTGCTTATTGGAGGTTGCCATTTCTTGTTGCCCTTTGGAACCTCGCCTCACCCATGTGAAAAAATCCAATCAGGCCTGCTGGAAGATGAGAGGTCATGTGGAGAACTGAGGCCTGGCTGGAAACCAACCAACCACCAATCATGCGAGTGAGATCATCCTAGACTATCTAGCCATCATCTAACCCTCTAGCTGACCAGAAACATGAGAGAGTCCAAAAGAAATCAGACAAATCAACCTATACCAGAACATCCCAGGAGACACACAGAATCAGGAGATAAAATAAATGCTTCTTGTTTTAAGGCACAGGGTTTGGTTTGTGGTTCGTTATGCAGGGGAAGCTAACTGGTGCAGAAATATAGATAGAATAAGCAAATGTAACAAATGTTAGTAGTTTTGATCTGGATGATAAATCTATAGGTAGTCTTTGAACTAATTTTTCAACACATACCTTTAATTTTTTTCACAATATAATTTAAGAAAATAGCCTTTATTTTCATGATACCATGATTCTATTTCATATCTTTTATTTCAGTGCTAACCTATGAGGCATTGCTTATACTAAGCTGATTCAAAATATTCACCTCTTGCCTTTTATTTAGAACTTTGTTCATCAACAAAAAATTTTTAATAATTCTTTATAAACACCTCCTAGAACTGTATCAGAAGCTATATAAATGCTGCCCCCAAGAAGGGGGTTTAGTTAGGCTTTTTGTGGTCTGGTGCCCTTTTACATGTTTGTTATGACTTTTAAAATAGTTTTTTTTTCTCTGTTAAAATACTGGTATCTTTTTGAACCAACTTCTAGGTCTACTGTCTTACCCTATTATCTGACCACTAAAAATCTAGTAGTTGTATTTAAGGTTTCCTCCATGCCACACAGATCATTACTAATTAATGAACAATTTATGATTTGCAGTTCCAAAGCACCTCCCATATTTAATTTTCCTACAGATCACCAAATCCAGAAAGGATATGGGAGAAACTATCAAACTCTTTTCAATTATCAGCTATCTTAAAACTTCTCAAATTCAGTGAGGTTCAGACTATCCACATGGATAGCCCATCTTCTTTCCATGTGTTTACCCAACAAATTGCCTTTGTCCTCTCTTGTTGCTTAATATGTTAACACGACTAGAACTGTCAAAGTAAGCAGGTACAATTTTACCTAATACCAAACTTAATGATTCAAAAGATATCATCAAGACCAGGTACAGATGTGGCATTCCTTTCCAGAGTAGACTCCCATACAGATGTGCGGTGAAACAGACTCTGGTCAAAGGGTTTTGGAGGTAGCAGATACTTCTCGATATCCATGTCTTTCCTCCCAGGGCCCCATTACGTGGCTCTGGATCTGCTCTGAGCCATGTCCTACCCTGATGAGCAGCTAAGGCCTAAGCAGTTCAGTTTGATCCCTGGCATGGGGGCTGGCCATGAATCATAAAATCCACATGGGTGGACAGAGGGACCATTGCCCATGATGTTTTGCCTTTGTGGAGGTTATAATGGGGAGTTATGGAGGGGATGGCATAGACCCTGAGAAGTGTTAGAAGAGATGATATTCAGACTATGGCAATATCAGGAACAAGGCAAGCATATGTATTCCCACTGACATTATTCCATCTTGTACTCTGCAATAGGACGGGAAAAAGAAATAAAAGCCATAAAGACTGGAAAAGATGTAAAATTATCCTTATTAGAGGATGACATAATTGTGTACTAGAAAAGCCAAAGGAATCTACAATTACAACTAATTAGTAAATTTAGCAAAGGTGGGATATAAAAAGGTCAGTGCTTAAAAATCAATTTAAATTAATAAAATCAATTATATTTCTATAAACTAGCGAACAATTATAAAATAAATTTTCAAAGCGATACCATTTCAAATAGCATTTAAACTAAAATATCTAAAAATAAATATAATGGGAAATATTCAAGGCCTACAGTAAATGCTATAAGATAGGGGTCCCCAAACCCCGGGCTGAGGACCAGTACTAGTTCATGGCCTGTAAGAACCAGGACACACAGCAGGATGTGAGCAGTGGGCCAGAGAGTGAAGCTTCATCTGTATTTGAGGCCGTTACCCAGCACTAGCTTCACCACCTCAGCTCTACCTCAGGTCATCAGGCTGTAGATTCTCATAGGAGCACTGGTCCCTGGTGCCAGGAAGGTTGGGGACTGCCACTATAAAATATTGGTAAAATATTGGCTTTGAAAAATTAAAAGCATAAATAAATGAAGAGATATCATATTCATGTATTGAAAGACAGCATATTGTTAGCCTGTCAACTCTCCTCAGAGGTATCCACAGATTCAACAAAATCCCAATAAAAATCCTAGCAGGCATTTTTAGTAGAAGTTGACAAGATGATTCCAAAATGTATATGGAAAAGACTTGAAATAGCCACTGTGATCTTGAAGGAAAAGGAGGAAGACTTATACCACTGTATTTCAAGGCTTTTTCAGAAGCTACAGCAATTGAATCAGTGTGGTAAAAACCTAAGAATAAACAAATGAAATAAACCATATAACAATGGATGCATCCGGGTACCAACCAAACAGAATTAATACTGACAGAAGAGCAATCCAATGTTCTGTAGCTCCCTGGCACTGCCAGGTCATAGCCCTTTGCTTGCTGGCTTGTGAGGAGGCCCAGAGTGGCTGGTGAGAAACTAGGTTAGATGGAGTGGGGGCAGTGGGCCACCTGCCTGAGAGCTTCAGGGCCTCCAAGATGACCGGTTTGGTGGAGTGAACATGGCCAGGAAGGCAGGGGAGAGGCAAGAGTAGAGTTGCCAGACTGAGCAAATAAAAGTGCAGCAGACCTAGTAAAAATTCGAATTTTGGATAAACAACAAATACCCTTTTAGTATAAGTATGCATCATAAAATAGTCGAGACATACTAAAAAGTAACTATTGTTTACTAGAAATCTGAATTTAAATTAGCACCTTATATTTTACCTGGCAACCATAGATGAAGAGATATATACTGGACTCAAGCATGAAGATCTAGGACATGAGGGGGAAGAGGAAGAAAGGTTGAAGAAAAATAAGGGGAAATGAAAGAAAAGAGTTGAGAAGAGTTGGAAGTTGGGAGGAAGCAAAGAGAAAGAGGTGGAAGGAGAGGGGTGAGAGTGAAAGAGAGGCTAGGGAAAGCGTTCTAGAAAGGAAAGAACAGTAGCAAGAAGGAGGGTGTGCCAAGAGTGGGGGAAACGGGGAGAATGAGGGAAACCTGGGATATGAGCGGGTGAGAGGTAGGAAGGTTGAGAAGAGGCCAGCAATGGAAATCCTGGGGAAAGGCAGAGAAGTTTGAAATGTAGAGGGAACCTGGAGTATTCAAAGGTTGTGGATAGGGGTCAAGAGCAATTCTTCTGCGTGTTCTTCCCAGCATTTATCTGAGATCCTCTAGTCCTTCACTTCACCAGTGGGTATATACACTGATTTGGCCAGAACATAATCAAGTCCCCTCCAAAGTTTAGCCACTTCTGCTCCTACAATCAGAGTGTATGATCCTCTTCCTATCCCCACCGATTTGTGGAGACCTCAGTCTCTTTAGTTCTCAGAAACGTGGGAGTTCAAAGAGGGCAGGCCTCCCAGACTGCAGCAACCCTTGCCCTTCCCCACATCCAAAAAGAGCAAAAGAAGCTCGAGGAGGAGGAGGGCTTTATTTAAGGACACACGGTGAAGGCAGGGTAGAGCCTGAGTCTCCAGGCCCACAGCTGATGACCTTCCAACAAAACCTGCCACTTTGATTTGCCTCCCCCTGATACAATCATCCCTTTAGATGGTTCTAAAAGCTACTTCTAATTCCAAAGTCCTGCTACTCCCGGCTGTGGATTTCTTCCTAGAAGCCCCTATCTTCCTCTCCCCACACCTGCCCCACCTCTATGTGGCTTTTCACTGTCACCACGTACAATTGTTCGTATTGGGCACTGCACAAGAGCACCAAACCTAAGGAGGTGCCATTCACATCACAGATGTCTTTATTATTTTGGAGACAAAATTTTTTTGACATTTTTGTGTACTGTGTCATTCTTTTGCTGCCTGCTGTGATTTAGAATTTATTGTAACAATGCTCCAGCAGATGGCAGTAAAGTGTTTTGTCCTAACAGGGTTGCCATTCCTCTTCCACTGACAGAGGGATTGGTTTGAAAATGGAAGGACCTTGCTGATCTCGTATCATCTAAAATAGCCTGTGCCTCTAAAAAAAGAGCCGCTTTCCCACCTGACGTACAGAGCTTCTTTAAAAAAAAAAAATCTTTATTGGAAAAAAAATCTCTATTAGTATCTATGCATTGGCTGCATTCAATGTTTCACACTGCAGTTTATATTTTCTGCTAATGATTATTGAACTGTAAATTTAAACCCACCTGTCCTTTCAGTTGGCAGGTATCACTATGTAACAACTAATATCACCATCAGGAATCCAAAAAGAGTGGAGGTGGGTGGAAACTAAAGAGATTTACATACCAGTCTGTTAATTATAATAGCAGTTGTTTATTATTGTTTTAAATGTTTCAGGAGTATAACAACTAACTATTATTAAAATATAATGACTTGTTACCTGCATAGTATTTTAAGATATTAAAATTCTAAAATAAAACATTAACCCTATCTGACACCTATCAAGAATGAAAAGTAATCAGGATCAGAAAATGGAAGACTATTATAAAGCTAATTAGATAACTGAATACATTTTTGTGAAAAATAATGTGGTGGATTGGGAGGGGATTTCCATAGCTGTTATTTCAGGCGAATGTAGATGAATCTAGATCTGTTAATGATATGAATTTACCTTCCACCTTCCCGTAAACCAAGCGGGACAATTTTCAAGAAATAACTGATAGAGGGAAAAATGAAGGATCTTTTTATTAAATACGCTTTTTTGCCCATCCAGGCCCCCAGCTGTCTGATCTAAACACTAGACTCTTAAATTTAAACTCTTAAAATTTCAATATTTGGATATTAAATTCAAATTTAAACTCTCTGAAATTATTCACTTTAAATAAGGATGTTGAACTTCCAAAAGACAATAATGATAGACAGAAATGTAGTTTCAATAAATTCTTCCAACTGGAGAATAAATGACCAGATTTGAGTAACTTTATTTCACTTCAAAGGATCCTGTGAATAATCTTTATTTCAAACTATGGAGATGGAAAAAGCATACTGAAAAAGAAAATAAGTAGAGTTTAGTGGAAGCTGTGGTTTGACACCAAGATCTGTTTAGAAATGAAGGACTTGTCCTTCTCAGCTGCCCGCCCACAGGCCAGAGCTCCCCGCTGGTGAGGCCTTTGTTGGGCCTGACTCAGCCCAGCTTCTCTCTCTGCTCAGTCTCGCTTCCTTCCTTCCTTCCCTTCCCTTCCACAGCTGTGGGTCCCACGGTCTGAGCGCTAATCTCTGCCTCAGTCTTGCCTCCTAAAGAGCCACACGCAGACTGGCAGCTTTGATTACATATTTGAAAACAAGAAAGTGAGGGGCACATCCACAACAGCATGCAATGTTAGAATTATATTATCAAATATTAGCAAAATTAGAGCTAATTTAGTAATATCCAAAAGAATTAAAAGCGAAGTCCTGAACAGATGTTTATACACCTATGTTCATTGCAGCATTAGTCACAATCACCAAGACGTGGAAGAAATTCATGTATCCTCAACAGATGAACAGATAAACAAAATGTAGTATATATATATATATATATATATATATATATATATATATATATATATAATGGAACATTATTCAGCTTTAAAAAGGAAGGAAATCCTGATACGTGCAACAACACAGAGGACATTATGCTAAGTGAACTAAGCCAGTCATAAAAAGATAAATATTGTGTGATTGCACTCATATGAGGTATCTAGAGTAGTCAAATTTAGAGACAGAAAGTAGATGGTGGCTGCCAGGGGCTGGGGTGGGGAGTATAAGAAGTCATTTTTTAATGGGTCTGCAATTTCATTTTCACAGGATGAAAAAGCTCTGAAGATAGATTGCACAACAACGTGAATATACTTAACACTAGGCAAGTGTAAAAAAAAAAAATCAAGATCTGATCTGAAAAAGAAATATTGATCCCGTAGGTAGAGTTTAAGTGAAAATAACAAAAGAAGATTATACACAATTCCGTTTTTGGCAAGGCAGTGACTAGAGTTCCAGAAGAAAACGCCACAATCCTGGTAATATACAGAAGAACATTTACGCAGAACATAAATATTGGCAGCAAGTGATGTCACACATTATTTAAGGGGTGACATAAAAAAACATAAATCATTACAATTACAGCATGTTTGATCAGTAGACTCATTTTGAATAAGGTACCGAATGCTATGTTTCTCACTTATTTTGGCTACAAAGGCTGTTTGTAGTTAACAAGTCAGTTAACATGTATTGCTAGATGAACAGATTCCAGATTGCACCTATTCTTTTAAGTGTTTCTTCATGGATTTTTGTCCAGTAAATAATATAACCTGATATAGACGATGTACACATTTAGTAAACTGCTTACAAAAAACAAATCTGGGAGAAAAATCATTTGACGGGTCAGGTATTTGCAAAAGGACATGGAAATGGAAAGGCAAGTGGAAGCTAGCGGAATACAACAAAAGATTCTTGGGGAAATTCTAAAGGCATTCGATGGACCCATGTGGAACCTGGCCCATCAGGCAGCTGAGGATGTGAGAGGGATGCTCCAGTAGGTGATGTGCTGGGGCAGAAACTCCAGGAACACCTCCCGTCTTGCCTCCTTTCTCTCTTCTCGGAGGATCAAATTTTTGTTGCGCACATTCTTTAAACTGGGTAATGAATAATGCAGCAAAAATGTTTTTCTTTACCACTGAATTTTTAAATATTATTCAAGCACTTTACAACAACTTTTCAGCTTCTAATAAGTGTTGGAAAATACTGAGAATATGTTTATCAAAAATAAATTTGAAATTGCTCAGTATGAAGCGAGAAAGTTGATTTGATGGCATCGTTGCACTAAGAATTCAATTCGAGGTAGCGGGCAACACACTCTTAGAAATTGCTCATGACAATCAGAAGGATTTGCAACTTAGAACGTAAGCCAGTTACATTTTGAATGTCATCTACTTTTAAGTGGTGCTTTAAGTGAAATTAATATTTCAAACAAAATAATGCACAAACCAAATTCAATGCCCTTACTAGCACCAAAGGGGGCAAAGATAACAGGAGAACGGTGATGTCTTACAAATTGTTGAGTCTGGGCAGCAGGTACACTACTCTGTTTAAAAATATCTACCGTAAAAAGTTTTAAAATAGCACCTTAATGGTTACCACAAAACATCCTTAGTTGCCCCACAATTTCTTAAATAATTAACTACTTAACTACTAAAAGGTGACTACCAAAATAAAAGAATCTCTGGGTTCATAGGGAGCTCAAAGTTCATGTTGTATAGCCTCTGGGTGCAATAGCTAGATCACTGGGTCTCCACTTGATTATCTCCTGCAATGGAAAACTTCCCACCTGATATCTCACACCCTTCAAAAACACCTGAAGGTTACCAGAGTCCAAATCAAACACGTCCAGCCACACAATCATGCGGTCACTTACACTCACACAGTCACTCATGCACCCTCTCACACACACTCATGCGGTCACTTACACTCACACAGTCACTCATGCACCCTCTCACACACACTCACACAGTAATGGGCTGGTCAGCTGACTCTTCAAGCCTCAGTCTCTGAATCTGTGAACCACTGTGAACACTTTCAATGCCTCCTCCTTCCACAAGGACCTGAGAAAATCCAGTCTCCACTTTTCAGGGGACCTTAGCCTCACCCTGATCATGGGTGGCCAGCCCTAGAGGGCAGAGAGCCCAGGGCAGGGACAGGAGAAGCAGGAAGAGTACTTCAAATGCAAAACAGTTTCAGGGGAAGTGAAGCCTGATGGGAGGGGCAGGCATTTGGCAAGATGCGGGTGAGGGAGGCTATGCCTGTGAGAGTCTAGAACCCCAGTGAGTGTCTGGGTGTCCTCTGTCAAAGAAAAATTGCAGCAAACAAAGTTAAACAGGTTCAGGAGACTTTATTCAAAGCTATGGCAATAAGGGAGAGACTGAACTCTACTCCAATGAAACAAAAGGTAGGGAGGTTTTTAAATGCTGAATGGGCTCATGGAAAGTGCTAGAGGATGACAGGAGGGAGCTTGGTCCATCATATGCGTCCAACACACTGAGTCATTCCTGGGCTTGCAAATGTTTCTCTCTATGATTAGGCCATCTCTGTTTGCTCATTGTCACTTGTTCGAGTTCAGCTCCTACCCTCCTATGGAACCAGGAGACAGGTGTGCTATCCTGATGACACTTCCAAGGGCTGACTCCCAAGTCCTTGAGAAAGGCATTCCTGGTTTATAAATTTGGCAAGAGGCTGGAAGAAGATTTCAAAGGGACAGAGGAATAATTTGCAATGACAGGTTTTTAAAAATAAATGCTCTAAGAAAAGGGAGGTCAGGGGCCTACAGTCAGAAAGAAACCTATGAAAAATTTAGTCAGGCTCAAGGGACCATTAAAACTGTCCTGGTCACTGCCATTATGTTAACTCTGTCCTATCCCTCTGTGGGCCTGTGACTCTAGGCCTCTGCGCATGCCTGGTGCCCACCTTGCACAGCACAGTGACTGGGTGCGATCTTAGCAGGCAGCTCTCCTAGGCGGTGAGAGAGAGGCAGGTCAGAAGGGGCTGACCTAAGGTCTCCGCCCAGCTCCAACTGCCTACAGGGGCATCCGTCTGGATATCCACATTGGCTCAGTATCTGAGTGTCCGCATATCTACCTGTGTCCTTGGGGACAGTGTGCCCTCTGGTTGCCTGTCTCTCTCAGTCTCATCCAGTTTTTAATTCATTCATTCATTCAGTAATCTAATAAATACTTATTAAATATCTCTGTGGGCATGTCCTGCTCATCGGGGTGCCCCTCTTCATGTCTGTGTGTCTACATTCACACCTGTCCACACTGCATGTGTCTGTCTTTCCGCATTCCATGTGTAACTCTGGGAGTCTCTCTCTCTCTCTGTTTGTTCATGCATTGTTTCATTTTTTTATACAACATCCCAAACATCCCCTGAGGCTTCTGAGGAGTTCACAGCCTGATGAAGAAGACAGACAACAGCCAGGGTGACAACAGCTAGAAGACAGAGGTGCTTAGGGCTAGGGGAGTGAGTGGTGAGGGGTTGGTCTGAGAAGTCTTTAAGGAGGAGGTGATTTTTGTGTCTCTGGGTCTAGAGATGTGGCCCCAGGATCGGAGGCTGTGTATATCTAAGTACGTGGGTCGTGTGTTCTGGAGAAGAGGAAGAGAAGAGAGATCAAGAGCCGAGGCTAAAACACAGTGTGGGGAATAAAATGGGGTGGAAAGAGCACCTGGAAACACAAACTCCCCCAAAATTAAGGGTTATAGGACCACATCCTCCCTCCTCCCTAAGACCCAGGAGTCCAATCCAGGCCCCCAGCCCATCCCCCTTCAGGGCCCAGCTCTCATCATGGCCTCATCGTGAATATCTAGGAGGAGACTAGCCCTAGAAAGGGAGGGCGGGGGTGGAGGAATCCTGCCGGGCTGCGGAGCTGGGATGCTTGGGGCTTGGCAGGGAGAACCAGCCCAGCAGAAATCAGAGCTGGAGGAACTGTCCACGGTGTCTTCACTCAACTCCACAACCTGGCAATGGCAGTCCCCAGAGCCATCCTGCTCTACTTCTGTGGGGCTGTGCTCTGCCTGACAGGTACGCAGACTTCTGAGTCTAATGAGAAGAAGGGTTGGATGGTGGTCTCCTGGGTCTGGGGGAGGAGGGGCTGGGACCCAGACTCCTGGGTATTGGTCCGTGAAAGGCATTGAAACTGTCCTCTTCATTTCTCTTCATTTCAGTCATTTTCTCTGGTGTCATTTTCTCTCTTCCTGCCACTTTGGCCTTTCTCATCCTCCTTGTCCAGGACCCCAATCAAGGGTACTTCTGAGGGAGCCATGGGGACTCTTTACAAAACTGTCAGGGAACCTTGGCTTCATCCTCAGGGAACCCCTTCCCCCAATTTGGGGAAGGACAGGGACATATTCATCAGGAGTGAAGTAGTTACAAAGACAGGGTGTTAGAGAGGTGGGAAGGAGGCTATGTGTGCAGGCAACTGACTTTGTGTGCTCATCTGTGGAAGAGAGTCTGACTTTTGTGTGTGTGTCCATGTGTCGGTGTGTCCTATGGGTCTCTGTGCCTATGTGTTTCTCTGTATCAGGTTTTGATGTCTGGGTGTTTGAGCAAACGCTTTTCTGGGTCTGTTTCTCTCTCAGCTTTATTCTCTTTATAAAAGAGACGTGTGTATAACCTCATATGTCTTTGTCTTCACATTTGTGCATCTCTGTGGTCGGCAGGCCTGTATTTATCTCTGTGTATGTGAGTTCGGGTATTTTGAAGTGTATCTGTCTCTCTGTGCACTTGTGATGCATGTCTCTATTGTCTTGCACCTGTCTATGATTTTAAATTGTATGTTCCTGTGGGTCTCTATTTTGTGTACCTCTAATTATTCCTGCGTTCTCGCTTCTTGTGTGTGTGATACCTGAGTCTGTACTTGTCTCTCTCTCTGGGAATGACTTCCTGCGCTCCCGAATCTCTGTGTGGGGCTACTGGATCCATATCCACAGATGTTTTTGTCTGTATGATTCTGCACGTGTGAGATTTGTGCCATGGTCTGGGGGGGTTTTATGGGAGGGTCTGGCTGGTACTTGTTTTATGTATGAATGGATGCATTCAGGGTACTCTATGTATACTCTGTGTATACCTGTATATTTGCATAAACCTGTGTCAGTTTTGTTCTTTTGCATGTATGTCAGTGTTTCGTGGTCTGCGTGGGTATCTTGGAGCAGGCTGTGTGTGTGTAAGGCCCCACATCCCACTGCCTGTACTAGAGCATTTGTTTTCTCGCCTTTTAGTGCTTCTGTACATTGTGAGTTTAGTTGGGAGAGGAATAGGAAGAGCAGAGGTGAATCATATCCTTCTTATTTAAATCTTAGAGGGCTTCCTGGAAGAGAGTCAAAATCTGGAACAGCCTCAAGGGGAAAACTGGACTGGGAGGTGCAGAGAGGCTATTACTCTGCCACTAGGTAGACACATGACTAGTGGTGGTAGCAGCGCCTGACTCTTGCAAAGCAACAAGGCTTGTCTCCCTTCAGAGAACTGCCTGGCCCCTGTGGCTGTCATTTGCAGGCTGGCCCCTGGCCTGCTCCTCTCACCCTACCCCTGTCCCTCTCAGTGTCCCAGGCCCTGCAATGCTACAGCTTTCAACACATCTACTACGGGCCCTTTGACCTCAGTAACATGAAATTCCCCAACATTTCCTGTCCCCATGGATGCTCTGAATCTGTCTTGTCACTGGACACTGGTGAGAGGCAAGAAGTGGCAAAAAGAGAATGGTTTGCAGAGAAGGGGTGGGGGACAAGGAGGAGAAAGAAACAAGGATGAGAGATGAGGGGTGGGGGAGAGGAAGAGCCAAGGGGTTGGAAAGAAGAGGAGGGGAAGGATAAGGATACAGCCTGGAGGAAAGGAGAAAGGAGAGAAAGAAAGCGTGGGATAGACGAGAGGCGGGAAGAGAACAGTGCACTAGGAAAAAAAGGTGGGAGCCGGACAGAAAGGAGGCCGAGGGGAGGGAGAAAAGAGCAGGGAAGGAAAGGGGAGGTGAGGAGAAGAGGGGATGAGCGGCGAGGGGAGGAGGTGGCCAGGACAGAGGAGTTTGAAATGGGGAGAGGGAATATAGGGAAGGGCAGGAGGGGAAAAGCTAGGCGAGTGAGAAGAGAGGAGAGAGGAGAGACTGGACAGAGGGGCGAAGAGTGGCGGTAGGAGGGAGAGGAGCGGGCCTGGGAGAAGAGGAAGGCTGGGGAGGAGCCGCGCACCAGGCCCCACCTCCTCCCGCCCCTCAGGGTACCGCGCCTCGGTGACCATGGTACAGAAGGGTTGTTGGACAGGCCCGCCCACGGGCCAGATGGAGTCAAATGACATGGCGCTGCCGCCCGACTACTCGGTGATGCGCGGCTGCAGGACCCACCTGTGCAACGCCGAACTCATGACTCACGACGCCCTCCCCAATCTGAGCGCAGGTGTGCCAGGGGGCGGGGCCGACGCGGAGAAGCCGGGGGAGGGCCGGAGGGGCGCGGCCTCCGCCAGACTCTGCCCCGCTGTCGGGCCGGCAGGCGCCCAGGTTCAGGGCACGACCTGCACTGCCCAACCTGAGGACCGTCACCTGAGCGTGAGTCCATGCTCTCTTGCCAGCGCCTGACCCTCAGACCCTCAGCGGCACCGAGTGTTACGCCTGCGTGGGGACCCGCCCGGAGGACTGTACCCCGGAGAAGTCTCGACGGGTCCAGTGTCACCAGGATCAAAGCGTCTGCTTCCAGGGAAATGGCCAGATGACCGTGGGTAAGGGACTGGGAGGGTGGGAAGGCGTGGGCAAGGGTTGAGTAAGCAGGGCAGGCCTGGCAGGGAGGCCTGGCGGGGTCTGAGAGAGGAGGCAGCGGGAGGAGGCATGGCCCTAGTCTAAGGGGAGGGAGAATGGAAGTAAGTCTGAGGAGCCGTTGGTGGCCCTGGCCTCTGACCCCTTCCTCACTGCCCCTGCCCCAGGCAATTTCTCGGTCCCCGTGTACATCAGAACCTGCCACCGGCCCTCCTGCACCATCATGGGCACCTCCAGCCCCTGGACAAACATCGACCTCGAGGGCTCCTGCTGTAGGGGGCACCTCTGCAACCAGGACGCTGTGAACCAGACCTTCACCTCTGCCTCCACCATCCGCCCTCCCCAGGCGCCCCTTGTCATGGTCCTGCTCCTCGGTCTTCCCCTACTGGTGGGCTATCTGCAGGGCCCATAGCCAGCCCATTCAGCCTCTTCCTGAGCAGGAGGCTGGGTGCGGGGTGCTCACACCCCGCTCTCACTGCTCCAGCTCCTGTAATATGCAAAATGATGTTGAACAAGAGTTACATTCTGGTCCCCCTCTCTTTCTTTCCTGCTTCTCTCCTGCCACCTGGCCCTCACCTGCTCAGCAAGTCCCCAGTGCCCCAGGTGGGAAGAAACAGCCACATATCTATATAGATATAGCCCCATATCTATTATCAGAACAAACCTGATAATAGATAACTACCTGCTGAGCACCATCCAGGCCTTGACTCGCACAGCCCGTGTCCTGTGGTCTCCCTCTGGAGCCCCAAACCCTCTTCATTAGTGTCATCTTGAGAGGCTCAAGAGGCAGTATGCTGGTAAAAGTTAGGAGCCAGGACTCTGGAGCCAGGCCTCACGGTGAGAATCCCAGCTCTGCCATTTAGCTCGTGGAGAACCTTGGGCCAATTACTTAACATCCCTGCACCTGTATTTCCTCACATGTAAGGTGGAAGTGAAAATCTACGATAATGACAAAAACTACTTGATTGTGGGTAGGATTTAATGAACGTGGAGTACCTGGAACACAACAGTCACCCAGCATAAGTGGACTATCCCCATGTGACAGGAGCAAATGAGAGGTGGAGGCAGGTGCTCATGCGGCTAGTGAATGGATAGTCAGGAGTGTGACTCCCAGCCCGTCAAGCAAACTCCTAAAGGATAAAAAGGCATTGAAAAGAGAAGTAGGAGGAAGGGCCAGCCTGGACAAAGAGTTGGAGGTAGGAAGGAACCCAGACACTTACATGAGCACATGAACTTCATCCTCTTGTTCACATGCTTCACAAAGTCCTTTCACATCCTTTCCCCCACTTGATCCTTGCAATGACTCTGGGAGGCAATCGAGAAGGGAGCTGCATCCCTATTTTGCAGACAAGTTGCCCAAGGCACAGTGAGAGTGATTTTCAGAGTAAGTGGCAGAGCAAAGATGGATCCCTACGCCATCTCACTCTATCTCAACAGGCAGGCAGCCTTGTGGGTGAGAGGGCACCTCAGAAACACTGCTAGACTCCTGTGAGGTCAGAGGAGATGGATTCTAGATGTCACCACATCCTGACAGAAGAGGAAGCTGGGTGTCATTATTCATGCAACATCACATTTACTGAGCACCTACTATGTGCCAGGCACTGTTCTGGACATATAGCACTCAACAAAACAGGCAAAAGTCTTGACCTTCAAGGAGCTGACTTTTCTGGCAGGGGGAGCAGACTTTGAATTTCATTACAAATGTGGTTTAAAGTTGAGATGGTCAGTCTGATATGTGAACTTGGCTAGGTGACAGTCCCAGTTATTCATTCAAATGCTAATCTCAGTGTTGCTGGGAAGGATGCTTGTTAGATATGATTAAAGTCCATGATCGGTTGACTTCAACTAACGGAGATGATCCTAGGTCATCTGGGCCTGATTTAATCAGTTGAAAGGCCTTAAGAGGAGAGCTGAGGTTTTCTGAAAAAGAAATCTGCCTGCAGACGGCAGCTTCAGCCCATGCCCAGGAGTCCCAGCCTGCCCTGCCTGACAGCCTGCCTTATGGGCTTTGAGCTTGCCTGGCTGGCCCCACAATCACCTGAGCCAATATCCTTGCTATAAATCTCATAATTTGTATCTCCTACTAGTTCTGATATTCTGGATAATCCTGATACTATATAATGTGTTATATATTATAATATAAATATGTAATTATATACATATAACTTTTTCATCAAGATATAAAACACATACCATAAAATGCACAAAGTGCAATTTTTCCATATGTATATACCTGAGTAACCGCCACCTACATCAAGATATAGGACAGTTCCAGCTCCCGCCCACAAAGCCTCTCTCATAGCCTGTTGTAGGCATTTTCCCACCTGGATGTAGCCATTACTTTAGCTTCTATGATAGATCAATGTTGCCTATTTTTGAACTCCACATAAACAGAGTCCTACAGCATGTCTTCTTGTGTACATGCTTTACATTTTTAAAAAATCCTTGTGACAAGAATGGAAGCTGAGACCTGTGAGGTGGCTACTGCACTAGTCCAGGCATGTGATAACGGGGTGGCCACAGAGGTAGTAGAGGGGTTGGAAAGGAAATGGGATGGATTCTGTTGGCTGAACTGACAGGACTTGTTGATATATTGCTTGAGGGATGTGAGGGGAAGAAAGGACAAGATGACTCTGAGGTTTTGTCCTGAAGAATGGGGTCAATAGTGGTGCTGTTTACCAAAGAGAAATAGATGGAAAGAAGTGAGAATTGACAGTGGAGTGCTGGACATGTTGAGTTTGATGCCATTTAAACACCAGTTTGCACAGGTCTCTCATCAGGACACAAGACATGTGGGTATACCTGGGTATATCTCCCCCAAAAGAAATGAGTTTATATGTTTCCACCAAATGCTCTTATCAGGACAGTCTGTAATAGCCATAAGCTGGAAGCAACCCAAATACCTACCAAAGGTAGGACAGATAAATTAATGGTGGCCTACTCACATGGTGGAGTACTATACAAGCAATAAGAATGGACCATCTGCAGCTACATGCGGAAGCACAGATTAATCTCACAAGCATCATGTTGAACAAAAGAATAAAAGTTTACAAGAGACCACTCTGTACAATTCCACTTATATATATTCCAAAAGTAAGCAAAACTAAGGTATGCAATTGGAATTCAGGATGGTGGCTATCCTTGGGTTAATGGCCAGAAGAGAAGACAGGGGATTTTAAGGGCCTGGTCCTGTGTTTCTTGATCTGAGAATTCATTGAGCTGTTTGTTTATGATTTGTGTTCTTATAGGTACATCATTTTCAATAAAAGTTTTAATTTTTCTTTGTACATAAATGGTATATGGGGGAGGGGAAGAGAAAGACAAAACCTACTCCTTTCTTAAAATTATCTATTTGCTTAAAACTAATGAGCATAGGGGTAGAATTTGGTTAACCATCTTTTCACATGAACCCTTGCAATGCCAGGCAAATTGTTAAATGAAAAAGATTGACAGAATAAATAGATCTAGAAATTGTGATCTGTATTCTGTTGGTTGGTTATGCATTACCCAAATGATGGTTAATATTTTTATTATCTGTATTCTGACAGAATGGACTTAAATTTTTATGTCATTCATTTTGCCTATCCATTCACATACCTCTTTGTAATCTTGATCTGTGGTTATCTCTTTAGATATTTAGCCAATTTTTTACTACTCATTCAACAACTAATTATGGCTGTTTCCTAATTGCAGTGCATAAAAAATATCTAGTTTTGATTGGAGGGGAAAGGCAGTGGAGAAGTGTTGATGAAATTTTGATTTACAAACATCAGGACTACCACCACCACCAATCCTTAAGTAAAATAATAAAGGGAAAGAAGAGCCAAGAGTAAAAGAAATTAGCAGATTTCCTACTTCCTTCCATTAAAGATAAAAAGGAAGGAAGTAGGAAGAGAGGAAGTAAAAAGAAGCAAGGGAAACAATCAAAGAAGAAACTATGCATCTCTACTACAATTCGCGTTTCTGTAATTGATCACAAGGCCATAGTTGATAAGTTTAATTTCCTTCCTCCATTTTATCCCACATTTCCTTTGCCCTCAGCTGGCTGGTGTTCTGTATCTATCTGGTGAGGTGACCCAAACTCTCCTTCCTAAAAGGTCTAAATCACGAGTGGACCTGCCATTTTGTTATTGTTGCTGCTGCTTTTACTATTGAACATGGAAGCACCAAGAAGTGCTCCAAAGAAGTCCTTGTGTTCTAGACATGGACTTCCTGTCCCACCATGTGGCAGTGACCCAATTTCCCTTTAGTAATTGCAATCAATCACTCCAGCAGGTAGAATAATCTCCTTTTTGCCTGTTGGTTCAATAGCATGAGACACTCAAAATGGCCAGATGACAGTCTCACCTTCCAATTTACAGGAACCACTGCTGTTCCTCTAGTGCAGGGGTCCCCAACCTTTGTTGCACCAGGGACCAGTGCTCCTATGAGAATCTAATGCTTGATGATCTGAGGTGGAGCTGAGGCGGTGATGTTGGTGCTGGGGAGCGGCTGCGAACACAGATGAAGCTTCACTCACCTCTTGCTGTGCGGCCCAGTTCCTAACAGGCCACAGACCAGCCCTGGGTTTGGGGACCCCTATTCTGAGGGACTCATTCCTATCAGAAGTATTCCCTACTGTTCTTCTCCAGAGCTCCCCTAGACCTCATACCTCATGCTTTGCCAGCCAGAAGCCTCTAGGTTGTGACTGTCTTTTTCCAGACCAGGGGGCAGTGTTGGGTCTGACGCATCTCTGGGTCCCTGGCATCACCCAGCTCAGAAGAATGGATTACAAATGTTTGCCAGATGTCCCTCCCCGAAGCTCTCTGACTCTTACTTGTTCCTGTCTCTATACTGCGGTGGCCCCAGTGCCCAGTGCAGGGCCAGAAACCCAGGGGGGCCTCCCTAAATGATGGATACTGCCATGTGAACCATATTTGGAAGTGCTGCTCCCCTACCACCTTTCAGTTGCATTTCTGAGATCCGTGTCTGAGGTGGTTCTCTGTGTGTAGCAGGAGCTTGGAGGGTTTAAGGGCTCTCCTCACTGCCCCCACCACCTGTAAAGTCCCTCCCCTGGACTGGAGGATGTCTCCTTCCCCATCGTGTCTTCCACACAACGCTACTTTTGACCAGGGAACTCATTACACAGTGAATGAAGTGTGGCAATGAGCTCACACCTGTGGATTTCACTGGTCTTACGTCGTACCCCATCACCTAGAAGAAGCTTGCCTGACAAACTAACGGAATGACTCAGTCATCATTGTCACTTTGGAGTCAGTACCTCAAAGGATAGAATTCTGCTTTACAGGGTGCAGCAGAGGCTTTGAGTACTGTCCCCCATAGCGTGAATATGCAGGCCTGAAGGTCAAGGGGTGACAGGGCTCCTTTCACTACTATACTTAAGCCCATGTGCAGAATTTTTTATTCCCACCCCCATGACTTTGAGCTCTGCTAGTTTAGAGGTCTTGGTTCCCATGGAAACAAAGCTGCCACTAGATCAGGGGTCCCCAATCCCCGGGCTGCAACCTAGTACTGTTCCGTGGCCTGGTTCCTAACGAGTGGTAGGCAAGCAAAGCTTCATTTGCATTTGCAGCTGCTCTCCAGCAGCACTAGCATCACCACTTTAGCTCTCTGCCTCAGATCCTCAGGCATTAGATTCTCATAGGAGCACTGGTCCCTGGTGCCACAAAGATTGGGAACTGCTCTCTCAGAAGACACCTAAAGGACACATAGGAATTGGCAAAGGCACAGGAGAAAGGTGTTAAAGACTATGCACAAAGACTTTGTCTATGTATAAAGTGTGAGAAAGGAAGATGAGGGTGAAGAGGGTGGTAGGGCCCTGAGGGCAGGGATAGATTCTTGAACTCTCCCTGCAGCCAGTGGGAGTCTATGGGAGAGCTGAGAACACAGAGAGGCATGGTGGAAGCCAGGTGGCAGGAAGCTCTTCCCCATGGCCGTGCCCGTGACTGTGACCGTGCAGAAGACAAAGCATAGGGAGTGAGACCATAGGCAGGGCAGCAGGGAGAGGTTGGTGATGGGGTCTCTCATTCATGGTCTCCAAGGACAGGGGCCACTTAGTGTTGAAGGGCTTGGAGGAACAAGAAGGAACTGAGGGAAAGAGTGCATGAGGGCTGTGGGTTAGGAGTGAGGTTCCTTATGAGCGAGGATAGCGGTTTCCTCTGGTGGCTGGGAAGCGGGTTGTGGTCCTAGAGGAGCACACAGGGAGATTCTGGGATGTGCCCTATTCTCCTTGGGGGATGCTGATTTCATGGGGGTTTGCTATGTAATTATGCACCCAAAATGTACCTCTATATTTTATGTACTTTCTACATAAATGATGTTTCATACAAAATATAATAATAATGATGTCACTAACAACAAAGTCAAGGCTGGAGCCCGGGTCTTTGGACTTCCATAGTGTGGCTTTTTTGTCTTTGGTGACAGAGGTCATGATACTGGTTATCTCTGGTGTACCAATAGGGAGGAGGTACCAGAGACCCTGTTGTGACAATGTAAACCCTCCACAACTTGATCGAGGTGGCAGTCACACATGTGTACACACAGGTAGAACTGCACCGATCTGTGCACTTAAGAGTTGTGAACTTTAAAGCGTGTAAGTCATACCTCAACAAAAAGAAACAAAATTAAAAATACAACATATAATTAAATAATATCATGTCTGGGATTTGCATTAAAATAACAGGAAGTGAGGAAGTGGGTGGAGGTGTAGATGAAATGCAATTAACTGTGAGTTGGCATCTTGTAAATGAGTACTTTTCTGTTCACTTCTGTATTTTAAAGTTTTCCATGATAAAAAGGACAGCTAGCCAGATAGATAGATAGAATTCACAGAGACCCAGGCACTCTCTCCCTTCAGAACTCTGATGCCTGCTTTCTCTAGGTGATACAGATGCTCCAGGACCTGGACCATATACACAACGGTGCCCTTTTTAAAGACTCCTCTGCCCTCCCCAGCTTAATGGAAGTGGGAACCCAGGTCAGCACCAAGGACAGATCCAAAACATTGGGTCTCAGAACCACAGACAGCAACTCAACTGGGGGACAAAAGATAGGAAAATACGCAAGTGACACCCTTCCCACCTCCAGGACAGTGTAGAATTAAGGGCGAGCCCATCAGAACCACAGAAGCATCAGAACAAGTTCATTCCTTCACTAAATATCCATCGAGCATCTCCTAAGCACAGGCACTGTTCTGAACACTGGAATGGCAAGATTTCTGTTCTAATCAATCAGAAGAATAAGAGGGCAAAGTCATTTAGATAGTTCTAAGTGCCATGATAAAGACAAACAATGAAATAGGATACAGGGTTATTTATGGAGCCAGAGGGGCCCATTTTTGAAGAGGTGGTCAGGAAGAGACTATATTAAGCAGAGAAGTGGATGAAGTGAAGGAATGATTCATGAGGAGACTGGAGGTAAAGGTATTTAAGCAGAGAGAAAAGCAGGTGCCACAGCCCTGAGGCAGGAAAGAGCTTGGCATGTTTGAGGATAAGCAAGAAGCTCAGTGCCATGGAGCAGAGTAAATGGAGGAAAAAGTTTCCAGAGAGGTTTGGGTATGGTTGCAGTTGACACCCAGAAAGAGACAGAGAAGGAGAGACATGAAAATGTGAAAGACAAGTGGAGACCGAAAAAGTCAAGAATCAGAGGCAAAAAGATCAAGCAAAATGATACTAGGTACAATCTATAAAGTGCAATTTCTATGATCTATTCATGACCTATTCATATATGTACTTATTCATATACAAGTGCTTTTATTGTGAAAAACTTCAAACACAGACGAATATAATATTTATTATTATTGTGAAACAAACCATTCCAAAATTTAGTCTCTTAGAACAAAAGTGTATTATTTGTCATGATGTTAACAGTGAATGGGGCACTTCTGCCGGTCTCTCTGAAGGTTACTCATGCGACTGTATTCAGCAGAAGCTTTGAATTCTCTTAAGAACTGGACTAGGCCAGCATCATTTCTGCTATATCCTATTGGTCAGAGCAAGTCACAAGCCAGCCAGATGGAAAGAGAAGGGACACAGAGTGGGAGAAGCCATAAGCCAGCACAGAGAGTGAAGGGGTCATTGCCAGCCAGCTTGAGAGACAATGGACCCCAGTGCCTGACACGTGCCAGGTCTTGTGTTGAGGGCTCTGGACATCTCACCTAATCCTCAAGCAGCCCTATGACATAGGCATCATTATCCCCACTTTACAGGTGTCATAGGGCACCCAGCTAGGAAGAGCAGAGCTACACATACACTCAGGTCTATCTCTGAACCAGGCAGTATGTGCATTATATCCCACACAAAAATAACATCATGTCGAGGCCTGAACCAAGGTCTCTAGACTCCCAGACAGAAATAGCTAGATAATTTAATGTGATAACATATATAATGTTTAACTGTTGGGGAACACAGAGGTACAAAGGAGAAAATAAACAAAAACAGAGAAAGAAAAAGGAGAAAGGCAAAAGGCATGTACTTGGAGACAAAGACCAGGAGACAGAAACTAAGAAGGCCAGTGAGATAAGAACTGGACCTGGAACTTGGCCAGCATCATTTCTTCTACATCCTATTGGTCAGAAGGACTCACGGAGCCACAACGAAAATGAGAGAGAGATGGACTGAACCGCGAGACTTCCTTGAGTCTGGAAGCTCCATGAGAAAAGGGGTTTTGTCTGTTTCGTTATTACTATACCCTCAATGCTTAGAACAGTACCTGGCACTCAGTAGGTGCTCTATATATGCTGACAGGAAACTAGGCTAGACAAGGAGGGCCTGTAGTTCCCAAGGACGCCACTAAGTGGCAGTATCCTGATGCCCTGAAGCCACCTAATGCCTAAATCCAGAAGACTGCCGAGAGGATTTGCCGCCACAGGCCTCTGACTTTCAGGATGTCATGCCGCCCTCCCCCAGGCTTAGCCCCACCTTCCCCTCCATGAGCCCTGGGCGACGAGTGACCTTTCTGCCTGAGACACCCTCTTTTTCACTCCCCTCTGCCACCCTGCCCAGTTAAACAACCCTTTGTCCTTAGCCCCTTCCGGCTGGGCCCCAAGGCACCTGGATCCTTTCCAGGCCCGGAGATGGGGCTGGGAATAAGGTGGGGCAGCTGGGACAAGGCCAGGGAAAAGTTCCAAGGCCTTAGGAATCAGTTATTCCGGTCTTCCTGGACCAGGAGTCAGGGCCTCTAGCCCCTCCTTCCCCAGAACCAGAAGTCCCAGCCCCTGGCGCCCCCTCACTCAAGCCAGGAGTCTGGGCACCCAGTTTCTCCTCCCCTAGACCCAGGAGTCCAGGCCCCTAGCCCCCAGCTCCCTTAGACCCAGAAGTCTGGGCCCCCAGCCCCCTCTTCCCTCAAACCAGAAGTCGGGCTGGCCCCCTCCTCCCTCAGACCCAGAAGTCCTGTGCCCCAGAGTCCACACCCCCAGTCTGCTCCACCCCTCAAAGTCCAATGCAGTGGCCCTGAGCCCCCTCCTCTCTGGACTAACCTAGGCCACCTCCTCTCTCTTACAGAGACCCCTCTTCCTCCACTCCCCTGCCCAGGATTGAGACTAAGGCTGAGTCACAGGAAGCTCTGGGGCCCTGAGTCACCCCCACCGCCCAGCTCAGCCCCTCCCTGGGCTGAAGGGAGCTGGCTCTCAAGCCATGTGTCCTACCAACTGACCCCATGGCCCAGGACTTAATTTTGGAGGCAGGTGTCCATCACTGTGAGCCCACCCTGGCACCTCCCATGTCCGGCTTTTGCTCTGTTTTTCTATTTTAGTTGTAGCCTCTGTGAAGACAAAATTTCTCTGCTCTAACGTCCATGTCTTGATTCTGGCTTCTGCTTCCTTTTTATGTTTGGGTCTCTTCTATCGCTTTGAATTTTTTAAAAAAATTCTCCCTCCCTCTCGCACTTCCTTCTCTGTCTGTCTCACTCTCCCTTCCTCTCCTCTAGCTGCACCACTCAAGGTCTCTCTGCCTCTGTCTCTCTCTGTGTGTTAGTTTTCACCGGTGCCTGCACTCTGGAGCACAGTTGTCAGGGGGCTGGAGCTGGAGGTCTGTTCTATGGCCTCTGACTCTCTCGGGGGGCCACAGTCTCTGTGTCTCTGGCCCTTGGCCCCTAAGTGGGGCTGGGTGGAATTGCAAGGGGCAACGCTGTCCTCAGCTGCGCCAATGAACAGAAGACAGAAACTGAGGCAGAGACAACTACGGAGAGGCCCAGAGACACAGTCAGAGACAGAGACAGAAAATGAGACAGAAAAGACACAGATGACAACGAACACAGAGGAACATAGAGGCAGAGAGACAACGACAGAGAGAGGATGAAACAAAAACAGAGAGGGACACAAAGTTGAAGATGGAAACAAAGATACTAAGAGAGACATAGAGACACAGGGGCTAAGGGAGGCAGAGGCAGAGAGAGAGCCAGAGAAAGGAAACAGACAAATGGACACAGAGAGCCAGAGATACTTAGAGACAGAGACAGAAATGGTAGAAAGAGACAAAGGCAAGTAGGAGGGAAAAACAGAGACAGAGAAAGACAAATGGAGACAGAAAGATAAACCCAGAGACTTCCAGAGCAGGGGAAACTAAGAGAGGAGTGCGAGGTAAGGCCCTCAGAGCTGGGAGAAGAGGCGCAGAGAGACTGGTGCCAGGCCACAGAGGCGGCAGGTGGCAGGGGTGCCAGGTATAGCCTCCAGAGTGCCCACCGGCAGCATTTTCTCTAAGTGACACTCGTGTGGCGTCTGGGTTGTGTCTGTCACTCTCCTGCTGTATCTCACCCTGCGTGGGAACCCCATGTGTGCCATGGAGCTGGGTGCTGGCACAGGTTGTGTTTTTGTCACTGGGCGTGTCTATGTGTGTGGTTTGGTGTCTATGGGTGTGTCTGTGTGGGTTGTGTTGGTGTGTGCATCTCATTTCCCAATGGCTGGCGGGTCCATGTTCCTGCATGACATGTGACGTGGGACGGTAAAGGGGTTATATCTGTGTGTTCCCCCAAGAGTGGCTATGTCACGAGGTCGGTATGTAATGCTGTGCGAGGTCTTGTGTCACCACACCAGTGTGTTCTCTGTGTTGCTATAGGAGGGTTTTGAACTGTGTCTAACTGTACGGTGTCACTTCTGTGATGTGGCACGTGGTCATATCTTATACTCTGGGATCCCAGTCACGGTGCATTGTCCTGCATTGCATTTGTTGTTGTGTGTCAGTATGTGTTGTGTCTCTTTCTGGGCACTGCGTGTGTAGAGTTGTGTACCATTCAGTGATATGACCCTATGTCTCATGTTGAGGTATATGTCCACGTTGGGGGCCTCTCCTTTTTCTGCCAACAACACAGCCCAGGGACCCACACCCAGAGTGTGTTGTGTTTGTGCCATTGTGTATTACATTGTGCTGGAGTGCGTCCCCGGTGTTGTGTAGGGTGTTGTCAGTGGGTCACATCTGCTGTTTCATGTGGTGTTTGTCAAAGGTGTTGCTGGGAAATGTTATGTCACTGTGTTTGTGTATTTCTGTGTATGTGTTGTGTTTGTGTGGTCATGCAAGTACCTGGTGTGCCTGCCATGTGTGGCTACTATACGTGGTACTCAGATGTGGTTTGTCAGTCAGAGATGACGGTGCATGTTTTACTTGTGCACACACTGCATCCTGGCATCAGGGTCCACGTAGCCTGTGTTCCCTCCTCATCCTGCCCCCCAAGGCACCATTCTGGGTTGTGTCCTGTGCAATGCGCCAGAATGTACCATCGTGTCTTAGGGCGTGAGCTGCTTGGGTGTGTGTGTGCCGCTGCCTGTGTCCGTTCACACTGTCCTCTGACCACACACTGGAATGGCACTGTGTACCGGGGCGTATCGTGTCAGAGTGAATCTCTGTGAATTGTTCTGTGAGAATGTGTGTTTGAGTCACCATGTGCATGATGTGTGTCTGTGTGCATCTCTCCATGTGCTGGGTGACAGGGAACTGCTACGGGTGTGTCCGTGTGTGTCAGGTATCATTCCATGGGTGTGGAATGTTTGGGATCCTTGAGTGCTTTGTTTATGTAGATATGTTTTGTATGGCATTTGGGCATTGCTATGTCAAAACATATTGTGTTTGTGGAACACAATATATGTTGTGCTCGTGTAGCTATGGCTGTGCATCACTCGTGTGGCATCTGGGTGTGGTTGTTTGTGTCAGAGATTGTTGTGCCCATTTTGACTGCAATGTTTGTGCCTATGTGTGGACAATATTTGGGTGGCCATGAGTGCCTGCCTTGCTGAGTGCTGGCGTGTGTCACATCATGTGTGTGGTGTCTGGGTGTGGCTGTGGGTTTCAGAGCTTGTCGGGAGTTGTGAGTCACCCAGTGTAGGTTGTGTTGTGTGCCCATGTGTGTTAGGTCCTATCTCCGGCCATGCTGTGTGTGAGGGTGTCCCGTGGTGTCTGGGTGTGGCTGAGGGTAGATTTGTATTACCCAGTACAGACCGTTGTGTGTGACCATTGTCAGTGTGTCTTTATCCACGTGGATGCATGCCTCTTCCTTGCTCTGCCCCAAGACACACCCTGGCCCCTCCTTAGTCTGAGAAGGGGGGGTTGGGGAGCCTCCCCTCTGCCCAGGGGCCTCCCCAGCCCCTCCCTGCCCTGCCCAGCCTCACCACCCCCCAGAGGGCACAGGCTTCACTGTGCCTCAAAGCAAGAGCCCCAGAGCAAGTGAGCAGAGCAGGCCAACGACCTGCAAGACACAATGGCTGCCCTTTGCGTGCTACGAGGTGGGGAACCCTGGGCAGGAAGCTGGCTGAGCCCCAAGACCCCGGGGGCCATGGGCGGGAAGCTGGTGACGGGCCTGGGGGCCCTGCGGCAGAGAAAGCGCCTGCTGGAGCAGGAGAGGTGGCTGGCTGGCTGGGCGCTGACGCTGGCGGGAATTGGCATCGGGCTCATGGTACTGCACGCGGAGATGCTGTGGTTCGGGGGCTGCCCGGTGAGTGGGAGCTGGGGGCAGAGGGACTCCTGGTCCGAGAGAGGAGGGAGGAGGGCCTGGGGGAAGAGGGGCTGGGGGCCTGGACTCCAGTTCTGAGAGAGGTGGGGACTAAGGGCTGGGACTGCAACTGCTGGTTTGAGGGAGGAGGGGTCTGGGGACCAAGACTCCTAGGTAGGAGCGTGGAGGAGGCTAGGGGCTGGACTCCTGGGGGCCCTCCGCCAAAGGTGGGGAGGAAAGGTCTCAGTGTCTCAGTCTGTGAAGGCATTGCAATCAGACAGCTATAGATCCAGGACCCCCAGAGGTGGGGGGGGGGGACCAGGGGTCGGGGATTGGGGGTCAGGAGGGTAGTTGATCAGATACTGGAGTCTCCCAAGAACAGATTAGGGGGCTGGTAACCCCAGGTTCATTGAAGGGAGGGCGGGAGAGAAACTTACTTCTTCCAGTGGGCAGAGGCTCCTTGGTCTTTATCTAAACTAACATTCACCCACTACCTCAGTGGCGGCAAAGGGCAGAGATCAGAAGAAACTGGCTGGGGTGGGTGTGGAAAATGGAAACATGTGCGCATGCACTAGCACACATACACGTGTACCTACACTCTCACTCTCTCTCTCTCTCTCTCTCTCTCTCTCTCTCTCTCTCTCATTAAGAAGCTCAGCTTCCCATAACCTATCTGCTGTTTAGTCTGGGAAATAATGGAGAGGTAGACTTACAGTATTGTCTGTCTCTGCTTCCCAGGGGAGGATGGAGCTGAGAGCCCAGGCTCTTGGATCTGAAGAAGGTGGCTTAGAGCATCTTTGGGGGCAGAGGGGCTAACTTTGAGGACAGTGTGAGTGGAAAGAGAAAGGGCAGATGGGGCCAGAACAAGCCTGAGCAGGCTCCGGGCACATTACAGCCCTGGTCAGGGTGGTTGATGGGGCAGATCGGTAGCTTGAGGACAACAGAATTGCTCAACAGGAAAGGAGGCATTGAGACTTATCTGGGATAAGGGATGTGGAATCAGGCTGCTTGGGAGCTCTTATCTGTATTAAGGGGATTCCTGGAGGATGGAGGCTCAACCTTGGATTTGGGGCTGAGAGAAGCAGGCAGCTCTGAAGTGACCAGGAGCCAGACGGTGGGGCAGGGCAGGCTGGTTTCCTCTGGCGGGGGCGGGGGGGGGGGGGGGGGGGCAAGGCGAGGGCAGCCGGCACTGATGGGGAGGGGCCCCGAAGCCCATGCCAACAGGAAGCATGGCCAGGGCTTGACCACTGCTCCCATGCTCCAGCACCCCACCCAGGAGGGGAGGTGAGAACATGAGAATCCTGGAAGATAGGAAGGGACAAGGGGCTCACTCCTCCCTCCTCCATCGGCCTCTCCTCTCTCATTTCTTCCTCCCCTTCCACCGTATCAGGATGCTGCCTCCAGCAGTAGGACTCTGAGGAAGCTGCTCTAGCTCTCTGAGCCTCAGTTTCCCCATCTATAAACTGAGGGTGAGGGTTGAAATACATGACCTTAAGGCTCCTCCTCAGCCCCCTTCCTATGACTGCCTTGATAACCCCCATGTCCTCTCCCCACTTCCATCTCAATCTAATGAACTTATTTCACGGGGACCCAGACACCTGCTTGCCAGGGGGAGGGGCTGGTGGAGAGGCAGGTGCCAAACCCAGAAATGCAGGAGAGTGAGATAGATACCGGAGGGGGAGAGAGAAAAGCAGAGAGGACCACCAGAGAAGTGGACTGCAGCGCGGGGAAGGGGCTGTGTCTAGTGGGGTGGAATTTGGGACAAGCTAAAGAAAAGACAGGAAATTGTGGTACCAGAGAAGGACAAAGGTGTGGGGGAGGGCTGGGGACAACAGTACCATTGTTTCAGGAGGGGTGGAGGGGCAGGTCCCCTGGGGCAGGAAACTGGCCCTCTTCCTCTGCACAGAGGTGGGGCCCTGCCCCCTCAGGGGAACTGGCAGCATCTTAGGAGAAACAGGTGTCTTAGGAGAAACAGGTGGAAACCCATGTGGTCCCCTGCTCATGACAACACTCAACAGGCAGAGTGCCTCCCTCCCAGCCCCTCCTATGGAATCTAGCAGTCCCAGGCCCCTCTAAGTCCTTCTCTCAGGAATTCTAGATTCCTGCAAGGTATTGTGCACAAAGAGAAGGAGAAAACCTCCTCGGTGGTTTCTGGAGGCCACGTGCTTCCGCCAGATCTGCCCCAGGCTTGGAGTCAGGAGGGAGAGCAGAAGGCAGGGGGAGAGGAGACACAGGGGACAGGACTGTGCACAGGGGACAGGACTGTGCGTGGAGGGCTTTCTCAGAGCTGGATCTGGGTTCTCTCAGGAACTCAGTCCCCTGGATGAAACTATCATTCAGTCACTCATTCCTTGGCGACTAAATGATAGTTTCTAGGTTTCTCTGGAATTGGGCTGGGGGTGGGACTTAAAGTTGCTTTCTAAGACCAGACCAACTGGGTGGGGAGGGGGACAGGACACTGTCTAGAGGCCAGATCTGTTTTTAGACACAAAGCCCCATGCAAGCACATACCTGAGGAACTGTTTTTGATGGAGAAGGGGACAGGAATTAAGAAGGAATGTGTGTTTCAAGGTCTCCTCTCAGGGATGTGGAGAAGAGCTGAGGGGGAGGATGGGCACTGGCCAGCAATGTCTGGTTGGGAAGGAAGAAGGCACTCTTCCTGGGGACCAGATGGTTTTGAGACCTCCCCAGAACTGACACATAAGGAGAAACTGGGTCAGGGGCTGAAAGGAAGGGAGGCTAGGAAACTGGGCCTTGAGAAGGGAAGTCCGTTTGGGAGAAAGGTAGAGGGTACTGAGGGGTGGAGACTCGGGACCTCACATCTTTCCCTATCCCTCCCAACAGTGGGCACTCTACCTGTTCCTGGTTAAATGCATCATCAGCATTTCCACCTTCTTCCTCCTCTGCCTCATCGTGGCCTTTCACGCCAAAGAGGTCCAGGTAGGGCAGGCCCCGCCTTGCTTGTGCCCCCAACCCCACCACACCCTGTGAGTTCACACTTTCCATCCTCCTCTTCCCAAGCTGAGTAATGAGGTTCCTTCTCCCTGAGATGCGTCCACACCCTCACCCACCGGGATGGGGCGAACCACAGACAAACACAGCCTCCTGGAGCAGCCCCCTCCCTTCCTCCACTTGCCATCCTCAGTCTCCCCACACACACACAGATGCTGAGAGCTCCAGTCCCAGCCTCCAGATCTCTGTCCTCCATCTCTGAGTCCCTACCTATCCCAATCCCAAACAACCTGAGCCTCCAGGTATATGCCCACAGGTCCTTCCCCACTCCCGAGCTCCCCACCTCTGTGCCAACATCCCCCAGACCCATAAGCCCTTCTCAACCATATCTCACTTTAGTGTCATGTCTCACTGGGACACTCAAGTCCCACCCCTCTCCCTCCCATCCCATCCTGCACATCCCCAGACCCTGTCGCCCCTCCCCCATACCTTTGATTATGAAATGGGGGCTATTGGCCATGTGCAGTGATGACCCTTACAGTGCCTGGTACATAAAAGGTGCTCAGTAAAAAGTAGACATTATCATTACCAGCAGCTATTCATACAGTTCCGAAGTTCTGAGTGCAAGGTTTGTAGCCCAGCGGTACTAGCATGCGCCTGCAGGACCTGGACCTGGGTGTCCACATCTCTAATATGAGGGTGATAATACTTTGCATCTCGCAGTGTTGTGAGCATTCATTGAGTCACAGTATGCAAAGGGGCTACAGCAGTGCCTAGCACATCCAGAGTGCCCCCTCAGTGTTAGCTATTGTCAGCAATAATGGTATGGTGATGACAATTACTGTACACGTGTCTTCAGAAAAGAGAAGAGAAGATGGCTCCGTCAGGTGGGCAGGAAGCTCCAGGGAGGTCGGGATTACTATCTGTCCTACAGAACAGAATTTACAGAACAATCTCTGGCGCACAGTAGATGCTAAGCGTTCCTGGGCTGGAAGTTCTCAAAGTAGGCTGATACTAGAGGGGGAGGGAGCGGAGACGTGGGAGGGACGTCTTCTACGGTCCGCCCGCCTCCCCACCCCAAAGCCCCTGCCCCAGTGCTATCTGCCTCGCTCACACCCCAGGACGGGCCGCCACCCTTATCTCCCTGAGCTGGTTGGCCTTGGCCACCCGCCCAGTCCTTGCGTGACCGCCCTTCCCTGTCTATCCCCTCCCCGCAGCTGTTCATGACCGACAATGGGCTCCTGGACTGGCGCGTGGCGCTGACCCGGCGGCAGGTGGCGCAGATCTTGCTGGAGCTGGTGGTGTGCGGACTGCACCCAGCACCGGTGCGGGGTCCACCATGCGCGCTGGATACCTGGTCCTCATCGATGGCGACGCAGTCCTGGCCGGGGTTCCTGGGCCAGGGCGAGGCGCTGCTGTCACTGGCGATGCTGCTGCGCCTCTACCTGGTGCCCCGCGCCGTGCTCCTGCGCAGTGGTGTCCTGCTCAACGCGTCCTACCGCAGCATCGGCGCCCTCAACCAGGTCCGCTTCCGCCACTGGTTCGTGGCCAAGTTGTACATGAACACGCACCCCGGCCGCCTGCTGCTCTGCCTCACGCTCGGCCTCTGGCTCACCACCGCCTGGGTGCTGTCGGTGGCAGAGAGGTGAGGGTGCTGGGCAGAGGGTACCTGAGCGTCTGGAAGAACCGCTTACAGCCCTGGCAACCCTTATGGTGCTGCAGGTTGGGGCTCCCAGGCACCAAGCAGTGGTCCCCACTATTTGTCCCCACTGTCCGCCACGGGGTGGGAGGAACCAACATGCCAGCCCTGCCTTTCCTCATTCCTTGTCTGCAGTCTCCAGTCTCCCCAGGCGCAAACAGACCCTCGGAAGCCCTTCCCTTCCTGCTTCCCAGCCTCTCCTGCCTCAGGTCGCTAGGCATCTATCTGTGCAGTCTCCAAACTCAGGCGCTGGGGCTCCCTGAGAGTTGCATCGCCTTGGGGGAAAGGGACACCTTTTCTGAATTAGCACGGATGCACTGCAGGAGCATGATTTGGGGATGATTTGGGGTACTCTGGAGAATCCCTGCAAGAAACTAGTATGAGATTCCAGGCTGTGTGCTGAACACCATGTGACCTGACACTAGGCCTGTACCCTTTCAGGGCCTGAGTGTCTGTCTCACACACAGAAATTGGGGGTGATCAGCCAGTGGTTCTCAGTGTGGTTCTGAGACCAGCAGCATCACCCAGGAACTTCAATTCTCAGGCCTCACCCAGAGCTACCAAATCCAAACTGCAGTGAGTGAGGCCAAGTAGTGGCCTTCACAGGTGGTTCTGATGCCCACTCCCGTTTGAGAACCTCTGGTTTAGTGCATCTGGCAAAAGATCCTTGAGGCGAGGCAGAGAGTGAGAAGACTTAGCTTTAGATCACTCCTTTCTGAGTCTGTTTTCTCATCTGTAAAATGGGTCAATTTTACAAGTTCTACCATCTTTAAAGTCTCCTCAGCAATTCCAATCTTGCCTAATTTTGTAATCTTTCATCTCACAGGACCTCAAGTTTTCCCATTTGGAAAAACAGTCAGGATCAGGATCAATAAATGGTCTTCCCACCCTGCTTCTCTTCTGAAAAATGGGATGGGAAGAATCAAATTTCTAAGTCCTAAGGCAGAAGTTCTCAAATTTCACTGTAATTCAGGATGAGGAAGGTGGTACTGAAGAGCACAGATTCCATCCCTACCTCTGGACACTGATTCAGCGGGTCTGGGGTGTCCGGGACCCTAACAGGGGAAGCCTTCCTGGCCGACCTTGATGCAAGGGGTCTGTGCGCCCAAGTTGGACAAACTCTGATTTTTGATTCATTCTGTGGTGGGACTGAAACATCCCCTTCTAGGAAGTGAGGGGAAAGGAAGGCAGAGTCCTACCAAGCCTTTGTAGAGTCCCACCTTTTTGGTCTTCATAGGGCCACCTCTAGGCCAGACAGCATCTTTGTGGAAATTAGAAAAAAAAGGCACGCCCTGCCTTCCTCAGGGTGGATGCAGTCCCCTGCCAGGGTCTGACAAGTGGACTTCAGGCTGGGTTTCTGCCCCCTCTCAACCCCTCAGCCACATGCTCTGAATACAGTAGCCCTGGTGGCCTTGCTGAAACTAAACAGGCTTTAGTCCACTTGACCCGGGTTCAAACAAGCATCTTGCCCAGCTCACAGCAGGAAGGCCAGGCAGGATCCCTAAAGCCCAGAACTTACTGGCTTTTCCTCTGAGTGTTTCTTGGGACTCTGTGTGTGTGTGTGTGTGTGTGTAAGGAGGGTACCACAGGAACCCCTAGGGTGGGGTGTCACAGCTAACTCGCCCTTCCCCACAGGCAGGCCGTTAATGCCACTGGACACCTTTCAGACACACTGTGGCTGATCCCCATCACATTCCTGACTATCGGCTATGGAGATGTGGTGCCGGGCACCATGTGGGGCAAGATTGTCTGCCTCTGCACGGGGGTCATGGTGAGTACAAGCCCCTCGGCGACCCTACCCCTCATCCAAACTGCTCCTCCCTGGCCCCAGGAAACCATGGGGCTGACACAGGCAATCAGGGACACCCCAAAGAAACTTGGGTGTCTGGACCCCCCCACAGTCCCAGCCCCTTTCCAGGACACAGATCTCCAGCCCCATTTCCTTTCAAAACCCAGGAATCTGTTCCTGAAGTCTTTGCTCTCTCTGGAACCTAGCACCCCAGCCCACATCCTGCTCAGGGCCACAGGCCACTGATTTCCCAGCCCATTTCTTTCCAGAATCCAGGAATCCAGCCCTGAGCCCCATCAAGGCCCAGGCATCCTGCCCCCTCCTCTTACCCTCCTGATCGTCTAGGACTCAGGCCCCTGGTTCCCCAGCTCTAGCTCTTCCAGGACCCAGGAACCCAGACTCCCAATTTTCATCAAGACTATAGAGGCTAATCACAGAGCCAGACTGCCTGGGCTCAAATCCTGCCTCTGCCACTTCCTACCTGGGCGCAAGCTATATAATCTCCATGGGCCTCAGTTTCCTCACCTATAACATGGGATGCTGATACGAGTATACTCCTCATGGGGTTCCTTTGGAGATTAAATGAATTAAAACAGTAAAGTGTCTCAAACAGTGCCCAGCACATAGGAAATACTCAGTAAGTGGGTCGAAGTTTAAGGGTGGGAAGGCTGTTGTTATAACGGGGTCCGGGCATCCACTGCCCCCACTGCGGTGCCTATGTCCCCAAGGTTGAGGCAGAGGCTCTCCAGCCCGATTCATACCTCCTCCTGAATATAGACACCCACCCCTTGCCCTTCACAGACAGGGATCAGGTTTCCCCCACTCCACATCCTCCCCCGCCCCCAAGGACCCAGTGCCCAATGTCACAGACACACACAGAGGTGTCTTTGTGACAGGAAAACAGGTGCAAAGATTTGGCCAAGGAAACACTCTCAAAGATTCAGGGACACTCAGCTGCCTGGCACTTCCTCCCTCATTTGACGAAAGGAGAAACTGAGTGCTAGAGAAGGCAATTTGCACTAGTGTTCACAGACCACTCCTGGCCGAGGGGGTCCATGGTGCAGTGGAATCATAACAGCTAACTTTCGAGCACACGCTCTGTGCTAGTCTCTGCTATAAGCACTTTCCAGGTGTTACCTTATAGAACCTGCAGAGTGATACTGTGAGGACATGACCATTTTACAGAGAAGAAACTGAGGCACTGAAAGATTAAATAACTTGCTCCAAGCTAGGCCTGGAATCCAGTCAGTCCCAGAGATAACATTTCTACTAAATTGTCCGGAGTGGGCAACAGCTGAAACACCTGGGGTCGGGGAGGCTTAAGAAGATCCCTTCTAACTCATGGGGGAGTGGGCAGGTGCCTCAGAGCCATTGGGATTTGATGGAGCCTCAAAGGATGAGGCCTGGGGAGAAGGAAGAATGAGCATTGGGCCCCTGGTGCCATGGCGGGGATGACCTGTCTGGAAGGGAGGCTGGGCAGAGGAGGGAGGGGCCTAGATCTGGGAAGGCCCTGCCAGGCTGAGAAGTCTGGGGCTGGGGAAGCCTAGAAGATTACGGTGAGGGGGCAGGGTCCTAACTGGGGTTAGATCTCCCTGGGGTCAGGGCAGGTGGCTTGGGAGGCCGGAGATGGTCCAGGTGGAAGAGGACAGGGCTAGAGCTGGGCAGAGGCCATGGGGGAGTGAGGAGGGTAAGGATGATCTGTTGGCCAACTGGGTGTGAGCAGTGAGGAGTACGGGGTCCCCTGCAGGAGCTCAAGGTCTGTCCCTTGCCTGGAACCAGCCTTTCTCCCCTCCTCCAACACCTTTAATGAAAGAAAACATTCTGATGGTGTAAGCAAGAAGCACCAAAGTTGGTCTCAGACATATGATTTCTGATCCTCGTTCTACCCTTTGTAGCTGTGGGACCTTGGTTCTCTCTGAGCCTGTTTGCTTGGCTGTCTACTAGGGGTGGCCATGCCTGCATTCTGTGGCTGTTGGAAGAGTTCAAAGAGAGAGCTAGTGGTAGAGGGCTGGCCCTAGAGAGCCCCACAGCCCTTGTGTCATTGTGTCATAGTGCATGCTGTGTCCACAGGGGGTTTGCTGCACAGCCCTGCTGGTGGCTGTAGTGGCTCGGAAGCTGGAGTTGAATAAAGCAGAGAAGCATGTGCACAACTTCATGATGGACATCCAGTATGCCAAAGAGGTGACTATAGGTCTTTGCAGGAGACCCAACCCTTTACCACTCCTCCCTCAGACCAGGAGTCCGGCTCCCAACCCCTCCTCCCTCAGACCAGGAGTCTGACCGGCAATCCCCTTTCTAGAACTTGCAAGTTTATTTGCACTGACACTGTGCCACCCACCCCCAGATGAAAGAGTCAGCTGCCAGAGTGCTACAAGAGGCCTGGATGTTCTATAAACACACACGCAGGAAGGACACTAGAGCTGCCCGCAGGCACCAGCGCAGGCTGCTGGCCGCCATCAACACGTGAGGGCTGCTGTGTTTGTCTGCACAGGCACATAACCATGTGCACCTGTGTCTACATCTCCCTGCATGGCATGTGTGTGTGTATATGTGCATGCACACCCATTTGTGATGGAACAGATGTCTGCCTACACCTCCTATAATTCTGTGTCTGTGACAGTTGATTCTGTATGTCTCAGTGTGTCTATGGGTCCAGGTGGCTGTGTGTGTGAGGCTGGATACCTGGGTGTCTACCAGGGAGGTGGGATCATGGATGCACCCTCCAACACCACCACTGCCCCTTCAGCTCCTGGCAATTTTTGCTGTTTGTATTGTGTCTGAATGGGTCTGTCCTTCCCCACCCCTCCCCTGAGCTACGGCCACATCTAGAAACCAGGCATATAGGAAACTGACCCTCTACTTCTTCCCACAGGTTCCGCCAGGTGCGGCTGAAACACCGAAAGCTCCAGGAACAAGTGAACTCCATGGTGGACATCTCCAAGGTACTGGAATCCGTGGAAGCAGGTCTGAGAGAGGAGGGAGGCTGGGCCTCAGGCATGAAAATCTGGGCCTGGAACAGAGAACATTGGCCGGTGCCTGGCACACGTGGGTACTCATTAAAGGTTTTAGGTTGAATGAATGATGCGATACAGTTTTTCAAACTCGTTAAGGTACAGAGAGATCCCTTTTACACTTAAAAAAAGAAACTGCACAAAGAACTCCAGTGTTTGGCTTTAAATTATTTTTATTGTTGAGTTACTTAGATGTGGATGGATATAAAATTCCTTCCAACTCCAACTTATACAATAATAAAACCAAAGCAAATTTACAAACCAAGTTCAAACATGGAAAACCAATAAAATGCAAAATAACAGGACTGCTGTGGGGAAGGGTGACAGTTTCAGTAAAACTCGGTCTCTGCTGCTATGGTGAAGAGGGGGCCCAGCTGTGGTGCTTCACCTGCCTGGCCAAGCAACTCAGCGTGTGCACTTCTGGCTGGGACCATTTGACTGCACCAGTGCTCAGGGATGGCGATGTCACACCCCCGGCTTGATGACAGCATCTTTTGCTTATCTGCGGCCTTTGCTTTTTCTCATTAGCCTGCAACAATTTAAACAGTGGCCCTTGGCACCAATGCCATGGTAAACAGTCACAGGGTACAGGCTTCTACACTGCATGGCAGGTCTCAGTGAGGAGGTGATGGCCTAGATCTGCCAGAATTGGCAGGTGATTATTTCCAAAGATGATCGAGCCAAAAACACATACTTGAAGAATGCTCACAGAAAGCTCACACACTCAGGGATGAAGCTGTGAATCCTGGTTTCAGAAGGCAGTAAGAGGGCTGTGTGAATTTTGAAGTCAGGCATTCATCAATTCCACAAGTATTTAGTAAGCACCTACTACTTCCTGGGCTCTGTTCTAGCTGCTGCCTTGAGTGTGTCAATTAAGTGCTCCAGGCCTCAGTTTCCCCAGCTGTAAAATTAGGAACATGACTCACTCCTGCGGTTTTTACATGCAAAGCACCTGGCCTGTAGCTGGGGTGGGGCTGGTGGCCAATGAACAATGCCTGTTATTACCGAGGATAACTGAGGGTCTATAAGAATTTACACTTAAAAAAGGCGATGGTTCCATCGCCTTATTCCATGGGACAGGGAAGATGCACCCCAGCTCCTTGATACCTCTGCCCTCTCTCTCTACCCAGATGCACATGATCCTGTGTGACTTGCAGCTGGGTTTGAATAGCTCACACCAGGCCTTGGAGAAGCGGATTGACGCACTGGCAGGGAAGCTGGACACCCTGACGGAGCTGCTCAGCACTGCACTGGGGCCACAGCAGCCTTCAGAACCTAGCCAGGAGGCCACGTAGCTGGTGAGGAGGCTGGGACTGCTGGAGGAAAGGTGCCTGTGGCCAGCACTCCATGTGGTGAGGGGGGTGGGCAATTCCCTGGAGACAAGGCCACACTTCCTCTTCTGCTCTGGCTGTGTCTGGAGAAAAGAGCGGCAGCAGCGGGAGGCATTTCTTCTCCTTTTTCCTGACCCTCAGCACCTTCTCCCCTTTCTTTGCTTGGTCTCTGCTTCTGGGCACATTCTCTGGCTCTGGCCAAATGCCCAGCTGGCCCCCTCTCTTGGTGCCAGGCACCCCCACGCTCTTCCTCCTCTGTCTACCGGTTTCGGTCTCCACTTCAGTGTCTCGGGTCTTCCTCCTCCTGTTTCCAGGCCTGCCTGTCCATCCATCTCTGTTTGTCTCCCCAGGACCCTTGGAGGAAGAACCAGGCTACTTTCCCTACAATTGAGGTCAAGGACATTCTCCCTGCTATTCCTGACCCAACCCCATCAATAAAGCACCTTGGGTGCAAGGACGGAAGGGGGTCCCACCTTGAGGTCAGATGACTTGCTGAGGCTGCTGGAGGGGACACTGGCTGAAGGACGGAGACTGTGGCCTATCCCTGAGGCCCTAAATGGGGAAATGGTCACCACTACCCCACATACCTTCAAAAAACCCTCTTAGCTATGCTGCTATAGACAACCTCCAACTTTCAGTTCCAAGTGCCTTGGGACCAGGACAGCTGAAGCCCAGAGGAGCAGGGGAATGGGATCCCAGAGTCCAGGATCCTGGGGTACCTTGGTTACTGGTCCGTGGATCTGATCCAGGCCTGAGGCTGAGATGGGGCAGGAGGTGGCGCCCCCAGTTGGGAAAGCAAGAGGACACCGTATTTCCAGAGCTGCAGAGAACGTGGAGAGGAGGTGAACTGGGTGGTGCAGCTCACCAGTCTCTGCTCTTCTACTTTGTAATAAATGTTAAAGACAAAGAAGTTACTGTTTCTTAATAAAAACATCCACCTTCCAGACAGGCAGGGCATCACTGGGGCCTTCTTATGCTGCCCTGTCTGAACCTGTTTCCCCATCTATAAAGCAAAGACCTCCCCTAAGTGCCCTGCCAGGTCCGTGGGCTGAGGAGTCCTCCAACAACTCCCCTCAACCCCCGCCCCAGATCTGAGGCTAAGAGCAAGGGCTTTGAATTAAAAACGGATCTTGGCTCTGCTATCCACTGGCTGCATGATTTGGGGCAAGTGGTTTCACTATGTGCACATTTTACTTCACCTGTAAATTAGGGTCACCTCCCCACAGAATTGCCATGAAGATTTAAACAGAGAGTGGCACAGAGGGTCAGGCATTCAGTAAGAACCTAATATACGACATAATCATTTTTATTATTGCTAATGATTTTCAGACTATGTGTGGCTGTTCTTTATCTTTTTGTTATCTTTCCCCCCTCTGCTCATCTCCCCAGAACCCCATCTGGAGACCAGCAGGAAGCCCAAACCATCCCACACACTCATTTCGCATCTGCTAGAACTCAGACAGGAAAAGGGGAGAGGACTGGCACTTCCACAGTCCCTACTGTATGCCCAGCTCTGTGCTCCCTTTTTATAAATCATGACCACTCCCTCATCCCACTGTGCAGATACAGAAACAGGTGTCAAGAGCAGCCGGGCCTGGAAGCTGGGAACCCAGGCTGCAGGGCCCAGAGTCACACCCAGCCTGTCACACCGCTGAGCCCTCTTTGCCCTACCAGAAGCGAGTCTGAGGCAGAGCGGTCTTGGGGCTCGAACCCAGGTCTCACTACCCACAGTGCCTTCATTCCACTTTGAGAGGCTGATTCATCCTCATTTCCCTGGATTTGTGGGGAATCCCAGGCTGCGAGTCATCCTCTTCTGCTGAGCTATCTTTGGACTTCCTTGCAAGTCCACAGTCAGCCTCACCCCTCAGTCCTGCTAAACTGGGGCCTGCACCACCCACTGCCAGACTGCCTTTCCTCTGGCTGCCAACCCTAGGGAATAAAGGTGTCAGGAATGAGACGAGACCTCTGAAGACATTTCCGACAGCCTCCCCTGCAAGAAACCCTCCTGGAAGTGCTGCCAGGTCCCCTGCCAAACTCCTCCCTTTAGGACCGCTCTTTCCTCATCTACTCCCAGGCCCCTTTGGTTAGCAAATGCCTTCCTCGTTTTCCTTTAGGTCTTGGCTTAGATGTCCCCTCCTCCAGGAAGCACTCTCTAAAGCTCCCATAGCCCATGAACTTATCTCTAGCACAATATTTATAGGGCCAAACACCATGTTAGGCCTTTTACATAACTGATCTTAGAAAAATCTCCATAAAAGGAGACAAAGTGAGTACTGTTGGTCACCTTTTACAGATAAGGAAACTGAGGCCCAAAGCCACAACAGAAAGATGGGAGAGCCAGGCGGCCTGGCTCCAGAGCCCCAGCCCTTAGCCAACAGGCCTATTCAGATGCTTGGAACGCATCACACCAAATTTCCATTTTTGTTCACTACTGTGTCCTTGATGTCACATACAGGGCCTCACTGAGTATGACTGAATGAACACACTGAATACCTGAGGTGGCCTGAGGCCCCTCACCTTCTACATGTTGGTTTCTGCAGAGACAAGGTAGAAACTAGTTAGAAAGGGCTTTTGGCTAAGACTGTAAGAGAACACATGAGAAATCTCTATTCTGAATATCTCAGGTTTGCCCCTGCCCACCTGTCCCCATTCTCCTCTCTGGGTGCAGGGCCTAACACCCCCTCCCACTCCCTTCCCTTTTCTGGCAGCTTCTGCACACCCTCTCACAGGACCAGCACTTCTTGAAGGCCCTATGCCAGGGGCTAGAGCTGCAGGCATGAGTCAGAGGGCTCTGTCATCACGGGGCTCAGTCTCATGGTGATTTCTGGCTATTTCCCTCTCCTATTTCTGTTTTGCCTCCACTCCCAGGAGAACCCTGAATGGGAAATAGTACATTCAGAGAGGTGTGGGGATTTACCAGGGTTAGAGAGCCAGTCAGGAGTTAAAGTGGGGGCCAAGCTCTGGCTTTGCCCCTTCCATGCACTACAGCCCCTGAGGACCTTTCTAGTGATACCCAGACCAAATGGGTCCTGCCCTCTTTCAAAACACTTGCATGGCCCCCACCTGCCCTTCCGTTAAAGTCTAGCTTCTAAGCCTAGCTCATTTTTCCATTGATTAATTTCCATTTTACATAAAGCACATAAGTTTTCAATGTAGTCTCAATAGACTTTTACAAATACATTCATTCACCTGAGTAGCCACCACTCAGAGCAATCTAGAAGTTTATATCCCTCTAAAAGCTCTTGTCCCTCCAAGCCACTACCCTCCTCCATCTCAGTATTTACTTCTTGGGCTCCCGTTTGCTACAGGGAATAAATGATTTTGTTTTGTGTTTTCCCTTCACGGTGTGGGGAAATGGTTTGTTAGCAATCCCTGTAGCAAAACCATGGGAAACCTATGGATCAAAGGCCAAGTATTGACAGGAGGCCTTTCACACTACATATTCTTACCTTTTCATGCTACATACTCTTATCTTTTCACACTGCATATTCATACCATCAAGGGAAAATGTATACAAAGTCTTTAAACTGTAATTCATAGAAACTAAGAATGATATTTGAACTAAATCTCAACTCGGGGTCCCTCTCACGGTCTCCATTTCTTTGCCTCTGAGAGGAGACCACACTCTGTCTATGGAGACAGAGTCTTCTCTAATAAACTTTCCTTTTGACTCTAACTCTGACTTGTGCTGGAATTCTTTTCTATTCTCAAAAACCCTTTCTCTCTCGGTACAGGGCCACTTGGAGGAATCTGTCCTGTCCTGCATCATTCTCTCTTCAGAGGTACGGGGAAGGATGAAAAATTCCAACGCTATAATTACATGGTTGCATCCCTCAGCAACCAGCCCTCATCCTTAGGTTCTGTGGGTGCTTTCCAAAATTAACCTCATTAACATAACAAAAGACACCTCGATCACTCTCGTCACAGAAAATTTCAAGGATTTTAAAAGTTAGTGCTAGAAACTGGATGAAGATCAAAGATGTATTTATCATAAATCACAGTACCACAGCTGCTCCTGCCTTGGGGCTCCTCTCCCTTCCAAATATTCTTTGTCTTAATTCTTCACCACTCTCTCTCGCCTCACTCGCTTAGAACAACATCAGTATTTTCTTTATTAAGGTCCTTAAAGTAAGCCATATAGTCTACATCAACACCAGACTGGCAGTCCAAATACCTGTTTTGGGCTTTTATGTTGTGTGGGATAGCAGCCAACATATAAAACCAAAGAGTGGTTTTCACGTTTAGAGGGTATGTCAAATGGGAAGACTTTCCTTTCTTTTACTAGGACTAACTGGCTCTTCAATTCCAACCACTCTCCAACTTGAAAGCCTAGTTCCCAAGTCTCTTCCTCCATTTCCCTCTATCATGTCCATCAGCATACAAACATGCTGCAATTTCTCCCCTCTTAAAAACATCCCACTGGAACTTTAAACACTTTAGAGAGCCTCCGTTATCCTTAAAGTTCACTATGTATTCCCCCAATTGCAAAGCATCTAGAATTGAAATTGTCTTTTTTTTTTTTTTTAGATATGGTAAAATAATCAGCTTTAGAAATTACCAGTAGGGAATCCTTTATAAGTTCTCACACAGAAAAATCCAGTTACGTGCAACAACATGGAAGATTTTCACAGACAGAGAGCTAAAGAAGCCATACATACAGAAGACCTGCTGTAAGATTTCATTTCTATGAAGTTCAAGAGCAGGCACAACTGAGACTGAATATCACTTGTAAAATTCTTAATCTTTTAGCAGGAAATGAAATAGGACATCTCTTAAAAAGAAAGCAAGCAGAAAGCAAAACGATGAATCACTGAGTCCTGTCAATCTTAGTTGTCAATCAAGGAAGCCCACTATAAGTAACCACCCAGAAAAAAGGATAAAAACCCTGAAGCCTTTGTTACTAAGCCTTTTGAACCAAGCTTCTCTTGCTCAGGCCTGCTTCCACTTCCGGAAGTGCACTTTTTTTCCAATACTTTTCTTTCCTACTGTATTTCAGTGTCTTGCTCAATTCTTTGAGGCATCAAGAACCTGGACAACGGAGAGGACCCCACTCTCCGTTAACACAACTACCCTACAGTAACTGGAATCGGTCAGTGGCTGCTTCTGGAGTAGGGGAATTGACAGGGAAAAGGCACGAGGGAAATCTCCAGGTATTTGTGGGAGCATTTTCTATCTTGACATGATTAGTGATTACATGGGCATATGTATTTATGAAAAACTCATTGATCCAAACCCTTAAGATCTGTGCCCTTTATGCACTTCACCACATTTAAGTTATACCTCACCAAAAATAAAAGAAAAATAAGTACTTATACACTTCTCCTTATAGAATCTATATAATGGGAAGTTTCCAGAACATGGTTAGACTGAGGATAAAAAAGCTATGTTTTTTCCATCAACCCATGTACAACTCCAGCTACTATCCCGTATCTCTGCTCTTTCGTCAAGCTTCTTCTTTTTGGAAGCCTTTGCCCCCTTGGCATCAGGTCGTCCCTGCTCTTGATAGTCCTATTCCCTCTCAGCAAGTCTCTCGGATGCTGGTCCTATACCTGGTTCCTGCTCCCAAAGGTAGAGGCCCCAGGGCCTGGTCGGTCGGTCGGTCTCTCTCTCTATATTTTTCTCTCCCTACCTCCTCTGCCTGGATGGTTTGAAAAACTCAGGTTTTTGAATATCATCTATATATTAATAGCTCCAAAACTTAGCATACTTGTACAGTCATTGATAAAATAACAAGACATCCGAGATTTGCTTAAAAAAAAAAAATTGCAGGGAAAAGTATGCTTCGATGTGGGAGGGGAAAACAGAAGAAACAAAACAAGTAAAATATAGATTAAAATCAATACTGGGTGATAGATATTTGGGAATTCTTTATACTATAATACATTTGTATATGTTTTTAAAAAAGTGTGTTAAAATTCTGTATCCACAAACCCTGGCTTCTCCCCCTACGACCACTTATTTGATGTCTAATATGCATTTGAAAGTTAAGAAGTTCAAAGACTGTTGATTTCCCATCAAGACTACTCTTCCCCATCTTGGTAAAAAGCATCATTTTTCTTCCAGTTGGTCAGTTCCAAAATCTTTAGGATAACTTTTAAGTCATCCCTGATTCATGCTTCCTCTCACACAACCCTCTTCCTGAGTCACCATCATCTCTTGCCCAGGCAGGGACATCAGCTTTCTCATCTCCTGTTTCCGCCCCTGCCCAGCTGCAGGCCATCTCCTCACAGCAACCAGTATTGTTTTAACTTTTTTGTGCATAGATAAGTCACACAGTTCAAAAACATAAAAGTCTTAAGTCTCTCTCAGCTCAGATTCACATGTCTGTAATGCTCACTTCTACAGACAACCAATTTTACTAATTTTTGGTGTTCACCAGAGAAATCTCTATAAAACATAACATCACCACACGTTGGTCCTTGCTCACAGCTCTCCAACAGCTTCCTATTACGCTCGGAAGTTAATTTCAAAGCCCTTACCATGGCCTACACGACCCCATGTAACCTAGCGCCAATCTCTATCTCCATCCTTAAGTAATCGTACCTCTCCTCAACTCGCTGTGCTTCAGCCACACCAGTCACCTGGACAATCCTTAAACAAGCCAGGCCTCAGGCCCACTCCACCTCCTCAGGCTCTTTCTATTCCTGTTCTTCAGCCTCTACAGAGGGCTCATTTCCTTCTTTCAGGCCTGTGATCCAATATCACTTCCTCTCAGCATCCTTCTCTGACCACCTGTCACTCTCTGTGACCTGTCATTCTCAATTCCCTTACCTTGATTTTTTCTTCCAAGCACCTTTTATCTGACATCAACTACCCCACTAGAATATTTACTCCCAGAGGGCAGATGCTCTGGCCTATTCACTATAGGGCAGGATCTCCAACCAACAGCCATGCCTGGTAGACTATTCAAGTTCCATAATTCATTTAATATACAGATGAATAAAGAGAAATTAATTAAGAGATGGATAGGTCATTTGGCAATGGCTCTCAAAATGCCCATTGCATGTATCCTTTGACCCAGCAATTCTATCTCAAGATATTCTATGAATAATAATATCATACACATACAATTAGATGTACAAGGATATTAACTGCAGCAAACATTTGTAAGAGCAAAAGTTCAGAATACAAGCACTCTCCAGGTGCTTGACTGACTCACCACTAGGCAGGCTGCCTGGTGCCAGGGAAAATAACGTGGGCTTGCCCTGGAATGAGACAGACTTAGGTTTGAATCCAGACCCTGATACTTCCTGGCTATAGAGCTTTTGGTAAGATTCTTCTCATTTCCTGTATCTGTTAAATAGGGAGAGGGGAAAATTGTAGTGATGTATGTAAAACAAAGCTCGGTACACAGTGGGCCAATGGTCAATGCCAGGCTCCTTATTTTCCCTTTGTTGTCATTTCCATCTCTGAGGGTTGCCCAGATGTCACAAAGTGGCATGATGGTGAGCTGGGGTTGAGAAATCTAGTTAAGGAAAACAGATAAGACCCAAGACGAAGATGCAAAAAAGGACGCCAACAGACCTAATATAAAGATGGCCTGCCGTGTAAATCTCCCTTAAACATCCACAATCTTCTGGAGAATCTATAAACGGCACTCTCAGTCTGTGAGATGTTTCCACCCAGCCTGTGGCAGCCTGGATAAATGGTTCCACCTGGCACCAGTGCTGAGAAAATGGCAGCAAGGATGAGGCTCAGAGGGGGCAGCTCAGAATCGATCACTAGTTTTTATCTTTGTAAATCACAAAATAAGGATAACATATGATGCTACTATGCACCAGGCACTGTTCTAGGCACTTTCACCCATTTAACTCTGCCAGTTACATCACAAGGTACTGTCCTCTCATGTTACAAATGTGGACATAGAGGAAGGTTAAGGAACTTAGTCAAGGTCAGCCGCCTAATATGTGAACCTGGTATCAAGCTCTTAAGTACAATGCTTCACTATAACGGTAGCTGAAGTAAACTGAGAACCGGTGCTTTAGGAATGGAATACGGGAACCAAAGGAGACTTTTATTGTGTCCTCCCACTGGCTTCCTGAATTGTCAGAACGTATATATACTCCCTGTTCAAACATAAACATTTTAAATAAGATTTCAAATGAAAAATGGTAAATTCTCCCATTCACCTATACATCTATGACTATACCAGAGATATCTCTCGAACAATCACTGGACTGGTTACCACCTAAGCCGCGAGCCCTTTGACCTGCGCATGCGCGCTCCGCGTTCCTCTTTGGCGCTCCCAGGGCACTCCGCCCGTTGACGGTTAAATTTTCGACCTTTGACTGGATTCTCCACTCCCCTTCGCCGCGGCCGAGAGATTTAATTCGCGGTCCAGCTCCCACCAGTCCGCATCGCTCTAGTCTTCAGGACTGAAGCCTGACACTTAGGGTCCGACCTGCCCACCTGAGTTCAGGCCAGCCCGGCTCTTTCTCCCGGGGTTCCCGCTGCCTGGAGTGCCTTTGCCCGCTCTTCAGGGTCCAACTGAACCTGCGCCCTAAGTGGCCTAAATCCTAGCTGTCCCCTTCCACACACCAGGAGCACACTCTTCCAGCGCACACGCCAAGTCTGATTGATTCATTCCTGTGTTCTCAGCATTCACTCAGCCCTGGTCACTGAAACTCCTCCCTGCCGCCCCACCTCTCCGCGTCCCGCCAAAACCACTGAGGAGGCAGGACTCGAACCTCAAATCTCGAGTCGCCCACTCTCTCGCTTATCGGCGCGCACGCGCCAGGCTCCACCGAAGCGCACGCGCACGGAGGCAGAGCCGCATTGCCCTCCCGTCCCTTCCCCGAACCCGCATGCGCGCTGAGGCCACCCACCTCCCACAGCGCATGCTCACTCGGGCTGTCAGGTCCCGCGATACCTCCTCCTCTTCTTTCGGGCTGGCCTTCCGTGGGTGCAGCTTCCGGGGTTCCCAGATCGGTTCTGGAGTGACAGATCCTGCTCGCTCCTTCTTTCCCCCACGGTCCTGGTCCCCAGACGCCATTTACAGGCGGGTGGCTGGTGGCGGAATTTCTCCGCTCCCCACCCGTCACGGAAAGCGCGCGCCGCGCCCCAGAAACCAATCAGCAGCCGCCTTAGGTAAGGGGCACGCGCGCTCGCGGGCCCGCCCCATTCTTGACCGTTAATCAGTCGCTCGAAAGCCGGTGGTGTGCGGAATTGAGTAGAGGACCGAGCTTAGTCCTATAAATTCCGAGTTGGTGACAGTGCGCTGGGAAGGAGACGTTAACCTGTAAATAAGAACTTCGGTTCTGGGAGACCCTCATAGAGGGCCTGTAAACTGACCATAAAGTACTGCGGACGCTTTTCCAATAACTTGTCAAGAGAAACTTGAATTCTGGAAATACCCTCTCAGAGGGCCTACAAAAATGCCCTTAAATACTGGGGATGTACTCCAAATGCTGTAAATAGGAACTTAAGTCGTGGGGTTCCCCGTGGCAGGCCTAGATGCCCAGTTATAGGGAAATCCCATATAGGAGCCTGTAAAATATATGTTTAAGTGCTAGAGAGTCCTTGGAAAAATGTGCAAATAAACTCTTCTTCTGGCGTGGGGGAATGGCTCATTAGGGTGGGCGTAAATATGGAATTAGGAATTGGGAGTCTCCCCAAATCATTTGCAAATAGACGCTTAGGTTCTGGGAGATTGTCAAAAGGGGTGTGTTAACAGATGCTTAAGTACTGAGGAGGCGTCCCCCAAAAATGTGTAATTAGATTCAAATTCTGGGAGGTCACCGTAAGGGTCCTGTAAAATAGACACTTAAGTAAACTGGCTTTATACGTTTTGGAGGAATCTCCAAAGGAGCCTGGAAACAACATTGGGGGGGCCCAGATTTGCATGTAGGTGGACTCTTATTCTGAAGAGCACCCCATAGCTCTGTTATACTGTGGATTTCCCAGAATATCATGCAAATGGACCCTTATTTGCATGGGAAGAGGAGTCCTCACAGGTTTATAAACAGTTTAGTGCTGGGGCAGAATCCTTAGGGGGGCATGAAAACAGACACTTGAGCACTGCTGAGGTCTTCAGGATAATGTGTAAAGGGACACTTAGGACACTTAATTGCAAGGAGCGGACACTTAATTGCAAGGAGCTGAAGGAGGGAGTTCCAAGTACTAAGGGGAATCTCCACGGAGACTGTAAACAGTCATTTAAGTGCTGAATGAATCATTTCCATAAGCATCTGTAAACAAGTCTTCTCCTCTGTCTGAGTAGGCAATCTTCAACCCAGTTTGTGCCTTGGGTAGGGATTATGTAGAGCAGGGAGAGAAGAGCTAGACAACCCCCTGCCTGAGGAGCAAAATTATTCCTGCATCCTGTAAACCAGTGGTCCCCAACATTTTTGGTACCAGAGACCGGTGCTCCTATGAGAATCTAATGCCTGATGATCTGAAGTGGAGCTGAGGCGGTGATGTTAGTGCTGGAGAGTGGCTGCAAAGGCTGCAAATATTTGCTCACTGGCCACTCACTGTGTAGCCCTGGTACTAGTCCATGGCCCGGGTTTTGGGGACCTCTGCTGTAAACATACCTCAGTTCTAGAAAAAGAGTCTTGCAGAGACCTATTAATGTCATGCACTAGAATGGGCTTTGGCGGGGGATTCATGGAATGATTTTTAACAGGCATTTAAGAGCCAGCTAAACAAGAGTCAGCAAACTTTTTCTGTAAGGGGCCAGGGAGTAATTACTTTTGACTCTGCGAGCCACATTGTCTCTGTTTCAACTACTCAACTCGACATTGAATCAAGAAGGCAGCATAAACAATGTGTAAATTGGTGGCTGTGTTCAAATAAAACTTTATTTGCAAAAAGAAGGCAGACCAGATTTGGTCCATTGGTTGCCGTTTGCCAACCTGACCTTTGAGTTGCATGGCAGATGGCCTTATAATCCTGCTAACAGAAAGAGACTTTCCTAGAATGATGTGTAAACAGCTGAGGAAACTTCCTAGGGACCTCTTAACAGATACTTAATTGATAGTGAGTGGGTCATGTAGGTAGCCATACATTTTATAACCTCTTAAACATTGGGGAGACCTTGGAGTGTAATGGATTGCAAACCATCAGGAATGGAAGATAAACAGACACTGAAATTTAAAGAGACATTACATGAAAATAGGCCCTTGAATGTTGGAGCCCCACCCAAACATATGCCAATAATGGGTAATCAAAAGAGGGGTTTTCTCACTGTTACTGATTTGTAAGAAAATGCCTTGCTGCATTTTAGGAAAGAGAATATCCCATTCTTGTGTGACCCAGTCTCTATGAATAATCTTGGAACAAAGTAATTAATAATGGCAACAGTTTTGGCTATAAGTAGAAGTGTGTTTCTCACTGCATCCAGAGGTAGGCAATTCAAGATTAATAGGGGACCCATGAACCTTGTATCTTGTTCTACCATGCCTGCCTTTCATTAAGTTCCTTCACAGCCCAAGATAGCTGCTTGAGATCCAGCCTCCACACCCACATTCCTTCCAGCCAGGAGGAGAAAAGGGCAAAAGACACGTGCCAGTGTCTGTGAAGGAAAGTTTCTGAAAGCTGCCAAAACAAATTTCTGATGTTCTACCATTGGCCAGAAAGAACTTGGTCACATGAGCACACCTAACTACAAACTAGGCTAAGCAGTGTATTCTAGATAGTCATGTACCCAGAACTTAGGGCTTTATATTTTTGGAAGAAGTGAAGAATGGATGTTGGGAGCAGCTGGCAGTTGCTGCCTCAGCTACAGAGCTCTCTTGAAAGGAAGTACCTTAGAATCTGGGATGTATCAAGTAGAGTGAGGAGAAACTTTTTACCCTGGAATCAGATTGACCTCTTTCTCTCTCTAGGCAACCATGTCTGAGTCTGGTCACAGTCAGCCTGGGCTCTACGGGATAGAGCGGCGGCGACGGTGGAAGGAGCCTGGTCCTGGCGGCCCCCAGAATCTCTCTGGGCCTGGAGGTCGGGAGAGGGACTACATTGCACCATGGGAAAGAGAGAGACGGGTGAGTTTCTAGTCCCAATGGCAGCACTCATGTATCTACTCATTCCACAAGTGTTCATTGAGCACCTGCCATGTGCTAGATGCTAATCTAGGTGCTGGGAATATATCTGTGAACAAAACCAAGTGCCCTGAGGGGGTAAGAGTGTAGAGAGTGATACAGGGAGTTTTCTTAGATGAGGTGGCCAGAGAAGGCCTCTTTGAAGAGGTGACTTTTGAGCAGAGATGTGAACAAGCTGAGGGAATGAGCCATGGCAAAATCATGAGTGGAGCTTCCTAGACAGAATAGCTAATGCAGAGACCCTGAGGCCTATATCTGGTGTGTTCAAGGAGTAGCCAGGAGGCCAGTATGGCTGCAGTGGATGGAGACAGAGGAAAAGTGGTATAAGGATGAGGGAAAGTGGTAGAAGGTTGAGGTCATAGAGGTAACTGGGGCCAAATAATGTAGGACCTCGTAGGCCTTGGAAAGAGCTTTGGATTTCACTGAATGAAAGTGGCATTGGAGAGTTTGAGCTGAGAGGTGCTATAAGCTCATGATTTAAAGAGTTGTATAATATTAACTCTTTCTGTTTATTGAGTAGCATGCAGTTGCTAGCACCATGCAAAGTGCTTTACATCCTTTGGGTCTTCCTGAACCCTTGCTGCATGCAATAAAATCTATGATAGACCCAATTTTTACAATGAGGAAGGTGAGCCTCAGGGGAAGAGACTTACCCCAAATCAGTAAGTTTTGGGGCCAGGACTCAAACCCAAATCCAGCTGAGCCTCAAGTGTAGGGCCATCTGCCTGCTGCAGAGAGTGTCCTGGACTGGGAATCAGAGCCTCAATGTGGACCCAGGTCAGGCCTCACTCTTCTGTGCTTAGGTGACTTAGCACCAGAACCTACCACCTGGGTTTTCTTTCCAGGGCTCTGCCTACCTTAGTTCTTTGGTGGGGTGGAAGTTAACAGTTGGGACCAGTTTTGAGCAGTAAAACTGTGAACGTGAAGAATAATTTATTCACAGTGTGCTGGACTCTTGCTTCTTCCTTCCCTTGGGTCACACACGTGAGAATATGGTCTCTCTTCTCCCACACACATCTTTCTACCCCTTCAGTGCCAATCTCTGAACAAGCAGCTCCCAAATCTCAGCTTTGTCTCTGACATGGTACAGAGCCCTGTCAGCTTTCTGACTAGCCAGTGGTCATCCTCCATGACCCCTGCTTATCTCAGCATCTTCTGCCATTTCTCCTCCCAGTGTCAGTGTTAGCTCAATGGGTCTCATCCTGGACACCCCCTATCTCTTTCTCACCACACACCAGTCAGGCACCAGTGTGCACATAATGCCTCCTGAATGTATCTCTTGTCCATCATCTTCTCCACCCTCCCAGCCTCTATCCCAACTGTCATTCGCTTCTTCCTGGCCCTTTCCACCTGTTGCCCTCGCTGGCCTCCTAGAAGCCATAGCCTTTCCTTCTACTCTCACAGCTGTCCTTTCCAAAGCACTTTTATATCATCCTTTTGTTTGTTCTTCACCGGAGGCCAATGAAGAGCAGGATTTAAATAAGAATCTTCAATATGCAAGTGAAGAAACAAACCACTAAGGGGTCAAGACACTCCCAAGGTTAATCAAGGAACCAGAGAAAGAACAGGACTCACACTCAAGTCTCCTGCCTTTCTCAAGCAGAATGGGGATGAGTCAGAAGAGGCATGAAGAGGGCAGGTTGTGGAATCAGTCCACAGATCTGGCCAGCGCAGGAGCGGGGCTGAGGAGGACAGGGCCAGGGTAGCAGGTGCTACTAGCAGCTCTCAGGCAATGAGCAGCTGCCATGTGGACAGTTCATGAGTTGTATCTTCTTTTCAGACTCATAGTAGTAATGTGAGGAAGGAATTCCCTTCCCCACTTGCCAGGAGAGGAAACAGAATTGAGTGAGGGTAGTTCCTCATCTAGATTCACATAGCAGGAGGCTGGCGGGTGTGAACCGAGGTCCACCTGGCTCCAGAGCCCTTGCTCCTTTTCCCTGGGCTTGTTGTCTGGCAGAGGTGGCTGAGCAGAGCGGTTGACAGCAAGGTTCTGGAGCCAGATTGTCTGGGGTCAAATTCCAGCCCCATTGCTTGTTGGCTGTGTGACCTTGGGCGAGCCAGTGAACCTCTCAATTTCTTCATTTGTAAAGTGGAGATAATAATAGTATCTATTTCACAGGGCTGTTGGTAGAACCAAGGGAGTTAACATATGATGGCATTTGTACGTGGCACAGAAAGGCCCTCTGGAGTGGTGTGGGGTCATGGGGGACTCCCTGGGTAACCACCCTACCTCACCACAGGATGGCAGCGAGGAGAACAGTGCATCCGTCATACAGAAAACCCCCATCATCCTCTCAAAACCTCCAGCAGAGCGGGTAAGCAGGGAAGGCTCTTCAGAAAGGAAGGCTGGGAGCAGTTAGGGCATGGATCTCTCTCTTTCTGACTGGAACCTTCCACTCCCATAGTCAAAGCAGCCACCGCCTCCAGCAGCGCCCGCTGCCCCATCTGCCCCGGCCCCTCTTGAGAAGCCCATCGTCCTCATGAAACCACGGGAGGAAGGGAAAGGGCCTGCGGCCGCAACAAATGCTTCAACTCCTGAGGGCACTACCCCGCCACCCACTGCGGCCCCTGTGCCACCGAAGGGGGAGAAGGAGGGTCAGAGACCCACGCAGCCTGTGTACCAGATCCAGAACCGGGGCATGGGCACTGCTGCGCCGGCAGCTGTGGACCGTGAGTAGGGGCTGAGCAAAACCCAGTTGGGAACTGGAGCCCCTCACACAGTTCCTCAACATGTCCGCCTCCTGATTTGTGTTTCCAGCTGTCGTGGGCCAGGCCAAACTGCTGCCCCCAGAGCGCATGAAGCACAGCATTAAGTTGGTGGATGACCAGATGAATTGGTGCGACAGTGCCATCGAGGTACTGGGGGGTAAGAGGTCTGTCCCTGCTTAAGCTTCCCCAGGTCTCACACCCGTGCCTCCTCCACTCCCGCTTCTTGGTAGACAGCTTCAGACCAGACAGCTTCCAGGCAGTGGCAACAGTGAGAGGGCATGGATCTGAAAGCTCTCACCGGCCAGGGCAGTTTCAGCAGCTTTACTAGCCCAGCTGTACTGGTTAGTGAAGTACTGAGCTGCTTCAGTACTGTTGGCTGACAGGTACTCCCACTACTAGCTAGATGTGCAGGGAGGGGTCTCCTACACCATCCCTCAGCAGGGCAGTCTCCTGTACGCTGCTTCAATTCCCCTTCTAATTTGTGAGAACCCATGCGGTAGTAGTGTTAACTGGTTTGAATGTCACTCCCCAAAGGGACCACTTCCATCCCAGCAGCCCCTGCTCTAGATCAAACTGCCCATTCTGGGACTGTCATATTTACCTCTGGTCTCTTGCTTTCTATCTTCTGCTTCTTCCTCACTCCCAGCCCCTGTGGCCTGTCTGATCACACTCAAATTCACCCTGGTGTGTCTCTTCCTTCCCCAGTAGCTTGGACTTGTTAGGACAACATGCCAGGCCCATCTGTTACCTGGCCTTGCTGCCTCTCTCTGTTCTCTCCTACACTGGTATCAACTGGGAGCTTAACAAAAACAAAGGAGCCGGTGTCCAGGCCCTACCCTTCAGCACTCTTGAGCAGAACCGTGCACTGATGAAGGCTTTCTGTGTTTGTGTTCCCTAGTGTGGGAACCACTGTCGCTGTGTGTGGCTTTTGAACACTTATCCACATATTGCAGTGTGTGGCTAGTATAACTGAGAAATTGGATTTTTAATTTTATTTAAATAGGAACATGTGGTCATTGGCTACCATGTTGAACAGGGCTCACCCTCGATCTGCTCTGATGTGTCCATAGAGTTAGGCCCAGCATTAGCATGTTTTTAAAAGTTCTCCAGGTGATTTGAAGGGGCAGCAGCCACAGTTGAAGACATACAGTAAGTCCTCAGTGTCATTGAGGTCTTAGAAACCGACTTTAAACAGAATGACATATAACAAAACCAGTTGTCCTTCCCATAGGCTAATTGATATAAACAAGAGTTAAGTTTCTACAATATATTTTTGGTCATAAAAATATTGCCAACTCCTAAGTAAATACCCAAAATGCTTCTAATATTAAATATTGAAATAAGTGTGAGCTATACATACATTTAAGAAAGATTAGTAAAAACAAATCAGGTAATTATTTTCCAACCCACTTATTTTCCTTCAGGGTGGCGAGTGGCCCGAGCCTATTCCTGCAGCTCAGGACCAAAGTGGAAAGGCAGCCTGGACAGGATGCCCTTCTCTACCACAAGGCCACTCACACCCACACTTACTCAGACTGGGACAGTGGAGATGTGCGAGGAAACCGAAGTCCCTGGGAAAACCCACACAGACCGTGGTCCTGGCTGGGAAGCAATTTTTCTTTCTCATCAACCTTATAACAGAATTACATTTTTCAAGGACCTGCTATATCTGGCTTCCTTGAGGAATATCTCTTCCGCCCCCTTCTGGCGAAAGTCAGCAGAGCTGCTGGCCCAGAGGTGAAGGTCTCAGGAATTTCTAGGACTCTCAGATCCCACAGAGAAGAGCCAGGATGGACTGATTCCCCCTTCCTGCACACTGCTCCCTTTCTCATGCTTCCCCAAGTTTTCCCAGTCTGCCTGGAGCAGAGAGCCTCCAGCAGTTAGCTCCAGTAGCCCTCGGCTACCCAGTCTTGTCCTCTTCAGCCTGTCCCTTCTTTCCTGTGCCTCTTTCCCAAAGTTTTCCTTTTTCCCACCTCTTTCCAGCTGAACTGACTCCTGTTACCTCTTTTCTGCTTTGGAACTCTCACAGATGGTGATCTTTGTGTCCAGAACATTTCACACATCTCACCACACACACACACACACACACACACACTCACACACACACACACTCACACACACACTCAGGCCCTTTGCCCAATTAAAGGCAAGAATTTTTCTTCATATATGACAAAGTAGGTGGGCAAGCTGCAGAAGTCTGGGGTCCCTTCCTGTCATTCCCACTCAAGCAGCTGACAGCTTCATGAGGGCTGCATTCCCGTGTCTTCCCACAGTACCTGTTGGATCAGACCGATGTGTTGGTGGTTGGTGTCCTGGGCCTCCAGGGGACAGGCAAGTCCATGGTCATGTCACTGTTGTCAGCCAACACTCCTGAGGAGGACCAGAGGTGAGGGGGCATGAGGTAGGGGCGTGGGAGGCTAGGAGGGAGGTGAGCACCACCTGAGGCAGAAGGGCGGGCCTGGGTGGTGTAGTGCTGTCACAGAGGACATTGGGTGGTTGCTTCCCCTCCCTTGGCCTCAGTGTCTTCAGATGAGAATGATTTGGGGCTGGACTTAAGTCTTTGTGTAGCTGCAAGGGGACTGGTCCTGTTCTTCCTTTTCTTCCTGCCTCGCCCCTGGAAATGGTACAGAGCCCAGCCAGGAAATGGGATGATGTACCCATTTGCCTTTGGATCGAGACCCACCTTAGTGTCAGCCCTGCCACTCACCAGCTGGTTGACCTTGGGCAGGTTACTTTACCTCCCAGTATCTTACTTCCTCATTTGTAAAGTGGGTTTTAGGAGGATGGAGTAAGATCAGAGAACCTGGCACAGAGCAAGTAAGTGCTCACAGGATGTGGATGATGTGGCCTGTGAAATAGAGTAGGGAAAGAGACTTGGATGTAGGCCCCGGATTCTAGACCCACCTTAGTCCTGCATTCTTGAGTAAGGACAGGGTATGATTATGAGGTTACAGGATGAAGTCCCAGGAGAGGATTTGGGGGAGGAGGGAGCTTAAGTACTAGGGTCCAAAACTGAGGCAAGAGAAGGAAAAGGGAGAAAGGTAGGGAGTAGGGGACATACACAGTCTAAGGAAGACTAGAAATGGGTGAAGAGAAGGGGTAGTAGCTACTGGGGGTTGTCTCAAAAATTAGAGTTTTATTTTTTAGGAAGCAGGTGGTATCAGGGGTCCATGAATCCCCTAACAGTATGTACAAAATTTTACACTCATCTGCATTCCTGCAATCAGGCATTCCTTCCAGGGGAAGTGTCCTTAGTTGCCACCAGATCTCTGGGGGCCAATACAGATCCATAATGGGTTAAGAACCACTGTTGTAAGAACATAACATCCGCTGGACCTGGAGCTACGAGGTCCCTCAGCCTCTCGATGGCCCCACCTTCTCTCTCCTCCACTCAAGATCTCAGCTCTACCTGACCCAGCACTAGAACACCTCCCACCCTGGGGCAGCACCCTTTCCACCTCAGCTCCCACCTGCAACTAGCAAAATGTCCCCTTGGCTCTTCATTCACATTCCTGGGCCAGAATCCTAGCAGCCTAGCTTGTCTTTTTGAGCCATGCCAGTCTGTGGACTTTGGTACAAGCTCTTGTTGTCAGGACTCATAAGCTTTACCTCCTGCTTGTCTATAGAATTCATCTGCTTCTCTCCCCCACACCCACGTGCCTGGTCCAGGTCACTAGCATCTCCCTGGAGAGTGCCAAGAGCCTCCTGACTGCACTCTGCTTTAGTTCAATTCAGCAAGTGTTTATTAAGTGCTTATGATATGCCTGGCACTGTTCTGGGTGCTTGAGATACAAGTGTAAATAACACTGGCAAAAATCTTTGTCCTCGTGGGCCTTACATTTTGAATGGAGGAGATAGTTGGCATGTTAGATGATAACGTGGAAGGGCTGATGGCAGGCAGCATGGGGCTGGTTGCAATTTGGAATCATGTGGTCGGAGAAGGCCAGACTGGAAGAAGGGGGAACACTCCAGTTGGTGGGTGGCAGGTACGAACCTCTGAGGTGGGAGCTTGCTGGGGTGGGGGGAGGGGGTTGTTCAGAGTGGTGTGGAGGCCTCGGAGCTGGAGCAGAGTGACCAAGGAGTTGTAGGCAATCAGGTCAGAGGCAGAGGGAGGCCCCTGTGCTAGGCCTGAAGGTCATTGTCTGCTCTTCCCACCCCGCAGCCCTTGCCACACGGCAGCAAGCGGGGACCTGCCAGAGCAGAGCCCATCCTGTCACCCTCCACAGTCTCTTCACAGCTTCTATGGACCAACGGCCCAGCCCCTCGCTGAGCCCCCCCGCGTGCCCCTCTTTCTACTCACAGCCCTCTTTCTCTCTGCTCTTGCCACACTGGCCTTTGCTTCCTTCCTCCACCCCACCTCCCTTTAACTCAATTAAAGTCTTAATTAAAACTCCCTTTCCTCTCCCACCCTCAGTGTCATTTGCCTTCTGGGGCAGCCCTTCGCAGCCCCACCGACAGACTTGTCCCCACTCTAAGCACCACTTGTCTCTTCCTCACACCCACAGCTGCTGATGTCTTTATCTATAAGCTGGAGCAGGAGCTGCATGGAAGTGGAGACTCTGTCCTGTTCACTGCTGCGTCCTGGGCTCTGGCACATAGTGGGTCTTGAGTACAGGGGTTAAGTGGGAGGATGCCTGCTCTGTGTCAGATCATATCTCGGGGGCTGGGAGCTATTGCTGAGAGGTAGAGTTCATTATCCTGATTTTACAGAATGAAAAAGAAAATCGCTTTGTCCAGAGTCACAGAGTGACCAAGTTGAGCTCAGTGGTTTAGGGCTGAGGCCTGGCTCTCATATCCCCGGCATCCAGCACTGTGGGGGATGAAGGACACTCACCTGACAGGGAGAGCCAGGGACCAAGACACCGAAAGGCCTCCCACTGTGGGGCTGGAGAGTTTTCTGCGCTGTGTCTTCTGTGCCTGGCAGGTAGCAGGCCCACTTGGTGATTCGTGGCTGACAGTCACACATCACTGCACATCAGGCATTCTTCCAAGGGCTTTACACATGTTAGCCTCACAGTGAATAGAAGAGGTTTGAGACTGCCACTACCCCTTTTTGCAGCTGAGGAAACCAAAGCAAAAGAGATCAGGAAGCTGCCTAAAGCCACACAGCCTGGAGGAGGCAGAGCTGGGCTGGGCACCCCAGCAGTTGGACAGCTGCTGCTCTTAAGCACTTTAGTCTGTTGACTTCATGAACACATCTGCTTATGGGTGGGGCTAAAGTCCTGCAGTGTAAAATATGGCCCCCCAGACGACAGGCTCTGGATAAGCAGGGAACCCCTCCTCACATGCCCATCTCAGGGGTCACACGAGGTGTCCAAGGCCGAGATCCAAACTCTAACGTACCCACCTGCTTTGCCCAGGGCGTATGTTTTCCGGGCCCAGAGCGCCGAAATGAAGGAGCGAGGGGGCAACCAGACCAGTGGCATCGACTTCTTCATTACCCAAGAGCGGATTGTTTTCCTGGACACACAGGTACCAACTTCCATTTGCCCCTCCTTCCATGTGCCACACTCGGCTTCATCCCAGAATACTTTTAAGCCAGAAGCCAAGCCACAGACATGCTAGGTGCCCTTGGGCAGATTATGTCTTCTCTTGGCCCTTAGTCTCTTGTCAAATTTTGCCCCCTCCCCTCTCACCCTTCGTGGACACAGTAGCCTAAAGGGTCTCTAGCAGAGTGGTTAAAAGGGCCCTGGAGTCAGGGTGTCTGTGTCTAGATCCTGCCTTTAATTCTTACCGGCTGGATGACTTTGAGGAGATTTTAACACCCCCTCAAACTTTAGGTACTTTATCTGTAAGTTGGGATGATAAGTGTACTCAGCCTTATGATTCTTGCATGAATTCAGTGGAACCATCTTGGCACAGTGCTTGTCCCAGGACCTGCCACATGGTTAACATTCAGGTTAATCACTGTTGCCAGTAGCCATCTGTCATGCATTTGACTGGCAGCTTTCCTCAGCTTCTCCCTCACTCTTAAACCGAGTCCCTGTTCCTTAGCCTGCTTTCCTCCTCCAGACTGTAGCCTCCCCGCTCTGGCACAGTGACCAGCCCGCCACACATGCCACAGGCCTCGTCATGGTGTCTCTCCCATCTGAGCTTCCCACACCTGTTCCCTTTACCTAAGACCACCCACGAGCTGTGCAGTCTTGGCCAAGTTATGTAACTATTTCATTCCTCACTTTTCTTACAAGGGAAAATTGTGTTGCCCCACTTTTAGGATTTTTGTGCGGTTTCAGTGAGTTAACGCAAGTCAAGTTCATCACCCTTAGCTGTCAGTATCCTTATTGTTAGAGCACTCTCTGCCCTTGTCCTTTTGCTTAGATAATGCCTTCTTTCTGAAGACTCCGCCGTGGTGTAGCCTCCTCCCAGAAGCCCCTCACCCTCTGAGCGCCCTCCAGTGCTGTGTGCACCTCCCATCGTAGCACAGGACGTGTGCAGGCTGGGTCAGAGGCCCATGTGGAGCCAGACAGAAGTTAGAGAAACAAGGCAGAATAGACACTGGTGTTCGGAGTTTTAGAAAGCAAGCAACTGGGAGAGCTTTTTTTCTCAGTCACACTCAATGCAGTGGTAAGGTGCATTGAGTGTGACTATCCAGTGACACTATCCAGCTGACTTAGCTCCTGAAGTATTTTAATGGGTTGTTCCTTTAAAAAAAGTTAGATGAGCTCACCACTGATTATTTTATAGCCACTGATGTAATTTTGAAATCCATACCAATTTTCACACTAATAGTTTTTGGCCCAAGTAATTATCTTAGCAAAGTTTTTAAAGCATTTTGAAACAACTGACAATGAAAAGGGTCTTCAAGAGACATGAATCACTCAAGTAAATGTTAAATTTTTAGCACTAGGAGATCTCTTCAGGCATATGGCACTTTAGAGCAGTGACGCTTTATAAAGGACTGGGGAGAATGTGTCTGCTTTGGAACTTTTTTCTTGCACCCTTGCTGACTAGCACTGTACTAATTAGAAACTGCCTGCTTGTGTTTCTGGAATTATTTTGTCCCGAGAGAGGTGATTTATTTGCCTTCAATGTGTGGGATTGTGACCCCTAGGGCCCTGAACCTCCAGCCCTTCCCCAATAGCATCTTCTCTTCCTTGCTCCAGCCCATCCTGAGCCCCTCCATCTTGGACCACCTCATTAACAACGACCGCAAGCTGCCTCCGGAGTACAACCTTCCCCACACCTATGTCGAGATGCAGGTGAGGTCTCGCCCTCCCCCACAAGGTCCATGATGGGTAGCTGAATGTGGGTCGACCTAGTTTCTGCTTCATCAGAACCCTGGCCTCCCCAAGAGCTGTAGATAGAGGATAACATAGAGGTCACATCTGGCTCTGCCCCTCAGAAAAGTCATTTCCTGCCCCCTCCCACTTAAAGCCTCAGTATCTGCCTGTATAAAGTGGGGGTGATCTTTCCTTCTTTGCCCAATTTAGGGATGGCTTGTGAGGGAAGTGCTAGCACAGTCTGGGCACACGGTAGGTACTTAAAGGCCTTAAGGTGCTTACTCCACCGCCCCCTCTGCTGAGTTCTGGGATCAGAGTTGCCTATCGGGAACTCTGATCCTTCACCTCTGCTGTCCCTTCCCACCTACCCTCAGTCACTGCAGATTGCTGCGTTCCTGTTCACGGTCTGCCATGTGGTCATCGTCGTCCAGGACTGGTTCACTGACCTCAGTCTGTACAGGTGAGGAGTGGGGGCGAGGCGGCCAGGCTCAAGACAGGCATGCACGAGTTCTACACAGCAAGTAACAAGGACCCTTTTTAAAATATAACTTGTAGTGGGTTTTCGCCATTGAATCCTCCCTCAACACACACACACACTGACAACCCCCCAGTGACTTTACACATCACTCATAAAAACCTAGATCCTTCTTATGCGTGGCTTACGAGGTCCTACACGATACAGCCCGTCACCTCGCTGACCTCTCCCACTGCTTTGCCTCCATCGTAGCCAAGGTGACCTCGTGTTCATTCTCCCTGCAGCCTAGGCCCTCTGCACCCCTCCTCCCTCATCCGAGACCACTCTTCCCGCAGATCTTCTCAGACTCCCTCCCTCGTGGCCTTCAGTCAACCTCAGGCCTTTCCTGACCTCACCTTACATCCCATCCCCCCAACCCTCACCCCTTACTCTGCTGTGTTTTCTTTGTTGCATTTCTCACTCCCTAACAGAATAGGGTAGGTGTCTTTATGGGCTATGGTCTGTCTCCCATTAGAATGTAAGCTCCAGAAGGACAGAGTCCCCAGTGCCTGGTGCAGGGTAGATATTTAATATGAATTTATTGAATGAATAACATAAGGAGCTGGCTTATGTGGTCCTTAGAGTGTCATCCATCTCCTCCAGGTGTGTACACCATGACGTTGGTACCCTGGCAAGTAGGAAAATGGGAGAGTCAGGATCTGGCAGGAGTCCTGCCTGAAGCAGCTGGAGGCTCCAGAAATGCCCCCTGACAGGACTGTCTCAGAACCTGTGGCCACAAGGGTTCCTCTTGACCTCAAGCCCCAGGAGATAGCTATAGCGAGGCCAGAAGCCTCGGACAGAGACCAGGAAGGAATGGGAGCTCACGGGGAGGAGGGTGCTGAGCTGCAGGAAGTAGACAACCTTGGGTTTGACTTCCAGCTCATTGGCAAGTGGCTTTTTCCAGCTTCACACAGGCAAAATGTTTTAGGCAGCTTGAGTTAAAAGAATTTAAAGCATTTAGCAAAGTGCCTGGTACATACTAAACAATCGATAAAGGGGCACTTACTGTTTGCACTAGGAGCCCTGGGCATGGGGGTGATCTGTGGGCCTGGCCAACAGTAAGAAAAGGCTTGCTGGGAAGCTGGCTCTTATGACCAGAGCTGAGTGACCTAATCTTGAAACTTCTCTCTTACCACCATTGTCCCTTGGAATTCAATCACATGACACATGCACTGAACATTTATATATACCATTCACTGTTCGGGGCACTGGGTTACAGGTATGAATAAAACATAAATTAGACTGCCCTATGGCATATATATTCTGGTGTGGCTGTGAGCTCAGGCTGGTAGGTGACAGAGCCCTTGTCTTTAAGCCAGAGTCTACAGGTAGGCTTCTCAGAGAAGGTAAACCCCTTGAAGTTGTGGACCACATGTTTGTGTGAGTGTCTGTGTGGGGAGAATGGCCATCGCTTTTATCAGACCCCATTATTCCTTATCTCAGTTAACAGATTAACAGTATTTACATGTTTGGAAAAATTATCTATCTAAAAGAAGCATAAAGTGAAAATATCCATACAAAAACCTGCACACAGATGTTCATAGCATCTTTATTTCTAATTGTCAAAACTTAGAGCAACCAAAATGGCCTTCAGTAGGTGACTGGGTAAATAAACTGTGGTTCATCCAGACAGTGGGATGTTATCAAGGCTAAAAAGAAATGAGTTACCAAACTATGAAAAGGCAGGGAGGCTCCTTTAGTGTATTTTATTAAGTGAAAGAAGCCAATCTAAAAAAGCTGGGTACTGTATGATTCCAACTCTGTAACTTTCTAGAAAAGGCAAAACCACAGGGATGGTAAAAATGTCAGTGGTTGCCAGGGTAAAGGGGAGAGGGAAGTGAACGGGCAGAGCACAGAGTATTTTAGGGAGCTAAACTACTCTGATAATTTGACAGCGGGTAAGTGTCACATGCGTCAGAACCCATAGAATAAACACCACCAAGAGTGAACCGTAATGTGAACCACAGACTTCAGGTGCTCTACTTGTGTTGTGTAGGTTCACGGGAATGTTGCTAGTGGAGGAGTTCGGAACGTGGAGCAGGGGGTCTGTGGGAAATGTCTGTACTTTCCACTCAGTTTTTAAACTGCTCTAAAAAATATGTTTTTTAAAAAATAGCATAAACTCATTAAAAATGTATATAATTGACGTTAGTCAATGGACTAGTGTCTAAGAAGGTTGTCTCTGAATTTCCTAAAATTGAGTGAGAAAAGCAGTGTATGCATGTCATTTTTCTGGCTATGGTCATAGCTTTCATCAGATCCTCAATGAGTGCATCCCCCTTCCCTGGCTATGGGATATGGGGTGCCAGAGCCAGATCATCAGTCAACCTTACCCCAAACCCCAAGGTTCCTCCAGACCGCAGAGATGGTGAAACCCTCCACCCCGTCCCCCAGCCATGAGTCCACCAGCTCATCAGGCTCTGACGAAGGCACCGAGTACTACCCCCACCTGGGTGAGAGGCTTTCTGGGGCCCGAGGGGCAGGCAGCAGGGAGAAAAGGGCAAATGGCAGGGCATGCTGGGGAAGCGGGGAATGGGAGGAGGGAGGGAAGTCCCGGAGGATTAGCTGTTCCTCCTTGTAAGGGTCCCTCCCGCTGCCCCAGTCCCACCCTGACCACTGAGAGCATAACCCCAAGTCTAAGTCTGGCTCCTTGATCAGAATGGGAGCCTCTTGGGGACAGGACTCAAGTCCTCTTGTTTCTCGGTCCCTGGCATCTCCTAGTGTGGGGCTAGGGGTAAGAGTTGAATTGACCCAAGTGGCCCCACACAGCCCATGCTCCCTCCTGAGGCCCTATGCGTCCCTCACACATGCCACTCTGCCTGCTCTGTCCTTGCTCTGCTCTACTTGTCACCTTGCTTTTCTGCAAAGATCTAGTTCTGTGACACCCCAGGCAGGGTTTTGCCTACTTCTCTGGCCTTGCCAAGGCCCTGCTGCCACTTTCTTCTTATTCCTGACCATGTGGCTGCCTGCTCCTTCTGTCTTTTCTGTCTTTGCGGGCAGAAACCAGATCTGACTCACCTCTGGGTTCCCAGCATCACCAGCACAGGGTCTGGTGCTAAAGTGCGATTACATGCCACAGAAGTATTTACGAGTGATCTGAACTCGGGTGAGAGCAAGGGGTCCACGTGGCCAGGCCTCACATGGCCACATCTCCCACCCGCCCCAGTCTTCTTGCAGAACAAAGCTCGCCGAGAGGACTTCTGCCCTCGGAAGCTGCGGCATATGCACCTAATGATCGACCAGCTCATGGCCCACTCCCACTTGCGTTACAAGGGTGAGGGACCCCAGGCCACCCCAAGCTGGCCAATGGCCTCCTAACTCCTGATCCACCCCCATGGCCCACACCCCCATAATAGTCTCCTGACCCCTGCTTGACCATCATACTCTTATCTCCTGTCCCCTCCCGTGGCAGCATGGTACCTGCAGGCTGATGGCTTCTCTCTTCCAGGTACTCTGTCCATGTTACAGTGCAACGTCTTCCCTGGGCTGCCCCCCGATTTCCTGGACTCTGAGGTCAACCTGTTCCTAGTGCCCTTCATGGACAGCGAAGCAGAGAGTGAAAACCCGCTAAGAGCAGGTATTCAAGGGAATTTGGGCCTTGCGGGGACAGGTGCTTCCTCGGTGTGGAGGTAGACTCGGGCCCACCTTGGTTAGAGGGAGATTCTGGCCTGTCACTCAGGTGCTAAGACCCTTTCTCAGGAGCACGTTCCAGAGTTGGGGGGCAGGAAGACCTGGGCTGGGGCAAACCTCTGGTGCTGCTTGAAGCCCAGGGTGCTGCTTCATTGGGAGGATGTCCTCTTATCCTCCCCACTCAACTTTCCAGGACCCAGTTCCAGCCCACTGTTCTCCCTGCTCCCTGGGTACCGTGGCCACCCCAGTTTCCAGTCGTTGGTGAGCAAGCTCCGGAGCCAGGTGATGTCCATGGCCCGGCCGCAGCTGTCACACACAATCCTCACTGAGAAGAACTGGTAAGAGCTTTTGGCAGAGAAGGTCAGTGTGAGGTGTGTGTCTGCTACTTCCAGTTAAGATAGAAGGAGGTTCCCTGAGATCTTTCCACATTGAGTTGCCTTTTCTGGAACACCGACGATTGCTGCCATCTTGTAAGCGCTTCTTTTGTGACAGGCAATGTACTGTTTCATGTGATTTTTTTTCCCCCCAAGATTAACTTAAAATTAGGATCAGGGTTAGGGTTAGGGTTTAGGGTGAACTTAAGGATTAGATTTAGCAGTTAGGTTAGAGTTAGCTTTAGAGCTACCATTAGAGTTATTGAAGATTTAGGGTTTAGGTTTAGGGTGATGTGTAGGGTTAGGGTTATGGTGTTAGGCTTCGGGTTGGGGTTTAAGGTTTAGGGTTAGGTGATTAGGGTTAGAATTGGAGAGAGTTAGATGGTTAGTGTCAGAGTTAGGGTAGGAGTATTAGGGTTAGGGTTAGGATGTTAGGGTTGAGAGTGCAGCGAAAGGGTTAAGATTTAAAAGTTTAAAGTTACGGTCATGATTATAAAGTTGGTCTAGGGTTAGGTGTATTTTTTATTTAATTAAATTTAGGGGGTTACATTGGTTAATAAGTTTCAGGTATACCATTCTATGATATATCATCTGTACCTTGCATTGAATGCTCACCACCCAAAGTCTAGACTCTTTCTATCACATGTATTTGACTCCCTTTGCCTTTTTCATCCTCTCCCCCCCACCTTTGCCTTTTTCATCCTCCCGCCATCCATGGTAGCTACCATATTGTTGTTTGTCTGCAATTTTGTTTGTTCATTTATTGCTTTCTGTTTTGTAGCCCATATTGTTTTATGTGATTTTGAATCCTCTTAATCAGCCAGTGGAGTGGCTAGTTTTACCAGCGGAGAAATTTAGGCTCAGAGGAAGTGCCACATAGGTCACACACCTATGATTAAGTGTCATTTGATTGCAAAGAGTAGGAGCAGTGAGTCCAGTCAAGCTTAAAGATTTATTCTAAGGCTGCGAGTGCAAAAAGCGTAGCCTCACACGAGAGGAAACTGGAAAGCTGTTGAGAATCGCAGGAGCTGCTTCCCAGCTCGCTTGGGATACACAATATCATTGTCCCTCTCTTCCTCCTTTTTCCTCCTCCTTTTCCTCCTCCTCTGCCAGCTGGTTTTCACCCTTCCCAGCCCTGGCTTTACTTGACTCTGTGTCCAGAGCCCACGGCAAGTATGCCACAGACCCAGATTGGCCTCTGATTTCTAAGAGAAACAAATTTGAAAAATAGCTTGGCTTGGTGCAGCAGCCTCTTGCTTGGTTTCCTGGGTCTGTCTGCAGTCGGCTGTGGCTGAGAGGGACAGGAAGTGCACACACAGCAACAAGAAGCCACTCGGGAGAGTGAGTGCAGGGCAGGGTGGGCCGGAACTCTGCTCCCCTTGGTATAACCCAGGGCCCAGTGGGGGAGGGAGAACTGGAGAGGTAGAAGAGTTGTGCAGCTGATCACAAGACTCCTGAGAGAAGTAGAGAGAAAAACGTTCCCTGCAAAGGCCAAGGCTGAGGGGAGTGGGAAGCAGCTTTGACTTGGAGGTGAGAGCTTGAGGTCCCTGTCCAGGCCTAGGACTTTGAGCTTCATTTGCTAGCCAGGGGGTGGCCAGGGACTCGGGGCCACCCACCATCAGCGCAGGCACCCTCCCTGTAGCCCAGTCAAGGTGGAGCTTGTCCTGGGCCATGCTCTGACTGCTGACCCCCTCTTACAGGTTCCACTATGCCGCCCGGATCTGGGACGGGGTGAAGAAGTCCTCCGCCCTGGCAGAGTACAGCCGCCTGCTGGCCTGAGGCCAAGGGGAGAAGTGTCATATAGGGAACCCCCTTCTGGGTCCCCAGGGGATGGCGATGGAGCACTTCCGTCCCCCCTCTGGTGGGGTGGAGAGTGGCCGCAGGCCTGGTATACGAGGGACCATAACTTTCTCGCCCAGAGACACGAGGTGTTCAGGGCCAGGCCCCCACCCTCAGTGGAGCGTTATTCAGGTGGTGGTTTTTTGAGATCTCACACCAACCTGGAAGAGACAGCCTCTTTTCAGCCCCCCAGGGGTAGGTGGTGGGCGGGGTCAAAACAGTTGCCAGAAAATGCAGGCTCTCATTGACCTTCCCCCTGCAGGGATGGGAGCAATAGGTTCCTTTTCCCAGAGTCCCAGCCCTTCTTTGTAAGGTGGGGCCAGCTCTGGGAGCTCTTTCCTGGGGTTCCTGGGGCAGACCCGGTGGTTCTCATAAAAGCATCTGTGCAAGCCTGTTCTGGTGCCCCTCCCCTCCCCCCAGCACACTATCCTGGAAGCTGGGCAAGTGTGGGTCCCAGCCCTTGGTGGGCAGAGTCTCCCTGGCCGCTCATTGGAGCCTGAGTGAATTGCCCAGCAGACTCATTCAGCATTGGTCATAGAGTCATCAGAAGCAGATGAAGACCAGTCTCTGCTAAGGAGGAAGCCCCTAGAAAGGGGTGATCTGTTTTCTGGGGTGACATCAAGCTTCCTATCTCTGTGTTATGAAAAATACAGTGCCCTCCTTCGGCTAATGCAGTGACTACCCTTGTGTTGTCTTTTCTCAAAGACAGTACGCCCGCCTGCCTTGGCAAAATGTCTGGATGCATGGCCTTGTTTACTGTAGGGTAAACACGACCCTAGTTAATTGCAGTTGGTTAAGTGTGGTGCGTCCCCTTGGTCAAAGCAGGTTTTGCCCAGGTACCTGTACCTGACTCTTACATGATCCCCGCTGTCAGGTACACATGATGGCTTCCCTTCCCTGTAAACCTCAGCTACTCTTGCCTAAAGAAGAGATCCCCACCTTTTCCTTAAATCCAGAACCTGCCCTCAGTTAAATACACCATACGATTTGGTCAGTACTCTCATCTCAGTTAAATCAGGTACATGGTCTTGGTGTTTCCCAAAGTATGTCTCCAAATGGGCGTGGCCGCCCCAGCCACCCTAAAATCGTCCTGACCTTCAGATGGAGCCACTCTACCCTTCAGTAGCAGTTGGTCTCCCACAAGCTAAATCTCATCTGCCCGCCACCCCCCTGCCATTTTTTTGTCTCCCTGGTATCCTTTGATTTCAAGTGAACTCAGAGTCCTAATGTCCATGTCCTGGGGATCCATGGTCTTCAAGAAGAAAGCACAACCAGAGGGGGTGGAAGAGACAAGGGGTTCTGGGTGGGAGTAGGGAGTATGTGGGTCTGAAGAGGGGGCTAAGGTCTGGGCAGTACGAGACCCAGGGCAAGATCTGGCCCTGACAGACGTTAGGCAGGAACCGCCCATGATGATCCTCAGGGCCCTTCAGAGCTGTGACACATGCTCCTCTTACAGAAATGCTTCCAAGTGCTGTCCCCCACACCGCAACCTGCAGATACCCTGCACGCCCTCTTCAGCTGAACAGCTGAGTTCTTTCTACCTTGTCAGACTTATCTGTCCCATGTCCCATCCCCTCCTACTGCTTCCCAGTGGGACTGCATGTTGACATGGAGGGTCATCAGAGTAGGGAATGTGGGGGCAATGGCCAGAGAGGGCATAAGACCCAGGGCACAAAATCATGAGACAACAAATGGGCTCAATCCAGGAGAGTCAGGCCTTGAGCTTCTTCCTGTTCCTCATACCACCCAGCCTGGGGACAGATAGAGCCTGTCTCTCCCAGCCCATCACTGTCACCTCCAGATGATCTAGACTCAAGGCTGGCATTACTGATTGGAATTCTCTGGGAGCTTGTGGTCAGAGGTGTCAAGGGAGGCCTGGACCAGCACACTCTGGGCGTCCTTGACAGCCATGTCCAGAGACATACGGAGCATCTGGTAGACGGTGGCGAAAGAAATGCCACAAGTGGCCAGGGCACCCAGGACAGGCACATCGAGGAGCTCCTGGGTGAAAGCAGAAGCATCCCTGGAGGCCTGGCCCAGCAGATCCATCACCAGTGCCTTGGTGACCTTGGTCTTCGGGCCCTGTACCGCCGCCAGGATTTTGTGCAGGGGCTGTCCCGTCCCTTCAGCCAGCTTGACAAGGGAGGCCTTGTCCAGGCCAAAGCTGTGGCGGTAGCCTTCCAGAGAGCGGATGAGCCTGTAGAGGTCGCACGCCACATCCTGGACTCCTGGCACGGGAGTTGGGTTGACACCACAGGCCACAGTGGCCACCAGCCAGATGTGCTGCTGCAGCGAGGTGGCCTTCTTCTCTAAGATGAGCTTTGAGATGTTGGGTAGGGCCACCAGGAGTGCATGGCGCTTGTGGCTGTCCACTTCCTTCACCATCGCCTCCTCCAGCAGGTGGAAGTCATACTTGCCCAACTCAAACATGGAGAGCAGGTAGACCTTGGGGTTTTCCAGGCCCTCGGCTGCCGGAGACAAGAACACCTGTGTTCAGTGGTTTCCACACCAGAGCAGCTGTGGTGTCCCGGCAGCTGCCGGGCTCAAGCACTTGACATAAGTCTACACAGCACGTGGCTTAAGCCAGGCTGCCCAAGTTCAGATGTGGTCCTTGCTATCTACCACCTGTGTGGCCTCGGGCAAGTTACCAAAGCTCTCTGGTCTGCACGATAAGGTGATCATTGTGCCTACCTCCTAGAGATGTGGCGGTGGTGAACTGAGTTCATAAACATGGTGCCTGGCCCATGGTGAGCCCTCACTAAATGTTAGGTGCCATGAGTGACAGGTGCCATGCTGCATGTATGGTGGCATTTGTACTCTTCTAACTTGGTAAATATACAAGTCAATACAATATACTTTTTTTCCTTATTGCAAGTGATTGGGTCTCTGTCACCTGTGTCTGAAAAGTGCCAACTCTCAGCAAATGGCAGCTTACAGTGTAAAGCCTGACTTCTGGCTTTTCTTGTAATGCAAGCACCTGACTTAAGCTTTGATTGCAAGGCACGCATCTCAAAAAGGCACCACTTTGAGGAAGGATGTCTCCTGCAAACACCGGGCCAGCCGCATGACTAGATAGTGAGCCTGGCTCTGAGGCTCCTTTGTCTTAGAGAACTTGGTTGATTTCAACATCTGACCATTGGGCTACTTGTTTGTTTTCTCTTCCTACATTTTAAATTCCTGATCTTAGGTTTTAAATTCTCCAATAAAAAGTGAGTCTACAAAAGCCTAGGCCCCCACCCTCAACCCCAGTAAAAGCAGCACCCAGGCCTGTGCGTGCTCTCGCTGCAGGTCCTGTATAAACCTGTATAACCCTGATGGTTATTGCTGAATAACCATCATAATAAGAACCAGGTGGGCTGGTCCAGTCACCATGGTTATTGATGGGCTGAGACCAGCACACAACACAGCTATAAACTTGTCACTGTAGGGCCTGCTTCAGCCAAGCAGTGTGACCTTAGGTGACCCCTTTTCCCACTTAGACCTCAACTGGAAGATGCAGGGACAAGGGCGGGCAGTCCCTCAAGAATCTACCCACCCCAGCCCCCCAGCACCTGCGCCTCACCCGCCAGCCGCTGCCAGCAGTCGGCCCGGATCTGGCTGAGCACCCTTTCCTCAGAGAAGGTGCTGGGGCGGCGGCTGCGTGAGGCGGCCACGTCCACATCCACTTTGGAGCGGATGAAGTAGAGGCGCTTGCCCTGCCGCAGGATGCCGCAGGCCAGCCGGGCATGGTTGGCTGTGAAGCTGTCCGAGGTGATGAATATGATGAAGTCGTATCGGCTGAGCAGCACCCGCTGTAGGTAGTCGTCAGCCTGGAAGGTGTGCGCGCCTATGCCCGGCAGGTCCCAGATGATGATGTTGGGGTACTTGGGGTGTGGGTACGGTGTGGGGTTCACAGTCATTTCCACCACACCCGTGCAGGCTGAGTTGGGGTCCTCGTCTCCCAGCCCCCGGATGGCATTGACAAAGGTCGATTTGCCTGAGCCTGTCCCTCCAGTAATGCCGATGTCCAGCCTGACGTCCTCCAGTGAACGAAGTGTGGCCTGCAACTTGGCAGCCACTACTGGCAAGTTCCCCTCCTCAAAGGCTTCCTTCAGAACCATGATGTCCTTTGATAGCTCCCATGTCATGGACTGGCTGAGGCCTGTCTGGAAGATGCTGCTTGCCATGAGCTTGCCTCTGATGTCAGGACTTGACCTTTGGCAGGACAGGTAAAGGGTCATTATCAACACATTGCCCTCTCTTCTGCATCCCTCAGCATGCCCAAGGCACTGAAGCATCACCAGTAATAGTCCCATGGGGGTAATAATGTGCCAGGCCTGGTGTAAATGCCTTATTTTAGTTAACATTTATTCATCACTGCCAAGATGAATAAATTCTCCTCCTGGAGTATTTCATAAAATTCTCAACAGCCAGAAAATGAGAATCCCTTTACTATCCACATTTGGCAGTGAGAGGATTAATCACTGGCCCAAGGCCTCCAGCTAGTACATGGGGGTTGGGAATGGGACCAGGATCTTCTGATCCTAGAATTCCAATTCTTAAATAACTTTTGGGGGGCATTTACCATGCACCAGGCACTGCGATCAACAGCACAGGGCAGCAGTTAAGAGCTGGAATCCTTGTCATCCCTGTCAGTAGTTAATGTAATGTTTACTCTGGCCTGTCATTGTTCTAACCATATGTTTATCATTAGGTCCTCATTTTACGGGGTGAGGCTCATGAAGGTAAAAGTCACTGGCCAAATAAATGCATTACAACCTGTGCCAGGGCAAGGACACAGACCAGCTTCCTCTGACCATTTGCTATACAATTCCCTTGATCCTTGCACAATGCAGCACCCACTATGTGCCAGGCCCTCTTTGGGTGCTGCAGTTCCAACACCAGGAAAGATACCCAACGAGTCTGGTGCCTTTGTGGAAACATTGCCCACCCTCACTGCCTGGCTTCTGAGTACCACAGTGCCCGTTCTTCCTGTGGGCCTCAGAGTCCTCGCTGGTATGATGGACTGGGGCTGCCAGCTCTGATATCTGGGATTTCATGACTGTGTCTAGTCACTGCCATGCCAAGGACTTGCCAGGTGACACTGGGAAAGTCAGGTTCCCTCTGCAGCCTTAATTTCCCCCCTCTATAAGAGGTGGAGGTGTCGGGTTTCCTCACCTGTAGAATGGAGATGACTCAGAGCCCTCCCAGCTTTGCTGTTGACACGGTTCAGGCAGGGGCCAGCTTGGGAAGGGCTTGGAACATCAGGCTGAGCTTGATCTTTATCTGTGGGTAGCCATGGGAGGAGGTTGAACAGGGGAGGGAGAGGTCCACTGTGGATGTTAGAGACCCCTGTAGGCTTATTGGGAATGAGACTAGAGATGAGGCAAAGGACAGGGACAGGAACTGGGTGGAGGAGGAGAAGCCTGAGCTAGAACAGTGGCTAAGGGGGCCAAGATGCCAGCTGGGGGCTGGGGGACAAGGATCCCAACTCTGCCTGCACGGGTGTGGTGGAAATGACTGTGGACCCCATGCCTTATCCACACCCCAAGTACCATTCCCAAGACAGGGAGTGGAGAGTCGGAGGCTGAAGGGACAGGACATGGGGATCAGCTGGAGACCCAAGTAACCCGTCTGCCTCTCTCAGCTCTATGGCCAGTCCGGTGTGAGCACACGCTGTTCATGCCTGACCTCTCCAGCCCAGCCACTCGGGGTGAGTCCTGTGTTCAGGATGACATCTGAGGACCACACGTACAGGGATGTAAAGTGTGGTTTGAGAATGGATCCAAAAGGGACCATCTATCTTGTGCATCTGGGGGTCTGGGGTTTCCCCTCCATGATCCTCCTCACAGCTTTTGGTGCAGAAAGGCCTGCGTGAACCCCAAATAGTCTTGGCAGAGCCAATGAATGCGAGGCTCCAGGAAGAGGGGAAATCCTTCTGCAAAGCTGAGCGTTATTTAGAAAAAAGACTCAGCACCCCCTTTAATCGTCCAGGTAAAAGCAGACCCTCTAAGTCTGGAACTGTTTCCTTGGGTCAGGGGTAATTTGAGGTGCCAAAATGAGGCAAGAACCACCACCAGGTCCTGGAAAGTGTACAGGGACTGTCTGCGAGAACCGGCACCACAGTCCCCACTCCGCCACCAGCCTCGCTCAGCCTCCAGCGCCTTCTGTGGATTCCTGGGAACTCGCCTTTCTTCTCTGCACCTAAATCCGACCCTTCTCTGACCGTCGTTCAAGACCACAGAGGCCCTTGGGGTCATGTTCAAAGCCCCCAATCTGGTAGGTCTTGAATTTTTTAAAACACACGTGACCCCTGACTCAGCCGGAGAGTTTGGTTCCATGGGCCGTCTGGGCTGACATAGTTTCGCGCAGTGTGCTGTGCATTCCCTCCACTACTCGCAGCCGTGTGCAGCTTTCAGACCCAACACAGTTGCCCTTACTCTCAGACCCACGGCCTTTCAGCACCATCCAGCATTTGTGCACAGGCACACGCGCGTACACAATCATGCAGACAGGTAACCCTAGTCCCAGCGAACTGCTCTCAACCTTAGACCCATAGCATCAAAATCACTGAGACTTAGCAGGATTCCTCACAATCACACATCGGCAAACTCAGCGACACACACGTACACACTCAGACACACCCACCACCTTTTCTGAAACCACCATTCCCTGCGGCCACGTTGTGCCCTCAGCCTTTTCTCCTTTGATACTCAGAGAAACCAGCCTCTGGCCCTCTCTCCACCTCCACTGTCTTGCACAGGCTCCACATGGAGGCCAGCCCAGGGTCCACGGGGCCCCTCCTCCACTCCTCCCTGCCACCCCGCCACCCAGCCCCACCTCACTCACAGGCAGCAGCACTGGTGTGGGATGCCCGACCTCCCCCCATTTAACCCAGTTGCTAGGCACCATTGTGCTGATCCTGGGCACCAATTGGCTGCCCCTCCCCCTCCAGAGATGGCCTTTGGGACACTGGGGTTCTCAGAAAGGGATGTTACTGTTGCAACTAAAGTATCTCAGCAGGCCCGAGTCCCCACATACCCACATAAGATTGACAGTTGGCGCCTGTTTTGGATCTAGGCTTGGCTACCCTGTCACCCCATAAATCCCTCTTGGCTACTTCAGGACCCGAGGGAGAGTACCACCAAGGAGCCCTTGGCCCACCATCCACGCCTTGAACTTCTCTCCCGCCAGGGTCAATTCCTACCCCAGTCTGGTGTTTCTCTCTCTGACCTGGGCCCACCAGCCTCCCTCAGACCCCTACACGCCCCACCCCTCAGCAACTGCAGCTCTCATTTTCATCACATTGGCCTTTTTGTTTTTTTGGTTTGGTCGGCTTTGTTAAAGCTTGGTTTGTGGGTGAGGCAGGGGTCTGGGGGCTGCACTTTTATTTCTCTTCTGAGTCACGCTTCTTCCAGCTGTCAAGAATGTACTTGAGAAGGAGGCCGAGCTTCCTGCGGGCGGAAAGTGGGGCTTCCTCGCCACCTCCCTCCCCGGATCCCCGCTTTTCCACGCCATTGTCACCAGCTGCCTCCAAGCTGAGCTCGGGCTGGGGCTCCTCCTCCTCCAGAGCCTTGATGCGGACCCGCTGGGCGTCCTCGGCCATCTCATTGAGGCAGCCCTGGAGCATGGTGTAGACGGTGCCGAAGCTGATGCCACCGGCCACCAGTGTACCGAACACAGGAATCCCCTTCTCAAAGGCCCGGGCCACCCGCATGGCCCCATCGGAGGACTGTGAGTAGAGCCGCAGGACAGTCTCGGGCGAGACCTCGTTGGCCAGTGGGGAGCGGATGACGGAGCGCAGGTCGCCAGCCTGTTTGCCCACCTGCTCAGCCAGCTTGGCCAGTGAGTCATCGTCCAGGCCGAAGCTGCGGTGGTAGCCACGCAGGGAGCGGATGAGCAGGGCATCGTCATAGGCGGCTGCGAGCCCGGGAACCGGCAGCGCCTGGATGACGCCCGACACCAGGGCCGTCTTGAGCACTTGCTCCTGGAGCATGTCCTTCTTCTTCTGCAGGGCCTCCAATGAGATGTCCGGCAGTGACAACAGGCCAGCATGGCGCCGATGGGCAGGCAAGTCGTGCTCCCAGGTGGACACGAGCAGCGGGAAGTCATAGCGGACCGGTGAGAGGTTAGACACAAGGAAGATGCGTGGGTCTGTCACGCCCACCGCCCGCAGCCGCTCGGTGCAGTGGTCTCGGATCTCCTGTAGGATGGCAGCCTCGCTGAAGCCCGAGGGCCGCTGGGTACGTGTGGCCGCCAGGTCCTCATCCACCTTGGTGCGTACAAAGTAGAACTTCTTGCCCTGGCGCAGGATCTCGGAGGCCAGGCGGGTCTCCACGGCCCCGCAGCGGCGCGGGGAGACCAGCAGGAAGAAGTCGTACCGGCCGAAGTCCACCTGCTTCAGGTACTTGTCGGCCGGGCAGCCCGGAGAGCCAGCCCCCGGCAGGTCCCACAAGGTCACGTCAGGAAACTGCGGATGCGGGTAGGATGAGGGGTGCATCGTGGTTTCAACAACGCCCGTGAGAGCCGCACCAGGGTCCTCAGCTCCCAGGCCGCGAAGGGCATTGATGAGGGACGACTTGCCAGCCCCAGACTCGCCAGTGACACCCACCTCCAGGCCAGTGCTCTCTGAGGAGGCCAGCAGCTCCCTGAGGCGAGAGGCGGCTTGGGGGATGTCACCTGACTCAAATGCCGTGCGCAGGGCTTCCAGCTCTTCTTTGGCCATGAGGATGGTGTTCTCTTCCTCCCCAGCCGACTTCGAAGTAGCCATGGTGACCAGCGGTTCAGAGGGCGCCGGAGATGGGAGAGTCACAGGACGCGTGGTCCTCAGCGTCTGCGGGAGACATAAGGGAGCCGGTTACACTTCCTGGGCCTTATATGACGCAGGGAAAGAGACAGCCCAGAGACTGAAGGACGGCCCTCTGGAACCCCACAGCCCTCTCCTTCAACACCCAGGGCACATTTTGGACACGAGTTAGGGGGCTTTGGAGTTGGGCAGGCCCAGGTTCATATCACATGTCTGCCATAACTTGCTGTGGGACCTCAGGCAAAATGAGGCCCCTCTCTCAGCTGTTTGCTTCTCTGAGTGAGGCACATAGTAGCTGACCTGTTTCCTGAGGCACTGAGGAATTTTTAGGGTAATCTAGGAATGGGACAGTCTTATGGGTAGTTTGTGACCGTGTAGTCACATAGGGCCCCATGCTTAGAAGGCCCAGATCTTGGCTTAATGTTCATCTGCTGACACTGACTGGAATTCATTTTTTTATTGGAATTTTTAATAATATTTGAACCAGGGGCCCTGCACTCTTGCCACCACTGTCACTGGGAGCAGTGTGAAATGAGGGTGAAGGGGACCCAGACCCTGGGCCACGTACTCATTGAGTGACTTGGGGCAAGTTGCTTAACTCTCTGCCTCATTTTTCTCATCTGTAAGATGAGGATAACTATAATAATAGCAATCTGCCTCCTCGGGTTGTTGAGAATTAAATGAGTCAATACATGTAAAGCACTTAAAATAGGGCCCAGCACAGAGCAAGTGGTCAGTGTTGTCAGCATCAGCATCAGCATTATTATTACTGTTATTAATATTTCTAGCCATATGACTTTGAGCAAGTCCCTCCCACTCTGAGCCTCGGCTGCCATATCTGCACCGTGGGAGAGAATGCTGACCACCTTGCAGGGCTGCTGTGTCGCCTGTGGCCCATTCTGTCTATCACTAGGTCAACTTACAGGACATTCTTGGGTTCAGCTGGTGGAAGAAACCCAGAATAGGGGAGTTCCTAGACACTGGGAGTCCTCCTCATTCAACACCCAGCACGGAGTCCCCCTCATTCAATGCCCAGCGCTGCCGTGGCTGGCCTTGCCAGGCCAAGTGCCCTCCTGCCCCCTGGAGCCCATCAGATGGTCTCTCCTCAGGTCACAGCCTCCTCACCTTGGAGCGTCCCTGGCCCTCCCTCTTCCCAGTCACACACTCTTCTGGTCCATCGCCTCTAAAATACACTTCCTCACTGACTAAGACTCTTCACAGAACCTTGGGAGAGACAACCACATCCTGGGTCACTGTCCCCATCAGATGGAGAGGGAACAAGGCTCAGACCAGACAAGTGGTTCCTCTGCTCAGAGCCACCATTGAGACTCAAACCCGGATCTCGGGCTCCTTCACCCACTGAAGAACTGCTCTTCCTTCAGCCACTTGTCTTTGCCTCCCCCTGTGCCCTTGGCTGCCCCATCCCCACCTCTCAGGTCCAGCCCCAATCCCTCAGAAATTTGTCTTATTGCATTGTTCCCACCACATCAGACTCCCATCTTGGGTGGGGCCATTTCCCCCATGCTATGCCCACTCCTTCCCATGTCCTGTCCCAGTCACACATCTCAGGGTATGGAGACCAGGTGCCTGGGACGGGTTCTAGCAGCAAGGGGCAGATGGGTCAGTGGCCCTGGGGTGGAATTAGGGCCAGGGGAGCTGGAATTGGGAGTAGAAGCACCACCCTGGACCTAGCTGGAGACCCAGTCCTCAGGAGACTCACCTGCCCTGCCCCGCAGGCTCTCCCTCTCCCCTCACACTCTCCTCGCTGGTGAGTCTCCTCCCCTGTTAGCACTAGGTCAGAGCCTGTTGCTAGGACCTATTATAATAGCAAGCAGCAGCTTATTGGTCAGCTGGCCTTAGTGCAATAATGTGACAGTGATGTCATAGGGCGGGGCCCCCCCCAGCTGTTCATGGGGTCTCCCCTCGCTCACACTGGGCCCTCAGTCCCCCTCCAGAGGCCTAGAGGGAGGTCCTTCTAACACCAAAACTCATTCAAAACCCATCCACTGTCTCCGTCACACCCAGGACAAAGGGCTGGTCGTGCTCATCAACCCACGCTCTATTTCTCCTCCATCCAGGGACTCTGTTTCCCAAATAAATCATTCACTTTCCTGTCTGAGCACCATCTACTCACCCACCCACCAGGGCAGTGATTTAGTTTAGCCAGCGAGGCTGGGATAAGAGGAAATGCTGGGGAGATGCCAGGTCTGAAACCACCAGTGAGGTCACTGTCAGCATGATCCTACCTGGCCCTCGGTCTCTGCCTGGCCAAGACTCTCAGCCTACGTAGCGTTGAGGCTGTGCCCTCACCCCCGATTCAATGTCTGGTACCCAGTCTCCCTGACCACCTCTGGCTGCCTGCTCCCCAATAGTTATGACATCCTCTTCTCCTTTCCCCCAAGCCCATCCTTCAAATCTCAGCTCAGGTGCTGGCTCTTTGTGATGCCTTTCTCCATTCTGCTTCTCTCCTGTCTCTGCTTCCTCACAACCATTTAAAATGGCATCAGTGTGACAAAGAGAGATGGAAATATGAAGAGGCGTGAATGAGAAAAAGGAAGGCAAAGCTCCCCAAGAAAGAGGGGTGGGGAGTTGGGGTGGGGAAAGAGACTCCCCAAGAAAAAAAACAAGGAGAGTCAGGCAGGAAGACACAATGGATGAGGGACCATGTCAGTAAGAACCAGAAGGGGACAGTCAGAGGTACCAGTCACAGAGAGAGTGAAAAGATACAAAGCCTGAGAGATGGGGATCAATGGGCGGGGACCATGACACATGCAGAAACAGAGCTGAAAGTCCAGAGACTAAGACTCAAGATCCCCACCCACCAGGGGCACTCTGTCTCTGCTCAACTCCAGCTTCTGTCTCTGCAGCTTCCAAGCCTCCCTTGACCCCCCCCAGTCCTTTTGTAGCTTTCTCTACCCTGGCTCCCTCCTGGCCTCCTCTCTGTCCAGGTCAAGCACCCTGGGGTCTCCCACCCCCATTTCCTGGGGTAGAGCCAGAGGCCCCCCGCTACTCAAAGGATTTTCCTGAATCTGAAGTTGGGGTCAGCAAGGGAACCTCTGAAAACAATTGAGGGGGAGGCAGAGACCCAGAAGAAAAACAGACCAGCTCGAGGCCACACCAAGAGTCAGGGGAAGAGTAGCCTGCTGGCCACACAGTCCAGAATTCTTAAACCACAGGTGAGAGAGAAAACAGGTCAATGGCCACACAGGATCATCCCACACCCTCATTGACACAAACGCACAGAGACCAGGAGATTAAAAATGATCCCCAGACACCAGACACACAGACCAAGACTCCTCCCCCAAATTCACAGACATGTACACTTGGCTCGAAGGGGAAGACCCTCAAATCCAGTCACTACAGAAAAGCAAAAGTCAAACATACAGACACACAAGCCTCACAAACTACTCACATTCAGGAACATAAACTTGCAGACCAGAAGAGACACAATTGTATGCAGACGACACATGCAGACTGTGGCCACTGAAACCCACCACATGTATCACAAGTCTCACTCAGTCTGCTCCAGCTCCCGATCCCACGTGCCTGGCCAAGAGCCAGGGCCCCGGAAGTCCATCAGACCGGGGCTCCGCCCTCAGGGGCTCCAGGTCTGAGGAAAGGGAGATAAATGGTGGGGGCCAGGGTGACAGATGCCAGGGGCACTTCCCTCAGCTCCTGGTGTGCCAGCCAGAGAGAGGCTGCACCCTTACCTGTCTGCCAGGCCTCCTCTGCTCTCCATTCATCCATGTCCTGGGCTGGGTCCTGGGAAGGCAACAGTGGCCAAGACAGCCTCGGACTCTGCCCCCATGGGACTCAGAATCCCGTGGAGGAGTCAGACCCATATCCAGGCAGTGATGACCCAGAGCAGGCAGGGCTGAGATGGAGGACCCCAGAAGACCATGGGAGCACGAAGGGAGCTCGAAGGGAGCACGTGACCTGGCCTGGGGGTCAGGGAGGGCTTCTTGGAGGAGAGGGCACCTGAGCTGAGATGTGAAAGATGAGCAGGATTGAGCCTTGGGGCCTGCTAGGGAGTTGCCTCCCAGGCCAGGGGGCCCACCCATGCCAAGACCCTGAGCCAGAGACAGCTCTCGTTTGCCTAATGATTTACTCGACTACTTGGTCATTCCATTAACATTTGTTTATATCCAACCCCAAGCCAGTCCCTGTACTGGTCCAGAGGTGTAAGTCCCACTTGTCCTTGCTCTTACGGACCTCATGGGTCCACAGAGGCCATGTTCACGTACTGCGCATTCACCACATGCCAGGTGCCATGTGGGTCCATTGAATGGAGTAACCCATTTAACTGTGACAAAACTCTGTTCTCTCACATGTCATCCTGAGATAGACATCAAACCCAGGAGCTGATACTGGACTAGAGAGGATGGCAGAGACAAGTAAGACAAGCACATTTATTCATCCATTTCTTCCAGTCTCCTTATATAGTCAAATCAGAGGTGCCACTCATTGTCAGAGGCATTGCTTTCTTGTCCCACAAACAAGGGAAAACTCTGCTGCCAGTAAAACTATGACATGATATTTCTCTATCACTTAAAAATTTTATTGCCACTTACTGAAAGAGCTCTTCGTAGACTTACTTAGAAAGTGCAGATTTTTATCCTAGAAAACTTGTGTGTGTCTCTAACCAAGAAAATATAGAGGAAGTAAATTGGCTGAGCTGTTCCTGAAAACACACAAAGCCTGACTGCAGAGTCACCTCTGTCTCTGAGCAGAGGACATCCGTGCTTGCCCATATTACATGTCCTCTGAGCCATCAGGAGTGGCCACAATGCTATTAAAAGCGGCTTCATTATCACATCCAGGCAGTGACAGTTACGTCACAGTGACTCCCGGGCCAACAGTGATTATAAGACACCATTAACTGTGACTTTTCCTGGTTTCAGAATTGCTAAAATGTGAGAAAGTGTGTTGTAGAATCAGTGAAGGTGTTTCCTGAGAGTGTCCTCTCCGTCTGCCTGGCAGGAACACAGCCTTGCCTACAGGGAGGAAGTTGATGCACATGTGTGAACTGTGTGCCAAGGGCCCGCTGGTTCACTGCGAAGTGACTAAGACAGCGCCAGCCCTGTCCTCACAGGACTCAGAGTGCAGTGGGGGACATAGACCTGTCCCCTGACAGTGACAACCCATGGTGGGTAAGGTAGAGATGGAGTTGGCCAGAGGGGTATGGGAGCCAGGGGTGTCCAGCAGGGGGTGTATGTGGGAGTGGGGTGGAGTCTGTCAAGGCTTTTTAGAGAACGTTCATTCATTCAACACACACTTTCTGAGCAACTACTGTGTGCCAGGCTCTGGGCCCGGCTGAGGCTGGACCCAGACCAAGTTCCTGCTGAGCCATGTCGGCGCCTAAAGGAAAAGGGAAAACGTGCACCCCTGACTTCAACAGAAACAAACCCATCAGTAATATTTTCAAAATATACTTATTGGCTTTTTGTGTTTTTAGTTGAGAGAATTTTTATGCTCTACAGTTTCTCTTGGCCACATGGTGATGTTAAATAATTTTAAATTAAGTCACATTAAAATAAAATTATAATAGATTCTGATTTGATATATATAATATGTTTTAACTCAAGCTATTGTGAGTTTTAATATACCCTTTTGATAACTTTTCAATACTTTTTTCAACTACTTTAGTGTTCTGGGGAAAAAATAGGCATTAAAAACATATATAAAAGCACATATATGTAGGGCCTTTTGCCTCAGGCTCCAGTAAAGTTCAGGAAGTTTCTACCTACAGAGGGACAACAAGCAGTGGCAAGAAGTGAGAGAGGAAGGGCTGGGAGGTTAGGCTCAGTCTGCGGAGAGAAATAGGTACCCCCTCCACGAGGAAGGTCCGGCTCAAGAAGAAACACTTGAGGCCAGTATGACATCACCTCTTAATGAATTAAATGCTCACATCCAACCGAGCATACACCTTCTGAGAACCTGTCCCACAGATGTTTAAGAACTGAAGTAATTTCCCTGACTTCTCCCTGGAGTCTACAGGGGAGAAGGGATATCCAGGGGACCTCACCTGGGTAAAGGCAACACTGGGGAAAGTTGGGGGGAGGCCACTCCTTGAACCCCTCACTGGCTATTCCTTACTTTTCATTTGTAACTGTCACTTTTGATCTCATTTCATTATACATTATAGAATTTTCTCAGATGCGTGAAAGGGACATATCATCAGAGCTTTTAAAGTGTATTAGGAACATCTCAAGACAGGGCGACCATAACAAATAATGAACACTCCTGTCATCAGGATGCTTGCTGCTGGCTCACTCACAGGGGGAAGGGAAGAAAGGAAACGAAGCTAATTCCCTCACAGGGCCATGAGTAGATAAATGGCTGAATAATTGTCAGTAATTCCAATAAACTTAATTTTTTTAAAATTAGGAAAAAAAAAGAAAAAGAAAAATGTCAGTAATCCCCACCATAAGGCTGTAAAAACCACATGCAACAATTAAAAGGGTTGAATCAAGTGACTTGGAGGAATTCCATGAGACATGTAGTGATTTGTGGCTAACGTCCTATTTCTAGAAGACAAAAAGAATCCCTACACACCTATATGATATGGACATGACATAGATCTGTCTGCATGATATATACACAACATAGAGATGCATATACCTACATGTATGTGGATATCAATACATCCATATGTATATACCTACGCATATCCATGTTATCAAATGTCTGTATGAAATTATTTAAGTTGGGAAAGTAACAGGAGGAGACGACACACCATTCCTGGGGCAGAGATCCCTGGAGAGTCTATGGTGGAGAAAAGAGGGAGAGGAAAGAAAAGGAAAAGGAAAAGACATTTGAAACACAAGCATATTTAGCAAGATTACAGATCTAATGTTCAGGGTGGAGACGGACTCAGGTGGACTCAGGTGAGGAGAGAGGAAAGGAGAGGCGGCCAGGAGGGGAGCCGCTGGGCTTTCAGCTGTTCCCACAGCATTTTCTGTCTTTCAGCTGAGCTGTGAGAACCACTGCTTATTCTTTGTTTGTTTGTTTGTTTGTTTTTGCGTGCTTTAAATAATTTAAGTCTTTCGACTTGAAAAATGTGCTCACATTTATGCCCTTACGGAAAATTAGAAGTGTACAATACAATTAAATTCTCCGCCCAGGTCAGCCCCACTCAGTCCTGGAAGTCCCTTCCCCACCCCTCAATCCCCGCAGACTCCAGGGTCACTGTTTCCACGTGGAGCATTTCCTGAGCACCTGCCTGCTGAGCACAGATGGGTCATATCCTGGCTGCATCCTCAGGGCTTCCAGTCAAAGAGAAGCAGCAGCTTCCTTCCTCGCCCCCTTCACTGCCTCCCCTGGCTCCTCTGCATTGTCGCCTTAGGGTGGGCATCCTCCAGACAGGGCCATCAGGGGGAACATGTATCCTGACTGTGACCCAAAGTGTGCTTCCCCCTCTTCCCCACACTAACAGTAAAGGCTACCGCTTACTAGCGCTGTACTCCTGCTGTGTGGACTATCCTGATTCCTGTGCACGTGCCGACTCTTCCAGCGTTCACATCAACCCCACAAGTAGGAACCGAGTTCCCTCGCCTGGGTCGTTTCATGCCGCTGGATGTTGAGGTGCTTTATTACACAGTCCCATTGACTGAAACGCCCCTTCCTTCTTCTTTTGCTCTCCCGGCCCTTTCAACACAGCATAGGCCATTTCCCATATGAGATTCCTCCCATTGAAACACCTAAGGTGCTTTTTCTTTTCCTGTTTGACCCCGGTCGATCCATCCCTGCTTCTTCTTTGCTGAAAGAATCTGGTTTTGTCTAGAATCTGGGAGCAGCCATGTGCCTTCTGAAAGGCTGGGCCTCTCTCAACCCCAGGGACTGAATCTTGATTCGGAGAAGTCAATCTGGATAGTCCATCACCTTGTGAGGGACTGGCCAGCTAAGTTCTGGCCAGTGGGACATGAGGGAGGTCTGCCAGGAGGTGGGGTTTCTAGGAAGACAAGAATGGGAGGCCACCTCTCCCAGTCTTAGAATGGTTGTGTGAGGCTCGATGCTGGAGCTACAGCCATCACCACACAAACAGCAAGATGCTGAGAATGGCAGAGCAGCCAGGTAGGTTCTTGATGACTCCTTTGAACTGCTTTCATCACCCACGGCCCCTCCCTACCTCCATTCTTTCCATTTTACTATATAATATTAGCTATTCCTCACTGCTCCTGCCTCAAGCCTCTGTTTGCGGTTCCCTCTGCCTGGAATGCCCCCCACACACACGCCCCAGACACCTTCATGGTCCTTTCCCTCACCCCCTCAGGCCTTTACTCTGCTATCATCTTACTGAGGCTTCTCAACCCACTCACATAAAAGTGCGCCCCTGTCACAGCACTCCCCATTCCTCTTCCCTCCTCCATGTTTTGTCCACAGCACTTATCACCATCTGGCATATTATATGTGATGTTTATTATCTTTCTCCCCCCAAAAAACATAACTTCCTAAAAGCAGGGGATTTTTTTTTAAGCCCCCGGTGTCTAGAATCATGTTTGATCAATAGATGTGATCAATAAATATCTGTCGAATGAGTGCCAAGCAAATCATTTCAGCTCTTTTATTTGGACTTTGTCACTTGCAGTGGAATGGTTCCTGGCATTCTGCCCCCTGAGAGTCCCCCGTTTTTACCTCTCTGCTCAGTCCTTTGGGTCCAATGCACATGCTAAAATAACTATCACACCAGAAGACTGAGCATTTGATCTTATGTCCACTCTGGCTCCCAGACACTGTCATCTGCAGGTCCCCTCGGGTCCCAGAATCCCCAGGTTATCTTAGGCCTGGCCTCCCTTGGCTTCAGAAGACAGAGTAGACCACATTGGGACCCTGTTTGAGGCTGCAGCCACCGAAAAACGGAACCCAAACCACTCGGCCTGTGGGATGCAATTCATTCAGATTTGGTGACAGTGGAGAGACTGAGCCCAGAGCGAAGGGGACCCACAGTGGGGACAGAATGGGCCACTCTAAAAGTCTGGGGTGGGGGGAAGCAGTTGATCCTCAAGCCCTACCTTGGCTGCCCAGGACGTCACGAGACCCTAATGAGACCCTAACGAGACCCTAACGAGGGAGACAGAAGGCAGAGTTGTTTCCTAGTGTTGGAGATGGGAGACACAGCCCTAGTGTGGGGGATAGCCTGGTACTGGGGACATCTTGTTGGAGGAAGGAAGCATAAGCTCGGTCTTTGGGGTCCCCAAACTGGAGAAGAGTGTCTAACCATGGAGGCATCTCCCCTGAGGAGGAAAAATGGAGGAGTCTGCAAGAGGAGGTACAGCTTTTGGGGCGCTGGAGTGAGGAAAGAGGACCCGCCACGGGGAAGCCCTCATCTGGAGCAGGAGGCTCACGCCTGGTTCCTGACTTTCTCACCAGAAGCTTCCAGGCGCCACAGAAATAAATGCTCTGTTGGAGGGAGCCAGGGCGCCATCTAGCGACCTTCGACCTTCGGAACAAGCTGGGGTCTCCCGGGCGAAGGTGGGAGAGGCGGGGTTGCTCGGGAGAGTGACGTGATGACCCGGGCGGCCACCGGCAGCGGCAGGGCGAGGCGGAGGCCAGTGCCCAGTCCGAGTGGCACTTGGAGTCGATGACGGCGCGTTGGCTGGAGCTGCAGTTGAGCCGGGTGACCAGGTGACCAGGCGGTGGCTGGGGAGCGGGAGCCCCTCTGTCCCCTCCAGGGCGCTGCACAGGTTGTAGGAGCCGCAGCCGCGTGTCCTCATGTTCCGACCGCCTGCAGAGACAGACACGGGGTGGGGACAGGAACAGGAGGACATGCACAGGCAGGTGTCACCTGAACACGAGCTCGAGTGCACACGCACGTCACCACTGGCGCCAGCCCCGCGTCTCCATCCCCAGGCTTCCGGGTTTCTCTAAGCGAGCAAATTGCCCTGAAACTGCGTTTCGCTAGGTCAGAGGCTTGTGACCTGCCAACCTGGCTGAGGTTTAGTAAAAGAAAAGACTTTGTCACATCAAAAAGGAAACATGGGAGCGAAAAGGCCGTTTCAGAAGACTCACCAGGAGTGTTCTGATCTGTGAGCTGGGGCCCTGCCACAGCCGCCCTTTCATTGTCATTCCTGACACTGTGTGACAGGTGTTCTTGTCCTTGTGTCCAACATTTATACAAATTGACACCCGGAGGCCCCTATTTCACACACTTCTTGAATCTGTTTCAGTGACATATATGATAAAAGTATATAATATAGTGTGTTATATTTATATATAAATATAAATACACAAATGTAACCAGTTTATTGAGGACTTGATCGGAGATGTAAAAATGAAATAGCCTTATTTTACCAACAAAAAAACAGCTTACCACAATTGTAGGTTGTCTTTAAATCCTTGTCTTTTAGAGATATGGATGGAATTGTTGATTGTTGAAGTGATAGGATATTTGCATTCAAAGTGACATGGAGCCTGGGTGGAGAGGTGACAGGCCTGGCTGTGAGTGGGTGATTATGGGAGTTTGGTGATGGGCACATGGGGGTTTATTAAACTGGTCCCTCTTTTACTTCTCTTTGAACTGTTTCATCATACAGATGTTAAGGAGAAATGTAAGCCTCACAGCGTGTGTTCCTCTCGTTTTGCTCTGGACTGGAGTATACTTACTCAAAGAGCCATATTCGTGAGTCATTGTCCCACACCCACCCTCGGGGCCACCCGCCCACATGGGCCCACATGCACACACGGGGGGGCTCATACGCACACACAGGCCCACACCCACCCTCAGGCCCATCCACCCACATGGGCCCACATGCACACACGCCTCCATCACATGGAGCTCCCCTGATGTTCCCAGAGGCCCCCACAGAATCAACACAAACACAACCCATATACACTGTCCACTATGTCACCCTCCCCCAAAATATACCCTTGAACACATATAGCGCTGTGCTTACAAACCCAGTTCCGGTCCTGGGCAATGATGATGGTGACCAGTTCACGTGAGCCCGACCTGGACATGACGACTGACGCTGGATTTCATCAGTTCCTACACGCACATTCCCCCTCCCTCCCCCACACAGATTTCAACATTTCTGAACAGCGTTCTGTCTCCTCCTTGATATCATCCTAGATTCACTGAAATGCCACACGTAGCACTCCCTGTATTCTAGAACTCTGCTCTTCAATACAATAGCCACTGGCCACACGTGGCTGTTGAGCACTTGGGTTGTAGCTGCTTTGAACTGAGAAGGGGTATGAGTGGAAAAGCCACATCAGATTTCAAAAGCTTAATAGGAAAATATGGAAGTAAGACATCTCTTCATATGTTCTTATACAGGTTGCATGCTGAAATAATAGCTGTTTGATATATTGGGTTAAATAAAATATACTACTAAATTAATTTCATCTGTTACTTTGTACTTTTTTAATGAGGCTACCAGAAAAATATAATGTGGCTTACATTATGTTTCTTTCGAACAGCTCATCTGGAAGTTTTCTAAATTATCTTAATTAATGCTCATAATAGGCTTTCCCTTTCCTCAGATGGGGAAATTGAGGTACAGAGAGGCAAAGTCACTTGCCCGAGGTCACCCAATTCATAAGTGGTAGGTTCAGGATCTGACCCCAGGCAGCTTGGCCCCAGAGTCCTGCTTTATGCCCTCTACTGTTGCCTCTCTCATGAGCTTACTTCATCCTCACAAAATCCTGTGAGGTGTTCTTCCACCGCCCCCATTTACCAGAAGAGAAAACAGAGGCTCCAAGAGATGAAGTCACTTACCTTGGGCCACACAGACTAAATGAGATGGAGCCCAAACTCAGGAATGCCTGTATCCAAAAGCAGTGTGCTCGGGCTCACTCAAGCACACAGGCACACATGCGCTCTCGTCTTTAGACACTAGGTCCAGCCAGGCACACTCGGTCTCCCCTGGGAGACCACATGTAAAGGGAGGAGTTGTGGAGCCCCAGTGGCCCTCACCTCGTGTAGGACACAGGAACTTGCTCAGGGTGCGTGAGGCCAGCTGAGTTGCTATATAGGGGAGGGAGATAGTCGGCCGGGAGGACTCTCAGGACCTCCCAGGGCTGTCTGTGCACTTATAGGCTCTACCACAGGGGAATGACCTCAATGGGCTTTCCCACTGAGCTGGCATCAGGGTGCCTCAGGGCAGCCGGATTGGGAATGGGGATTAAGTGATGCTCCTGCCTTCCTGACTTCTTCAACCCAGGACACGCTCTCCTCCAAAGTCACCTCACCACCTCCTTGGCCACCCATTTGACTGCTTTCTGGTGGTGGCATACCAAGAAGAGTGGGCACCTGGCAGTTGCCTTGGCAACAGGTGATGTTGAGCCAGAAGCCAAAGCCAAAACTGTTGGTCAGGGCAGAGGTGGACTTGCCAAATTCACAGTCCCTGGAGGCCACATAGGAACCGCTTCTCTAGGCAACAGAGAACCCTTCACCTAAGGCTGGAGAGATGTGGGGGGCAGACTCATGAGGAAGAGCAGTCGTGAGCCACCACTTAACTGAGCCTCCAAATCCCTCGAGGTTTCATTGTCGGCATTCACACTGCATGAGGTCAACTCTGATATACTCGAAGCCTATCGTCGTTCATCAAGACACATAGTTCAGAAAGATACTTCCTTCCCCTGCCTTCTTGCCCAAGGGTTCCAATGAACAGGTGGCTCTGTACCTGCCATGTGTCCCTACCCTTTCTGTGACAACTTCATGCCCTTAGCCAGAAGCTAGGATCCCAGTGACACTCAGCAGTGGGCCTGGTACTCTATCCCTACTATTCCTAGCTATATTGTTGGAATTCCTAGTATTACTGTTTCTGTGCATCTTGGAATTTATACTGGAGAAAGTCTGGTTTCTCTTTCAACTTACAGAACAGCGCAGTTTTCCCTTTAGGGGCAAGAGGACAGGGGACTTAGGTATCAGTGGAGACCAAGATGACCACACTACATCTTTCATCCACACGCTTTTCTGCAACATCATCTTGCTGCTTCTGCAACAAGAAGTGGAATCTGTTTTCTCACCCCTTAAATCTGAGCTAGCCTCGTGACTTGCTCTGCTCAATAGACTGTGGCAGAAGTGACACTGTGCTGGTTTTGGTCTTAACTCTTAAGAAGCCGCTGGTTTCCACTTCTTCCTTCCCGGAAGCCAGCCGCCATACTGTAAGGAAGCTCAGCTAGGCTTCTGACCAATGAGAGACCACATGGAGAGAGATTTTGAAAGCCGAGAGGCTGTGTAGAACCTGCCAGCCCTAGAAGAGTTGCCAGTTTAATGCAGCCACATACGTGACCTCAGCCTTCACTCCTTAAAGCAGGAGACCTGCCCCACTGAGTCCGGTCAACCCTCAGAATGGTGGGGAATAACCACAAAGTGTTTTTATTTTTTAATTGTGGTAAAAAACACGTAACATAAAATGTATTCCCTTAACCATTTTGAAGTATATGATTCAGTGCTGTTAACTACATATTCTTGTGAAAGAGATCTCTAGAACTTTTTCATTTTGTAAAATAAAACGCTACAGCCATCAAACAACAACTTCCCATTCCCCCCTCCCCTTGACCCCCAGAAACCACCATTCTACTTTTTTTCCCCATTATTTTGACTGTTCTATAATCCTCACATAAGTGAAATCACGCAATATTTGTCCTTTTGTGACTGGTTAAACCGCTATGTTTTTTTAAAACGTATTTTTCATTTACAGTTGATATACAATATTACATTAGTTTCAGGTTCCAACATAGTGATTAGACATTTCTATACCTTGTGAAGTGATGATCCCAATAAGTGTAGTTCCCATCTGACACATACATAGTTATTACAATATCATTGACTATATTCTCTGTGCTGTACTTTACATTCCTGTGACTATTTATTTTTTATTTTTATTTTTTTTTTTAGGTGAGGTAGCCCTTAGTTGACCTCAAAGATTGTAAGGACCTTGTCAGTTTATAATCCCTTATTTTATTTTTTTAAGCCTACAGCACCTGGTCTTCCTAGGTGGTCTCCCATCCAAGTACTAACCAGGCTCAACCTGCTTAGCTTCTGAGATCACATGGGATTGGGCTTGTTCAGGGTGACATGGTCATAGACCCTTGTGAATATTTTAATAACTGGCAACCTGTACTTCTTAATCCCTTCCTTTTTTTCACCCAGTCCCCCAACCCTTTCCAATTTGACAACCACCAATTTGTTCTCTATATCTGTGTGTTTGTTTCTGTTTTGTTGGTCAAGCCACTACATTTTGTGTTGATTTATTATTCAGCAATAGCTACAACAAATGCAGAACAAAATCAGATTCTAAACGCACATCCTGCCCTGCAACCAGCCTCTCCTCTATGGCCAGGAAAAGGCTCCCGTGGCTAGAGTCATGGCAGCAAACTTGGGAGGGCAAGAAGAGACCTTGCTTTGCCCCTGTTTCTGCCTCCCTCACCCCTTCCTGTCCCAGGGGAGCTCAACCAGGGTGCCCGCCTTCTGAAGGCAGCTGTTTCCATCTGATGGGCAGGAGAGGGGGGTCACAGCAGTAGAGGTCTGAGCAGGTGAAACGGGTGGTGATCTTAGCCTTGATGTGGGCCAAAGTTGCATGGGGACCTGGGGAGAGAGGAAGATGGACTGAGTGGAAGACAACCTGTGTGTGTGTGTGTGTGTGTGTGTGTGTGTGTGTGCGTGCGCGCGCGTGCACATATTTTTGGCCTCCTCGGTCTGTGCTTGTAAGTGTGCAAATACGCTGCATGTGTGCACTCCTGCCATGATGCAGTTTGTGTATGTGAGTATGCAGGCCCGTTTCTCTCTGGGCACACATGGTTATATTTGCCTATGTTGAACTCTATCCGTGTTCTGGAACCATCTGTGGAAGAGTGGAGATGTTTGCATGTATGCGCCTGTGGGGCCCCTGTGCGAGTAGGTGTTTGTGTGTATATCAGTGTGAAGAGAGCACATGTATATGTGTAAAAGGCTGGTTTTGTGGGCCTGGGTGTGTTTTTGTGGGTATGTCTGTGTTCCCAGCAAGGCTTGGGGTGCTTGATGTATATACTGGCACATAGATGTGAACATCTGTGGATATTAGTAATGCGTTTGAGCGTGTCTGTGAGTATTTTGAACTCTGGTATGTCTGTGTGTTGTACCTGTCACTTTCCCGGTCCAGCCATGTGGATCTGACAACCAATGTGTCCTGCACAGATTTGTCATGTGTCCATAGAAACTAGGCATGAAAATTATCCATGTCCCATGTTTTAGTCATTAGTAATCCCATTTTGCCATTTTTCCTTTCCACATTGTAAATGTTGAGCTCCCAGGTCTACTTTTTTTTACCATGATTATTAATTTAATCCACTGCTTAGTTTCAAAAAGTGAAACTCCTGGCAGCTGGCAATTGGAGAATGTGAAGGTGAGCTGTTCTCATGTTGCCTGCAGGTTCAGCAAACAGATTCTCTTCAGCTTCTCAGAACCATCCTTGCCGTGTGGTCTCTAGTAAAAGCTTCTTCTGTGTTCCCTGAGCTGCAGGAATGCTGCTCTCCCCAGGTCCTTTCTCACTTCTGAAACATCTGTAATTCTGTTCAGTTGTTTCAGAGAGCTGTTGCCCTGGTAAATATTGTTTCAGCACTTATCTTTTCTAGAAGATGGAAATTATTGTTAGTGTTCTTTGTTAGGCCAGTAGAAGGCTGTTGGCAAATTCATCTTCTTTCACAAGCAGGAAAGTGAAGAAAAAAAAAAAAGACCATCAGATTTCTTATTTAAGCCAAATTGAGATCTCTAATCTCTTTTGCACAACAGGATGCTCGTGTTTAGAAATGGGTGCTCTTTTGTAGATGTGTTTTGGGTACATGTTTGTCCATGTGTAGATAAATGCCAATGAAACTTTCTGCTTCCAGATGTGCCAGGTGGGGTGTGTATATGTGTGTGTATAAATGTGTAAATGAGTGTGTGTGTGTGTGTGTGTACATGTGTGCGTGTGTATATGCATGTATCTGTGCATGCCCATGTTAGTAACCATACTCCCTGGGAGGAGATCCCCTGGGAGCATACAGGATTGGAAGGACAAGTGGGATCCAGGGAGGGCAGAGAGTGTAGGGTCTCGGGAAGCAAAGATTGAAAATATTTGGCTGGGTGGGAACAGCCCATGGTTGCAGTCAGACCAGGTTGCGAGATAAAATCCAGATGCTTCCGGGCCCCTGGTGGTATTTACTTGCAGGTTGCTGAACTCTGGTGTAGCACAGCCCATCAGGATTTGGGGAACCCCTGAAGAAACAGCAGGGAGCTGCAAGGGCAAACTCAGACCTTGAGCACCCCCACCTAGATGTCTGTCTTTCTCTGTCTCTCTTGATAGTTCTATACAATTTGTTTTCAAATCTGCCCGGTCATTTCTTACCACCTCTTGTTGTCTGCTCATTTTTGTGATTATAACTTTAGTCCTTCAAATATATCACCTGGAGCTGGTAACTACAATAGCTCGGTTCCTCATGGGCCTGCATCTCTTGTTTTTAGCTTCTGCTGTTACTCATGGTGGTTTGTTCCTTGTGCATTTCATGCACTCTGATTGTGAGCTCATATTTGATTGGAGTTAATCCGTGGGAGTCCTAGAGGGTTTGTCTTGGCTTATACTGAGAGCCAAGAGGTACCACCAACCTAAGACCATTTCAGCCTCCTTCCAAGGTCCCTGGCATGTGGGAGTTTAAGGGTTAGCTCCCTGATCACACTGCTGACCCAAGACCTAGGCATCCAAAGCAGGCTGTTATCAGCATTTGCTTTTGGGGCCACTGTGCCTTTCATGTTTTCTCACTGTTCTCATTCTGATTTCTGCTTATATTTTTTAGTTTGGAGATCGCTGGAAATTTCCCTAACTTTTTGTAAGCCCCATAAGCATGGGAAAGTATTGTTGTACAGTACCTAGTTCATCTGTAAACAGTGCCATACGAAGGGAGATGGGTTGTGGGGGCAATCTGTTCTGGGAGCAGGCTATAAGGAGGTGCATTGTCTGTAAAGCATTTAAAAATAATAATAATCTCCTAAAAGTCAACCTGCTTTTTATCATCACCATATATCAGCATTTGTAAACAATGACAGTGATAAAATATTGCTCCCTGCCAGGTGGAGCACTCCTACCACCCCTGCCCACCCCTCACCTTCTCAGTAAGCTACTGTCTGTAGCAGGAAGACCTGTCAAAGGATCTTGTCAGGAACAGAGGCCTAGGCCACGTCTCTGTCACTTTGTTGTCTTTATAGGTTGTGTATCCTCTGGTCAGCGTGGTTCTATGCTAAGCCTTTTGCTCAAAAAGGCTCTGCTCCAGCTGTTTGCAAGCATGTAGTGGGGATTTTAAAATACATCTGCAAATCTTTTGACATATCAAGAGGTGAGGGTCTATGTCTCCTCCCTCGAAACCAGATGGACTTTTGTGACCCTTATAACCACGACAGCACTGTAGAAGGGGCATGGTGTGACTTTCAAAGCTAGGCCATAAAAGCCCACGCAGCTGCCACCTTGTTCGCTGGAATAGTTGCCCTTGAAGTCTTCAGCTGTCATATAAAGATGGTGGCAGCCATCTTTATATTGAGGAAACCCAATATAACAGTGTGGACAGATGACATGGAAAGGCCCTGAGTCTACATGTGTGCCCTCAGCCCTAAAGTTACAGCCCCAGCCACACTGACCCCCACCCTCCGCCTTGGCTTCAACCACATGAGAGAGAGACTCAAGACTGTTCAGCTGACTTCTTAATGAATTCCCAACCCACAGAGACCACGAAAATTAATAAAATAGTGGTTGCTGTTTTAAGCCATTCTCTTTGCAAGTGATTTGTTAAATAACAACAGATAACCAGAACACACATGCAAATGTACCTCAGCACTTTTTTGTGCAGGTGAGAGAAAGGCCCACCATGCAGATGGCCTCCTGAAGGGACCCCTTACCGCCACTCCATGTCCCATTGAGGGTGACACACACAGTTTGGGATCCGGTGTAGCTCATGACTGAAAGAGAGTCACATGGGGCCAACTTATCCCCAGAACAGTAGGGACACTTCACCTCATTGGGCTGGGCTTTGGGCCCTTCCTCTGGTGGCAGTGGGTGCAGTCAGGGTGCAATGGGGTTAAGGAACACCCCCTCTCAGCCCTCCTGCCCCTCCAGCCCTCTGTTCTTACTGCCTCCACCTACCATAGCCCTGAGCATTTTCCTCCCAGGCGAGGCCAGCCTGGTCTCAGTCACCTCCTTCTCGATCCTGAAGACCTATTCCAAGGAACAATGAACAAAGCCAAAGGTGTTTGTCATAAAGGAATCTTCGGGCTGGGTCCTAAGGCTTCTTTTATTCATTCTACAAACAGTTCTTGAGCACCTACTCTGTACCAGGCCCTGTTCTGGAGACACAGCACTGACCACACAGACAAAAGCTTCCCTTATAGACCTTGAGTTTCAAAACAGAATCAAAAGTGATCCTGTCATTTCAGGTTTTAAGATATTGTGATGTTCCACAAAAGAATGAGACTGTGGCTTCCTGGTCCCCCACCGTCTGATTAATTTTCAGAGCTTTCTTAGAGAACTGAAACATTTAAAAGGAAGCTGTCCAAGCATAATTTTCCTGAGTCAAAACTAAGTCACAATGCGTTTTCATGTGGGCTTGTATTGAAACATCAGCAGATACAGAAAAGCAAACTAAAAAAAAACAACACGACTATGAACCGTGTCGGCTAAGTGGCCACTGTCCACATGTGGCTACTGAACATTTGAAATGTGGCTGGTTCCTTTAGCCATGTGCTGTGAGTGTAAGAGATACCGAATTTCAGAGGCTCAGCTTGAAAAAATATTGTAAAATATCTCACTAGAAGTATTATATTAATTATACAGGTGTTGAAATTACATATTTTAGGTATGTTACCTTAAATAAAATGTATTATTAAAATTAATTTCACCTGTTTCATTGTGATTTCTAATGTAGCTACTGGAAAAGCTCTCATTACATGTATGGCCCACATTACATTTCTACTGTACGGTACTTCTATCGTTTCTCTACCAAATGACAATTCCTCGAAGCATTGTGAGGCAGTCCCTTCAATATTTCTTTACTTGTAAGAGTTTTATTCAATGCAGCTTTCATCATAACTGAGGTTTGATATTCTGAATAGCACGCCCACCTCTCGGCTTGGACCTGACCGTTTTATTTGGTTGAGATGCACAATTTAGAAGGAGCATCACCCTAGTGGTTTGCAAGAATGGCTCTGAGCCCCAAGTGTGGAGTTGTCTCAGGTCTCCTGCTGCTACACTAACCAAATGCTAATTTCTTCCTTGGAAAAATGACCAAGGCGCAAAAAGCCATCTTTCTCACCACTCAAGGCCAGATCTAGAAGAAGGCCAGCGAGGAGGCTCTCACTCTTGAGGTCATCCAAGGGCAGAGTCAGCTCCTGAGAGTGAGCACCTCCTGAAATTGTGTCCTTTGAAGCATCTCACTGGCCATGTATACCATCTCTTGTTCCGCTAGCTTGCCTCAGGGGAGTCCCCTCCTCAGGAGAGAGAAGAGTCTGGGGCTTCTCTCCAGCCCCCCAAAGAGCGCAGCTACAACTATGGAGTGCCTCGTGCTGGACACACCCTCTGCAAACTTCGTTCACATCCATTTTTCAGATTATCAGACAGGCAGAAGTGGAAGCCAAGGCCAATCTCCTGTGACACCCCACCCAGGCATGTGACGAACCTGGTCAGGTAGCCCTACTGGAACTGTGTCGCAACAGCCCATGTGGTCCCACAGACGAGTGGGGGCCGCAGGTCAGGACACAGACGCCTCGGCATTCCTGAGGGGCCACCATGAATCGTTCTTGGTGACAGTCCCAATTTCTGGGGAGAGAGGTTGAAGAGAGGAGACTAGACACCCCTGAGCCCTCTAGAGCTCCACCTTCTCTGTAGTGATCTCCAGAGGTCAACATGGGACCTCGGCTGGCATCGAGACCACCCTTGCCGCATACCCAGGGGCACCAACCTGTGCTGTGAGGCAAAGCTTAGAACTTCCAGGCCCAGGGTGGCTCACACACGCTTCTCCCCTCCACCCCCTGCTCATCCATTCCATCTATCGACCCTGCTCAGCCCTGTCCAGTCCCTGCCCAGTTGCATCGGGCTGAACAAGCAGGAGTCCTGGGTAAGAGGACACGTTAGCTCTGTGCAGTTTCCCATGGGATACCATGCTGGACACGTCTTAGAGGTCCCTGAGGGAAGGAAAGGGAGATGAAAGAACACACACACTCACACCCACACTCACACACTTGCACACAGTGGATTCAAGGACAGGACTAAGGGCTGGGGGTGGGAAGGCTGTTGGGAGAGGATCAGGGAACACTGTCCCAGAGGTGTGCAAATGGCTTCCAGGTAGGTGAAGCAGCATTAAAGGTGGGAGCTGGCCTCTCCAAGCCAGAGCTGCTGGCAGTCTCCATCGCATCCCCCGTTCTCACCATGGCACTCTTTCTCCTGACACTTTCTTCACGAGCCCAGAAGAGAACAGATACAAATGGAATTTCCCTTCTCAGGCTGGGCTGGGGAGAATCACATCTGTCCTGTCAGTCTCCTCTTTTTTTAGACTTCTTTTCAACTCTGGTGTCGAGGGCTAGTCAGCCTTCTCCTTGACCTCCAGAGAGGTCCCGAGGCTCTTCCAAGAAGCCTCCAGGTTCTAAGAAGCACAGCCTGAAAACTGCTGACCTTGTCTCCTGCCTGCCTTTAGACAGGAGGAAACTGAAGCCAGGTGGACCCAGAATCTCACCTGAGATCACACAGTGAGGTCCTGACTAGGTTCCAGGCCGCTTAATTCCCATCCTGGGCCAGCGGTGGCAAATTACCATCAAAAGGGAGCTAGGCAGGCAAAGTAAAGGAATAATAATAATTACTCGCACCAACAAGAGCTCCCCTGCAGATAGGCCTGCTTATGGCCCAATGCCATTCTAAGCTCTTAAAAAGCTCCTCGAACATATTAATCCAGTGAATACCTCGATAGCCCTCCGAGGCAGGGTCCTCATCACTCCCACTTTGCAGATAGGGAAACTGAAGCACAGAGAGGTTAAATGGCTTAACCTCTAAGTGCCCAAGGCCACACATCTAAGTAACGGCAGAGTCAGGACTTGAAACTAGGCAGCCGGGTTCCAAAACTAAGCTCCCAAACTCCCTTCAGCTGCCTCTGCGAGACAGGGTCAAGATGGAAGAAGCTGGGGCTGACTCTGAAGCCAGATCCCTGCACCCCTGTGACAGTGGGCTGACGCTCCCGCCCTCTGAGTGACGCCACACACCGCACCTGTCTACTGGGGTGGCCGGTGCTCTCAGGATCGCCAGGGCCAGGAGGAGCCCGAGTAAGATCCAGGCTGGAGAGCAGGACGCAGGACACTGGCGCCCTGGCCTTTTATCCAAGGTCCTTAGCAGCCCTGGAAGAGGGAAAGCGAATGGCCTGGGGAGGGAGCAGCCCCACCCAATATCCTGGCCCACTGGGACAACTGGTGGCAGGGTTGGGGTGGGGAAGGGTGCTTAGGGAGGTTGGAGATGGGGAAACTGAGTCCTGAGAGGCTTATGGGACAAGCCTGAAGCTACTCAGTGATGCTACTATTAATAGATCTCCTGGTCATCCACAGACGTTAAATCACTGAACCCTTACAATAGACCTACAAGCCATCATCGTTAACCCCAGGAGAAATACCCAAAATACTTGCCCATCCTTCAGTATCGGGCAGGCCCTGAAGCAACAATAGCTCTGCCTATCCTGGTGGCCGCCACTCATCTGGAGCGTCCCTTTCAGTTGCTGAAACATGGGGTGTCTGGGAGGACCCAGACATGCAGTGGGGGCACTTGGGGTCCTGGGTGGCAGATTTTTACTAACTAAATCTGGAAGTAGTTCAATATTTTAACAACTGGTACAGTTGAAGTCAGCCTTGAGTTTCCCCACTTTACGGAAAAGAAAACTAAGGCTCAGAGCCATCAAGTCCACAAAGTAGGAATATGGCACAGGGCATAGGCTAGATTTGAACCCAGACCTCTCTGATTTGACCACTGGGCTTCACCAGAAGGGAAGAGGGAAGACAGCCCCCCACGGGAAGAAGCCTGCATTGCTCCCCTGCCCCTCCCCACCTCTGACAGGCAGCCCTGATTTGTTCAAATTCTCAGTGACAGTAAGGTTAATCTCCAGCACCCCAGGACAGGCCTTCCAACACTGAAGCTTGGTCACCTCTTCATGATCTTTGAGCACCCCCGCCTCTCTTTTGAGATATCACTGTGGGGCTGTCCCTTTCCCTGTCTGCGGCCTCAATGTGTTCATCCACTAAGCGGGCACACTCCAGGGCCTACACTTAGTGCTTGATGAAGGGTGGTTGGCTGCTTCGGTGTCTGGGAATTTGTACTAACGGTGCTCAGGCTTCAAGGAAACCAGACTCCATCTAGAGGGGGCTGAGCACTTTGGAGCCTCATGGCCTGGGTTCCGCTTCTGGTTCTGCCATTTCAAACTGGGTGGCCTTGGACAGGACATTTCTCCCACCTGAGCCTCAGTTTCCTCATTTGTCAAAGAGGGCCTATGTCTAAGTGAGGCTTAAATGAGCTGAGGAATGTAGACCACCGAGAACAGTAGGTGCTGGGTATCATCCTGACGATCTAGCAGCGGCCCAGCAAGGCTGAGGTGGGATCCCAAGCAAGAGAGAGGACTAGTCCAAGGTCACTCCGCAGGCCTGTCAGGCTTCCTGGACTCCAGGGTGGGGCCCTCAATCAGCGCCCACAGTCAAGGAGCTTGCTCTGGAAGTGACAAACCTAAAGGATCCTGGGGGTGGCTGTTCCTGGCTGGGAGCTGTGGCAGGGTGGAGCCTGGGGAGGAGGCCCACCTCTTGCGGGGGGACCCAGAGCCCCTTGGTCCAGGGGAGTGAAAAGAAGCCAGACCAGTTCCCCTAGTCTGGAGTCTGAGGTTGGAGAGGAGGGAGTGGGTCCTGGTGCTTTGTAACTGGAAAAATTCAGTCTCCTGAAAGGTTAGCTGGCAACTCGGGCCAGATGGACAGGCCGTGAGCTGCATGAGCACATAAAACCTGAGGCGAGGGGACATCAGAGACGTTGTTTAATACACGTACAAGCAAATATGGGCATCTGCATTCTCCTCTGATGCACAAACCACAGCATCCGCAATGCACTGCTGTGCCCCAGGAGTTTTCCACTGGACGGTAATGTAACCTGGACTACATACTTCCCTCTTTCTTTTTTTCCGTTCGGTGAATGTACCTCTTGTACAGTTAGATACCTTCCCACCACTGAGTGTTACAAACTACGTTGCAATGAAGAACCTTGTGTCACTATCATTTCCTACATGCACCAAGTTCCCCAAACAGTAAGTGGTTCTGCTCTGTCAAAAGGTTTTTCCACATTTGTGAGTTTGAGAGCAATTGCAAAATGATCTTCCGTGGGGTACCAACTGACACACCAGCAGTATAGGGGACCGTCTGTTTCCCTGCAGACTTGCCAACTCCATGTATCATCAAAGTGTTTTATTTTTGCCCATGTGTAAGTGAAAAGGGTGTGGGAAGGTGCCAGTGGCCACGAATTCTGTGCACTTCCTTTCATCAAGAGATGGGGTCCATCTCTCCCTCCTCAACACCAAACCGGTTTTGGAACTTGCTTTAGAATTTGGCAGAAGTAATGTCACATGCGTTCTGAGCCTCAGATACAGGAAAATTTGCAGCTTCTGTTCTAAATTTCTTGCTGCCAGGAACCCTTCTGTCGCTGTGTGAATGAGTTTTGCCTCCCGTGGGATGGGAAAGCATCTGGAGAGAGAGGCTCCTGGCATCCCAACCAGCCCAGCTGAGGACCTCGGAGTGTGGTCATCCAAGACCACAGAATCTCAAGGCATAATGTTTTGTTGTTTTCGGCCACAAACTGTTGGGGTGGTGTAACACAGCAAAAGTTAAATGATGCATATGGTATTTTAGTACCATTTTTACAAGAGCCAAATGTGCTTCCTTTTCTGTCCTCTGCTAATTGTCCTATTGATTCATAGCAGCCGTGTGAGTTTACGGGCGCTGCCTCAACAAAGTACCACAAGCTGGGCGGCTCAAAACAACAGAAATGTATTGTCTTACAATCTAGAGGCTGGAAGTTCAAAATCAAGATGTCAGCAGGACTGTGCCCTCTCTGAAACCACAAAAGGGAATCCTTCCTCACCAGCTTCTAGTGGCTTGCTGGCAATCTCAGGTGCTCCTTGGCTTGTAGCCACATAGCTCCAATCTCTGCTTTCGTCACTGCATGGACTTCTGTGTCTCTGTCTTTGCATGGCTGTCTTCTTATACATACCCCAGTGCCAGGGAATTAGGGCTCACTCTACACCACTATAACCACATCTTAAGGAATGACATCAGCAACAAACCTATTCCAAATAAGTTCGCATTCCAAAAGCTAGAAGTCAGGAATCCACTTTTCTTCTTTTTCCTATTTTTTTCTTTTTTTTTCTCTCTCTCTCTCTCTCTCCCTCCCTCCCTCTCTCTCTCTCTCCCTTTCTCTCTCCTCTCTCTCTCTCTGGCTGAGGCACAGAATTTAACCCCTAACAGGAGCTTTTTATACTCTAGCAACATTAGCTTTTGAATTGCAATGATTGTTTCTGCTCTGGCGGCGAGGTGGTGCAACTTTAGCGGCAAAGTACTAGAGGCAAGAAACCAACCCTTTTTCTTTCTACAAACTCTGCAACTTTTTTCTTTTCTGTAACCCCATGAAGCCAGAGAGAGGTGTGGCAAAGAGAACTGGTGGAGAACCAGATGGAAAGAGGCTGGGACTTCTAGTTCCTGGTGCTTGTCCCTCCTTCCCCAAGAACAGCACTCTTCAGCCTGGTAGCTATGAGTATCATGGCAGTGCCAGACTGCTTGAATCCAAATCCTGACTTTATACGTAAAGTCGTTCTAGGCAAGCGACTTAACCACTTTATTAGTTTCCTATTGCTGCTGTAACAAATTATCACAAATTTAGCACCTTAAAGCAACAGAGATTTATTCTCTTATAACACTGAAGGTCAGAAATCTAAAACAAGTCTTAAGGGGCCCAACTGAAGGTGTTGGCAGAGTGGCGCTCCCTTGGGAGATGCTGGGTCTTTTTCAGCATCTAAAGCCACATGCCTTATGTTCCTTCATTCTCAACCCCTTCTTGCCTCTTCTAAGCTAGCAGCAAAGCCTCTGCCCCTGTTTTCCTCCACTTCTGTCTGTAGTCCGATGTCTACCTGCATCCCTCTGTAAGGACACTTGTGATACATTTAGGACCCACCTGGATCATCAGGATAATGTCCCTATCTTAAGATCCTTTACTTAATCACATCTATAAAAGAGCCTTTTTTCACATAAGGTACCATTTATGGATTCCAGGGCTTAGAACCTGGATATCTTCGGCGGCCACCTGTTTAAACCTCACCTGACCACAGCTGTTTAAACCTCAGTCTCCTCAACTGTAAAATAGGATACTGTGAGGGATTCACCAAGTTATGTAATAAAGTACTCAGAACAGTACCTGGCCTAGCAGAAGAATTCAACGAAATTGAGACAAGAAGAGCCTCGGTTTCTCTGCCTGAAAAATGGGGGAAGAAGGGTGTGGACTCCAGGGGTTTCCCAGCGATTTCATCCCCCCTAAGATGACCCCCTATATGTTCTGTTTTTGCACAAGGAAAGCCAGACCTTGAAAGGAGACATCCCGCATCCAGGAGTGACCTCACTTCTAGGAGGTGACCAGGCCAGGATGAGAAAGCCACATCAATGTCACTGATTAGGCTTCTTGGAGTTGGGGAGGAAATGGCTGCAGCTTGCCCCCACCATCAGCCCAGGCCAGAGGCGGTCACTTCCTCAGGCAGGTGGCAAGAGGCTGAGGGGGCCCCAGACGGCACTCACACCCACATACACACCCACATATAGTGTCTGTCTCTGTGTCTCTACTGTCTGTCTTTGAATGCAGTTGGGTGTCATTCTTACTCCCTCTGTCAAGCTCTGTCTCATTCTCTTTCTCCCTCCCTCCCACCTCTGCCCCGCCCAGTACCCCCACCTATCCCCTTCTCTCTCTCTGTACCTCTGTTTCTCACTGTCTCTGTCCATGTCTCTTATTTGCTGTTTTCTTATCTCTCTCTCTCTCCCTCCCTGATTCTTGAATCTGTCTGTGGCCTCTCCTCTCTTGCCTCCCATCTCCCACCTCTAGCTCTATTTCTCTTACTGTCTCTCCTTCCTTGTCTGCCCCTCACTCTCTGTGTCTCAGTCTCTCTCCATCTCTCTTCCTGTCTGTCTCTGCAGGAGATTCTCCTTTCCTCAGCCCGGCAAGCCCCCGAAACCTGTGGGCCTCACCCAGGACCCAGCAGGCAAGCAGAAGCAGGAGAGGCCCAAGTGAGTCACCAGGAGGCAGGAGCCAGCATTCCTGCCGCTTTTCTGGGATTGTGCATGGGCCTAGCCCCCTGCCTGCCCCCTCCCATAACACGTCACTGGACCTCACCAGTATGTGTCACTTGAGGGAAAGAGAGAACAAGTCAGAGGGAGACAGAGACAAAAAAAAAAAAAAAAATCCTAGGCATGGAGAGACAAAAAACAGAGAGACTGGGATGGAGAGAAACCAAGACAAAGGAAAAAATGAAACAGAAAGATAGAAAAAGACAGGGACAGACAGAAGAAGAGAGACAAACAGAGATTTTGGGAGACCGGAGCCATCTGAGCTGGGAATGAGTGGGGTCCAAGGTATTTTCTCATTCTTTATATAAAAGAAATTGCAGCCCAGAGTGGTGAGGTCATCCAGCCAAGAAGTGTCAGACCACACAGCTCCATGTTACCTTGAAACCAGAGCTTTCCTTTTACTGACAGATGCCTCCCACCCTCCCCTGACCCATTTTGAAGCCGGAAAGGTGATCATCAGTAGAGTGAAGCCATCTGCCTAGGGTCACCCAGAAGTAAATGGCTTAGCTGGATCTCAAGCCCACCTGGTCCAACACCAGAACTTTCTATTTCTCTGCTTCACACCCATTGTGATCTCATTCAGTCTTCATGCCAACCCCAAAAGGGGGCCCATTTTCCACATAAGGAAAATGAGGTTTGAAAATGAGGGTATCTGTTAGCATAGGGTGACCCAGCCAGAGAGTGGCCAACATGACAACCATAGACCTCAAACTTATGACGTGTCTCTACCTCCCTTCCCACCTCACGGGGAGGAAACTAGGGCCAGAGTCTAGAGCTGGGTGCAACAACAATTTTAACAGCAGTTACAGTTTCTTATCTAGCACCTACTATGTGCCAGGTGCTATGGCAAGCATTTTGGATGCATTCGTTTATATCCCTAGCACATCATCCTTGGGAGAGAGGCACTTGTGACCTCTACTTTCCAGATAAAAAGCTTGAGGCACAGAGAGGTTAAGTAACCTACCCAAGGCCACACAGCTAGTGAGCAGCTGAAATTTGAACTCTCACAGCCTAGTGCCAGCCTGCACACTCTTAAAGCACTAGGCTAGACTGCTTCTTAGAAGAGAAGATTTCTTTGGGACTTTTCTTACCTTATTTTTAAATTATTATTAGCTCAAAGCTTCAATGAATGAGTAAGAATCATCCTTACTGTATCAGTAGAGGTAGTTACTTTGTCCATGATTCTTTCTATTCCTGATTCTGTTCTAGCTGCACCCGCCTCTCTGCTGTTCTTAGATCATGAGCATGCTCCTGCCTCAGGACTTTTGCACTGGCTGTTTCCTCTCCCTGGATCTCTTCCCTGACTTGTTCCCTCACCACATTCAGTCTTTGTTCAAATGCCACCCACTCAAGGAAGCCCTCCTGGATTATTCCATTTAAACAGACCTTGCCTCACTTACACCTTATATCTCCTTAAACCTCGTTTTTCTCCATTTCACTCACCACTACCTGACAGGCATAGATTAGATAATAGATATCTACTCCCCACTGTCACAAGGGCGGAGACTTTGCTTTGATTCCCAGTGTGTCCCCAGCTCCTGGACCAGTGCCCAACATTCGGTAAATATTGAAGGAATTTGTTGACCTTTCCATGTGGGCCAGTCCCTGTTTAGGCATTTCACCTGCCTAAACTTGCTCTGATTTGTCAGAAGCATTCTGAGATGAAAAGACTACCTTTTGCATTTTATTTTACTTTTTAAAAAAAATTTATTATGAAGCTTTACAAACACAGAATAGAAAAGAGAAATGCATGTGTTACCTTGATCTAATTGATACAAATATTTTGCTATTTGTCTTTTTTCCTAAAGTATATTAAAATAAATGCAGACATCGATGACATTCACCGCTAAATATTTTGGTGAGCTGTAAAAAATAAGAATGATTTTCCCACATAACCACAAAACCAAGATCTATTTTTTGGCTGAAGTGTTTAAAAGTAAAATAGAGAAATTATATTATTTCATCCCCAAATAGTTCAGCGTTCATCTCTACATGATAAAGACATCTTTTCCCATATAACCACAATACCATTCATTGTCTCTAACAAAACTAACAAAAATCCTGTATTATCTAATAATCAGCCACAAATTTCCCATCCGGACAAGTTTTAATCCGAGGGGTGAGGTCCCCTCACCCAAGATCCCATAGCAGAAAGAGGTAGAACGGCAGTTTGCCTCCTGGAACTCTAGGAACAGAGTTGTGATCATGGCCACATGAGTCAGAGCAGAGCCAGCCCCCCCACCCCCCCAACTACAGGCTGGCCGCGCCCTGGTAAAGGAAGTTTGGAGGTGGAGTGGATGTGGGGGAGAGAGTGGGGTGCCCACGCATCTGGGGCTGACTCGTTCTTTCGCAAACCCTCTGGGAGGAGCCCTTGGGACCACAAAACTGTCTCCTTCCCGGGGCCGGACTCAGAGGTGCAGGGAGATCTTGAACAGGAGCCGCTGCTGGATATGGGCGTCCCACTGCTGCTGCTGCTGCCGCTGCTGCTCCTGGTTCAGATCTGCATTCCAGGTAGGGCCCAACGTCTGCGCTGGCAACGGAGTCTGATGGTGGGGAAGGGAGGAGACCGGAGAAGAGGGGGTCTCGGGAGTCTGACGGGTTGGAAGATGAGGGGGGCCCAGTCCCTAGTCCTCCCACTCAAATAATAATTGTGCTGCTGTTTGCAGCCCCACACAGCACAGTACCACTAGCACTCGGTAGATAACTCAGGAAATATTAATTGAGCGAAGGCCTTTAACAACATCTATCGTTTAGCGGGTGCGCTCTTTATTCCAGGCTCTCTTCTAAGCTCCTTCCTTGCAGTTTAGAACTGGGCGAGCGGAACTATTATGCCCTGTTTCACAGAAAAGGAAACTGAGGAACAGAGAGATTAAGTAACTGGTCTGAGGTCACAGAGCCAGTCCTTGAATAAGTGGTATTCTGACTCCCGCAGAGGCGTCCCACTGCGCTCTCCACTCGGCAGGATCCCCCATGCCCCCTGAAAGAAAGGATAGCGCCTCATTTTACACAGAATCTGAAGGGAGTTAAGCCGAGCGTCGCAGAACCAGGGGCTGGAGTCCCTCGAGGACCTTTCCCTTTCACTACGCTTTAGCTTCGCCTCCTTCCCGCGGAAAATGTAGGGGGAAATGTTGACAAAATAAGGAAATTGAGAAGGAACTGAATCAAGGTGGGGGTAGGTGCGGGGCGGGGGGTTGGGGAAGAGTGGGGGAGGTTGGGGCTGGGAGTATTTCAGCAATGAATAACCCGGAAAGTTCCCCCGACTGTTGGAGCCCAAGAATGAGTAATGACTGGACCATTCCGAATTTGGGTTGGTGAAGAGAACCACAGGAGACGCCTGGTGGGCGGGAATAGGCCAGGGAGCCCGGCTAGCGGGCGCAGTAGCAACCTTGGAGAGGATCTAGTGGGTGGGGTAAGAACTTCGGGAAGGAACCAGAGGGCGGGGAGAGAACCTTGGGGAGGAGCTAAATGGGCGGGGCTAGAACCTCAGGGCGGATATAGTGGGTGGGGTTAGGACCTCGGGGCGGAGCTAGAAGGCGGAGAGAAAAACTAGAGTAGCAATTAGTGGGCGGGGCTAGAACCTCGAGAGGAGCTAGTGGACCGGGAGAGAACCTCCGGGAGGCAACACTAAGTGCTTACAGTATCTCCAGAGGGCTGATGGGCGGGGTTAGAATTTCTGAATGGACTGATGAGCTAGGAGAGGACGTTGAGGAAAGGCTATGGAGGGGCATAAAAGCTGGGGACGTTAGTTGGGGAATAACTAGTAGGGGCAGGGGGAACTGGGACGTTAGTTGGGGAATAACTAGTAGGGGCAGGCAGAAGCTGGGTGAGGTTGAAAGTAGGGGAGCCTCGGAGAGCTGGCGAGGCAGAATAGGCGGAGGGCCTGTGGGGCGGGGAAAAGACTTAAATGGAAGCAGGGCTACATGGTCCAGATCGACAGAGAAGATGGGGATAGGACTTTCAGCATAGGCCCCGTGGACAGATTTCAAAGCAAAGGAGCTCGGGCAGGACTTTACGGAAGGACTCGCAGGCAGGAATAGAACCTTAGGGTAGAGGGGAGGTGGTAGCGCATGGGGCTAGAGATAGGCTAGAAGTGCAGCTAGCTGGACCTCCAACTCAGCGCTGGAACCCAGAGGCTGGCAGAACGTGGAGCGTGAACCTAAGGTGCACAGAGCCTGGGGACTTGGTCCTGGTGTTGGGATATGAGAGGTCGAGAGGGGATCCTGGCGCGGAGCTATAATAACTTCTCCCGTCCTCTCCTCTCCCCTCAGCCACCTGGGGCCTGAGGTGCATGCTGTGTGAGAGGACGGAGAATTGCCAGGAGAAAGAGTGTGACCTTGGCCAGGATCTCTGCAGGACCACAGTCCTGAGCATATGGGAAGGTGAGCTCCCTGACTCCAGCGAAACGGGATGCAAGTGACCAAGAAACCTCAGCTATCAGGGAAATGCAAGCGAAAAAGACAAGGAGCCCCTGTTTCACACACACACCAGATTGACAAACATGTAAAAATCTGACAGTACTGGGGTCTATGAGGATGTGGGGCTGCAGACTCTGCTTTTAGGGGGTCAATTGGTGCATCCACTCCACAGATATTTGACAATATTTAATATAAATGAAGATTAGAATATCCTACAGCTAGCAGTGCAATTCCTAGGAATATAGAAACACCAAAGAACCTTGACCATGAATGCCCAGGGACACATGTATAAGAATGTTCTTAGCAGTAATATTTGTGATATGGAAAATTGGAAACACCCTAAAGTCACTTAACAGCAGAGGAGAAAATTATAGTATAATTACATAATCAAATACTACACAGAAGTTTAAATGAACTGAAGTTTCAGGTATTAATGTGGATACATCTCAAAAACATAAGGTTGAGAGAAAAAAAGCATGTTTCAGAGTATGATACCTTTTAACATTAAATGTAAAATGTGTAAAACAATAGTATATGTTGTTATGCATACAAAGTGTGAGAATTACCTATACTGGTAGCCTTTTGACAAGGCATAGGGGAATGTGATTTGGGGGCAGGGAGGTAACCAGGGGGCTTTCATTGTATTTTTTAGTTCATTTTTAAAAATATGTGAAACAAATATAGCAAAATGCTAATATTTTATGAAGTTAGGTGATGAATACACAATATTTATTATACCATTGGCTTATATTTTTTAGTAAGCTGGAAGCATTTTCCTTTAAATTTTCTAACAGAGGCATCTCCCTGCTAAGATCACTAAGCTGGGAGGGAAATATAAATGCACCTAGAGGGTCTCAATGATAGTGCTGTCACTGAGAGAGAGCAGGCTCCCCGGTGGGATGAGGATAACTCTAGAAATGACAGAGTTGGACCCAAACAAGAGTAGTGGCTGGGCAGGGATCAGCTCTGGTACTAGGTGACTTTAAGACCAGGAGTGTTAGAGGCTGTTTGGGCCCAGAGGAGCCTCTGGGGTGACAAGATACATCCCTCACAGGAAATGAAGAGCTGGAGGTGGTGGAAAGAGGCTGTGCCCACTCAGAGAAGACCAATAGAACCATGAGCTATCGACTGGGCATGCAGATCATCACCCTGACAGAGGCCGTGTGTGGGTCAGACTTCTGTAACAGGCCCAGTCCTGGTGAGTAGGGCAGCCCTCACCACGCCCAGCCCTGAAATCATCTCCAACTCAACCTCATTGTCATCCCAATCTTATGTCGCCCCAACCCCAACTCCACACCTTACCCCAGGACCCCAACTCAAACCCTTTTTTATCTCATACACATCTCTAGCCCAACCTCATTTCCAAACCCAGCTCAAGCTCACTTCCAGTCCCATCCTCAAGTTCATTTTACCCCCAACACCCTCCAACTCCAGACCATTCCTATTCCAAACATATCTCTAATCCCATCCTCAAATCAACTCAAACTGTTTCCAATCCACCCCCAATCCCACTCTCAACTACTGTCTCCAATCCCATCCCCAATTACAAACTTGTCCCCGCCCTAACTCTATCTTATCCCATATATGTTTGTTTTTATGATTGTTATGTATAAGATAAAACTCCTGCCCTTAAGAAACATACACCTACTTGAGAGGTAAATGAGGTATCTTACTGATGTTTTGCCATCTAATTTTTTTCCATGGGACAAGTGATGATGGTTCAAGCAATGGATACTATAAGATACAAAGACCAGTGATACCAGAGACTCAAAGTTCTTAAGGGAAGTCAAAGAGGAAGGAGTCACAGGCAGCAATGGGCTCATAAATTTCTCTAGAATAGGTGGTCCTTGTTTGGGCAGTGAAAAAGAATATGAAAAAACATCCATAAGTCCTTATGTCGAGGTTCATGGTTTTAGGTTATAGTTAATTTAATAAAAAAACTTAGAAAGGCTTCAGTTCCCCAAGTTCCCACAGGAGAGGAAGGGTGGGGAAGGAATGGATCCATGTTTCATGGTCAGGCAGAGGTTCTTCTTTCTGGCCCTGGTGAGAAAGGAAATTGGTTAAGGATAGTCCAGTCACGATGCTGTCAGTAAGAACCTGTTTTTGCACTTTTTTCCCCTTGTTCCCCTTGTTCTTCCTCCATCGTGACTTCCGTCTGTTGGTGGAAACTGATCAGATGTTCATTTTTAAGGAAGTGACAAGAGAGAGGATGCCGGCTAGTTAGTTAGTTGTGCTTAAGGAAAGCTTAATAATTGTGTATAAGTAATGCTTCTAATAAGAAGTAATATTTAACAATATCAGTCAGTGAAGAAGGGATTGATCAATCAGAACAGACTTCTGGAGGCCCCCTGCTGAGTCTGGTGTTACCTCTGAAGCTTTAAAGAGCTGATGGATCTTGGGAACACAAGGATTCTAAGGGAGCTTGGGCAGCAGCTGTCAATTGAGTAATTTAATAACCTATGTACCTCTGTCAGCCCCATTTCTAATGCTATCCTACCCTACTTGTGGTGACTAGAATAGTTGATTAAACCATATCTTGAACTTATGTGATACTGGGACACAGCAGTGACCAAGACAGCCTTGGGCCTTGCCCCCATGGGGCTCATAATCCAATGGAAGGAGGGAGGTGATAGACCTGCCACCATATAGTGACTTCCCAGTTACTCAGAGCTGGGATGGGGGAAGCACGGGCAGAGGGGTCGGAACAATAACAGGAGGAACAGAGACCAGGGAGGTCAGTGCTGTTATGGAGAAGCACAGTCCAGGATTGTCAGGGATGAGATGGGAGAGACAGAGGCCAGAGTGATCAGGGCTGGGACGAGTGAAGAGCAGGGGCTGTGGGACCCTAGAGGAGACACATGACTCAGGACAAGGAAAGTTTCCTATAAGAAATAACAGCTAAGCTGCATCTTGAGAGATGAATATGATTGGTTTTGTATTTTTAAAATATATTATTCTGACCTTAGAGTGGAGGAGAGATTGGAGGGAAGGAGTGATGAATGGAAGGTAGAAGAAGGGAGACCAATTTGGAGGTGGGCGAGGTTATCCAGATGAAGAAGAAGGCAGCCAGATTAGAGTGTCAGCCATGTAGAGGGAGAGAAATGAATGGATGTAAGAACTATTTACCAGGCAGGTGAGCAAGACTCAGTGATGGATTAGACATGATGGTCAGTTTGCAGTTCTGATCATGATGGAGTCTCTGTAACCTCCGCCAATGGCAGTTTGTAAAGCTGGATAGATTATAAATGGTTATTTGAAGTCAGATGAAGAGAGGAACTTGAGGTGCTATAGTTTTTTAAATAAGAGAAGCACAGGAATTGAATTCCACAGACAAGCTGGAGTTTCCCTTGAGTGCACTTTCCAATTTGCTGCTATGGAGGGGAAATAGAACTCAAATAGAAGGACATTGTCGCTAGACCAAGAGGTTGGAGTCTAAGGCTGCCAGAGTGTCTAGAAAATGAGAGGTAAAATTCTGGAATGCATGGAACCACAGAAAAGGGAGTCCCTAGATCTGCAATTACTTTCTTCAAGTTACTGGCAAGCTTTACATATATAGGATGAGACTCCAAGAGACTCAGCAGAATATAGTATCTGGAAAGCTACAGAACTGAGCAAAGTTTCCAGCAGGGACAGGATGCTGGTGAGACTGAAGTTGCCAAGTTGGCAAGGGAGGCATTGGCAATCAGCTCAGGCTCTTTCTCCCCTGAGACCACACAGGAGTACTGGTCTAGCAGATCTAGACTAGTCCCAAAAATGCCAATTTTTGACCAGAAGAAAAACTAACCCTCTTTGTAAGAAGGTAACATCATTTAGAACCTTCACAAATTTTCATTTATGATGTCTGTCATCTAATCAAGACTTACAAGGTAGCTCAAAGAAAATTAAAAGGGCCATTTGACTGGAAAGCAGGAGATAAGTGCAACAATAGAAACAGACTCATAATGATTCAGAGATTGTAGATATTAGACAGGAACTTTAAAATAGCTATGATCAATATATTTAAGAAGATAGAAGAAAGGGTACATTTTAGCAGAAATCTGGAATCCATTCTTTAAAAGAGTCAAACATGACATTGACTGAAATTAGGAACACAATGCTTAATAGAAATCAGAAATGGCAGAGAAAAAGGATAAAAGAACCAGAAGGCAGGATAGTAGAAGTATCCAAATTTATGCCTAGATATGGAGAATCACGGAGTCTCCCAGGTTTCTGCCCCAGAACTTGGATGAGGATGCCTCAGAGATGTGGAATTTAGAAGAAGGTCTGAGGAGAAAATGGAGAGTTACATTTGGGGCATGTAGAGGTTAGGGTGTTTGAGGGATAGCCAGGAGCCTCTGGGAGGCAGCTGGGTGTATAAGTGTGGAGCTCAGAGAGAGGGCTTGCCTGGAGAGAGACTTAGGAGTTCCCAGCACATAGGTGGAAATGAAGCCATGTCACTAGGTAACATCCCCATGTCACTAGGTAACATCCCCATGGAAGAGAGCATGTACTGTGAGAAATGAGAAGGGCCTAAGACAGAACCCTGAGAATCACCCACATTTAGAAGAGCGACATAAGAATAAGAGTTCCCAAAGGAGACCCATGGATGATATGAGACAGCAATATTGACATCAATTTTGGCAATGATGGCAATTTGAGTTTTCATTTTCACGCAAGTTCATGTGATAAGACATGGGTTGTTGGCATTTTAGTTATTTTTCTCTGGGCGGGGGTAGAGATTTGGCCTTTGATGTAATTGCTTCACCTAATCACAGCTAATGGCCCACCAGTTGAAAGCTTGGCTGAGACTGCACTCTCAATTCTCTAAGACTTGGCCCACACTCGACCTGGATATCTGGGGTCAGGAAGGAAAGGCATGCCAGATGTGGGAATTGTGTGAGCCAAGGCCTGGGCAGAGGAATGACTGGTGAATCCAGGGAAAAGTAATTCATCCAGTTGGCCTGAACTGGAAGGTCCTTGCGAAAGGCAAAGTTATCACAAATCAATCAAGTGAGGCTTTGGTCCCTGACATAATTGGGTAGTGTATCAATTATGCTACATTACAATTGCTCCCAAACTTAAAACAAAAATAAGCATGTATTATTTCACAGTTTCTGAAGGTCAAGCAAAAATCTGGGAGCAGCTTAGCTAGATGGTTTTGGGTCTTCCATATGGTCGTCGTCAAGATCACAGCTGGGCTACAGTCATCTGAAGGTTCCCAAGATAGCTTCACTCACATGGATGATCGGCTCCCATGGCCTTGGCAAAGGCCTCAGGACCTTGCCATGGGGCTGCTTGAGTGTCCTTACAACATGGCAGCTGGCTTCCCTGAGAACAAGTGCTCCAAGAGAGAGCTAGGCAAACATTGTGGTGTCTTTTACAACATCAATACCAGGAAGCAGGGACCATGGGGCCATCTTGGAGACTGGCTACCACAGGGAATGCTACAAGGGCTTTAAGTAACTGTTCATTCATTCATTGATTCCTTCATTCCTTCATTTCGTAAATATTTATTTAATGTCTTCTCTGGCTCGGACCTTCTGCTGAGTGATGCTGGGACACAGTAGTGACCAAGACATCTTTGGCCCTACTCTCCTTGGGAGAAGAGTCCACAGGAAACAAATCTGTCACCAAACAGGGATGACTCAGAATGGGCAGGGCTGGGATTGGGGAGCCCAGAGGAGCACCTGCTCCATCCTGGGAGGTAAGGGAGAGCTTCTTGGAGGATTTGAAATTAGAGAAGATGATACCCAAAGGATGAGTAGGAGATAGGAAAGGAGGGAGCAAGGGAACAGCAGATGCCAAGGCTGAATATCAGTCAGCGTGTATATTTAGGTACTGTGGGAAGTCATGTGGAGGAGAGTCTGAGGAACTAGTGGAAAGAGATGAAACAGGAGAGGTGGCCAGTCTTTGATGGGACTTAAATGCCACATTGAGAATCTTAGATTTTATTCTGAGGGCACTGGGGAAGTGTTTTGAGTAGAAAGGAGACAGGGTCAGATTTGAGTATTAAAATGGGGCCATGTGAGGATGCACTGGGGTTGGAGTAGGGTGGCAAGAATGGAAACTTGGAGGCTAGGGAGGAAGCTGGTGTTGAAGGTCTCAGCTGGACCTGGTCATGGGGTTGAAAAGGAGGAAGTGGGTTCTAGAAAGATTCAGAATGGCCAGGTCTTGATGATCAGCTGAAGGATGGGACAAAGAGGAACTGATGCTGAGGGGAATCATCAAGGGAGCTGGATCTCCAGCACTCTCCCCATGGAGTCTCACCCTCCTGTCCCACCCCAAGCAAGCCGAGTTCCCACCTTTCCCCGAAGCCGTTACCTTGAATGTGCTTCCTGCGCCTCATCAGACCTGAGCTGTGAGAGGGGCCGGGACCAAAGCCTGCAATGCCGCAGCCCCAGAGAACAGTGCCTGGAGGTGGTGACCCACCGGAGCCTGGTGGGTGAGTCCCATCCTGTCAGCAACTTCTCCCTGCTTTGCTCCTCCTAAGGCCACACTTAACAATGACCTCCCAATAAAAGATATTTAAGAAGGTTCTCTCACACATGAAAAGTCCAGTGGTAGAAAGTCCAGGGCCACTAGGATAGTTCCACAGTCACCAGGAACCCAGATGCCTTCTCATTCCTTATGTATTGCTTCCATTGTCAAGATTGCCTCATAGTTCAAGATGGCTGCCAGAGTTCCAGGCCTCATGTTCAAGTTCCAAGAAGGCAGAAGGGGGAAAGAAGGGGCAAAAAAGGGGCACCTCTCCTTTTATAAGTGTTCTTCTTTCTGGAAGTCTCATAAAACCTTTCTTCTTCTGTCATATTGCCCAGAACTTAGCCACATGACTAAACCTACAGAAACTAGAAAACAAATCTTTTGTCCAGATATACGGCTGCCCCAAAGAAAATGAGGACCCTATAATGAGGAAGTGAAGCAGAGAACGGACGGATGACTGCTGTGGTGGGCAAATCCAGTCTCAGCCCCTCATTGACAATCTGAACTCTCTCCTCTGCCCCCACAGGGACTCTGGAGGATGATCGTCATATCCGTGGCTGTGGCAACCTTCCTGGCTGCCCAGGCTCCACTGGCTTCCACAACAACCACACCTTCCACTTCCTGCAGTGCTGCAACACCACCAAATGCAATGGCGGCCCAGGTAAGGGGAGGGGGATCGTGTGAGGCCTGAGGTCTGGGATCAAGGTGTGGAGGTGCACTCAGGCACACTGCCACTTGCAGGCAAAACCCTCCTCTCTGGGTCTCTGCTTCCTCCTCTGAAAGATGGACATAGAAAGCCCTTCCTCAAAGCAGGATTTTGTGGGAATTCAATGAGGCTATTGAACCTTCACCAAGACCCACATTTGATGCTTCCTACATCCTCCCGTATCTTTCTGTTGCTCACAACCCTGGTGGTCCAAGCCAGCATAACCTCTCTCTTAGATAGTTGCAATAACCTCCTCTCTGGTCCCCCTGCTTCCATTCCTGCCATCCTTCAGCTAATGGTCAACAGAGCAGCAAGGGAGATTTTTTTTTTAATGTAAATCAAATTGTGTATTCTCCTTCCTCAAGCATCTTAACGACTTTCCCTTGCTCTTAGAATAAGACCCAGAGGCTATCCTATGCCCTATATGTAATTGTCTTCATTTAGTTTCTGCAACTGCCAAACTTCACACTGCCTCAGGACCTTTGCACACGCAGTACCCCCACTAGGAACACATCTGTCCCAAGAGTTAACCTGGCTGCCTACTTCGTGTTTCTTAGGTCTCAGCTTTAAAGTATGGTTCTCAGTGAAGCTTTCTCTGTTCCTCCCCTTCAATATTCTCTAGATACTTCATGTTATTATTCTGTCTCTATAAACCATACGTCCAACAGAACTTTCTGCAGTGATAAAATGTTCTATATCTTCACTCTGCAATATGGTTGACACTACCACAAAGGCTATGAAATGCTTGAAATATAAACTGAATTTTGAATTTTATTTAATATTAATTTCAATGTAGGTACAACCACATGTGTGTGGCTAGTGGCTATACTATATGGGACAGTGTCGCTCTAAATTTTAAGTTCTGCGAGGGCAGGGACTGTTTTATCTTACGTAGCTGCTTACTCAGTGCCTGGTTATATTGGGGTGCATGGGAAGCTGGGAGTTGGGATTTCTCTCACAGGCCCTTGAGAACCCCCCCAAAAGAGAGTGCCATTCCAAAGTGTGACCACAAGGGGGCCCCATGACCTCTCAGGTTGAAATTTGAGAATCAATGCCAGAAAGGAAGACACCCCTTTCCGAATCTGCACCCTGTACTAATTTCGTGTGTCTCTGTGTCACTTGTCTTTCTCCCAAGTCCTGGAGCTTCAAAACCTACCGCCGAATGGCCTGAAGTGTTACAGCTGTGAGAGCAACAGCACCCACGGGTGCTCTTCTGAAGAGACCTCTCTCACTGCCTGCCGAGGCCCCATGAATCAGTGTCTGGAAGCCACAGGCACTACTGGTGAGCCTTTTTGGGAGCCCCGGACGGGACACTTGACACTTAATGGGTGTCTTCAAGAGGTTGACTTCCAGTTTAGCGGAACTTAATTGTGGTGGATCTTTGAAAAAGATACGACCTCCTTCAGAAGAGTGTAAATCGTAGTAAGAAATTAGGATTCGTCCATTAGGAGATGGATATTTTGGATAATTCGTCCATAGAATTGTGGACTTGTTGGGGGTGGGGCTTCTTGTAGGTGGGTGGGACTTCCTGTGGGCATCACAGACCTTACATCCTTTAACCTGGAAAGGTCTCTGTTCCAGTGGCTCTCAAAATTTTTGGTCTTAAGATTCCTTCACACTCTTAAAAGTTACTGTTTATGTCAGTTACATCTATAGGTATTTACTGCATTAGAAATTAAAACTGAGAAATTTATATAAGATGTAGTTATTCGTTTTAAAATAACAAAAACTCATTACATGTGAACATATCTTTATTTAAAAAAATGACTATATTTTCCAAAATGAAAAAATTTAACGAGAAAGACTGGCATTTTTCTACAGTTTTGCAAATCTCTTTAATGTCTGGCTTAACAGAAGACAGCTGGATCCTCATTTCCGCTTCTGCATTTAGTCTGGGGCAACATCACATGTCCTGGTGTTTCTGGAAAACTCTGTTGTACACATATAAAAGCAAAAAAAGCCAAATGGCATTTTAACATTATTATGAGAATGATTTTGACTTCACAGCTCCCCTGGACCATATTTAGACTTCTGCTTTCTCTGGGTGGTATCTACCACAGGTGGCACGTCACCCAGTGAGAAGCTCAGGCCCCAGAGCTGGGAGGCTCACACAATCCTCTCTCTCCTCAGAGATGGAGAATGCAAGCTACACAGTAAGGGGCTGTGCCACGCCCTCATGGTGCCAAAGCCTCCATGTGGCTGAAGCCTTCAGGCTGACCCATCTCAGTGTCTCATGCTGCTCTGGAAATAGCTGTAATCACCCAAACCGGGATATCCAGCCTCGCATGGGGGGTGCCCCCTGGACTGGCCCCACCCACCTCAGCTTCACCATCACTCTACTTATGACTGCCAGACTATGGGGAGGCACTCTCCTCTGGACCTGAACCCTACTTTCCCTGCCCTGGCTGGATCCAGGAGACTCCTTTGCCTTTCCTCAGCTCCCAGCCCTGCAGTCTTGCTGTGTGACTTCAAGCCAGTGTGCTATCTTCTCTGGGCCTCAGTTTTCCCAGCTATGAAAACACCTGCCTCACAGAAGTATGAGAACCTGAGGAGAAAAGCTGGAGAAAGGCTGCGGGCCAGCAGGAGCACTCTTGTTATTGTTAATATTATTACCGCTATTGTTGTTATTAATTACTATTTGTTTTATTTAATATTTTATACTTATCTAAAGATTTTTTTGTACCAGTGAACAAGGCCAGATCTGCCCTTCTTTGTAGCATCTGTCTTTGGGAGGATGGATGGGAAGCACCCTTCCTCAGGCTCCTGGAATTAGGGGCCACTTGGTAAGACCCAGGCATTTGAGGTCCCCACCTTAGAAACAGTCTCATGTGGGCTTCCACCCTAAACCACCCACAAATCTATTTCTGGGCTCCAAATGCAACCTTCTAACTCGCCTGCCCAAGCACTAACTTTCCACTGTCTTTTCCCAGACAACAAAGGTCAAAAATACTTTGTTGTTCTAAGGAGATATGCTAGCATTTCTTGAGGGCTCTGAGGCAGGAACACCCATGACATACTGCACCGAGAAATAAGGACAGGATGACATTGCCCCTGATACTCTGAGTGCAGGAGATAAAGGCTGGGCTATATTTCCTAGGATGCCCTCAGAATGACTGAGGGAAAAAAGCAGAACTACCATTTCAACGGCACTCTTGGAGCACAGTATTAAAGAATTCATGTTTCCCATGATTTACTGAGGCAAACCCATAGAAACAAAACTACATTTCCCACAGGGCCCTATGGCAAATGAAGAAAAAGATAAGACATCTTCCGTGGGAGCAGGTGAAGGACAGGACCTTAAAGAGCTGAGGTCTGTATCTCCACCTCTTAAACATGGATGGATCAATGACTGCTTTGACCAACAGAATGTGGTAGCATGTGAGTGTCATGCCATGTTCTGGGCCCAGGCCTTCAAGAACTGTCTGGTTCTGGAGAAGCCAGCTGCCATGTAAAAATTCTCCTGCACTGAGACTGCCATGCATTGGGGACACCCAATCTACTTATGCATGGATACCATAAGGAAAGAGAGCCGCAAATGTTACAGCCATCTCAGCCCAGGCTCCAGGTGGGTGGGTAAGGAGCTCCCTGCGACATTGCGAGCCCAGCAGACATCAGTTATGGAAGAATGGGAAACCCAGCTGCTGTAATAATACTATACACTGACAGGCTAGGTGGCTGCAAACAACAGAAATTTATTTTCTCAGTTTTGGATGCCAGAAGTCCAAAATCAAGGTGCATGCCCGCTCTAAAGTCTCTGGAGAAAAATCCTTCTTGGCTTCTTCCTAGCTTCTGGTGGTGGCTGATAATTGGTGTTCCTTGGCTTACAGCTGCATTACTCCAATCTCTGCCTCTGTCATCAGTCACGTGGCCTTCCTTTCTGTGAATGTAGCTGTGCATCTCCAAGTCTCTCTTTCTCGCTCTCTTTATAAAGACACCAGTCATGGATTTAGGGTCCTCCCTAATCCAGTCTGACCTCATCTTAACTTAATCCTATCTGCAAAGACCCTATATTCAAATAAGGTCACATTCATAGATCCTAAGGGTTAGGACTTCAACATATATTTTGAAGCGACACAATTCAACCCACAACACCAGTCAATAGCCAGTACCAAGGTTTCAGACATATGGCCCCCGATGAACCATCCCATCCATCTCCAGCTGTTCAGGTCAGCCAATTTTGATCCCAGTCCACTGTGGAGGCAGATTCACACTGATTCTGCTGTGCCTTATGAGATTCCTGACCCCCAGAGCCATAAAATAAAAAGATTGTGGTTTTGTGCCCCTTGATTTAGGGTTATTTTGTTATGCTGCGGTGGTTAACTGCAACAGTCATTTGTTTATTTGTTTGTTTGCTTGCTTACTCTCCCCACTCAAACCTCCATAAAGGGCAAGTCTTTTTATTTGCTCTTAACTCTCTTTCCAGTGCCTAGAATAGTACCTGGGACATGGCAGGTGATCAAGAAAAGGAGGGAAGAAATGAAGGAAGGACTACATCTTTTATGGTATCTTACAACAACAAAAACTGGGCTGGGACTCTATTTCCCATGATGCTCTACAGCATTGATGAGGCCAGAATGACATTTTCTGAGATTCTCCATAATTAAAATCGAAGATAGTTTCACCTTTGCTATGAGTCCCTACGACAGAATTTGGAGGCTAGAATTACAGCCACCTGGTGCCCCGCAGCTGAGATTGGAGGCTACGACCACATTTCCCATGATACCCTACACAGGGGATCAGAAGATAGAAATACATGTCCCATAATGCCCTACAGCAGGTATTGAGGCTAGGATAAATTTCTCACAATGTTCTACACCAGAGTTTGTAATCAGGACCTCATTGTTAATGGCTCCCAAGTTTTTGTTCAGGGATCTTGGTTGTGAGAAGTGAAATCTATTTAAGCTGACTTAAGCAAAAATTACGACGTTATTGGAAGTTTAGAGTCCAGGCAAGAGCTAGGTCTCCAGGCCTCAGCAGACACAGGAAACAGAATTGAAAAAGCTGTGTGAAATCAAGGTTGTCTCCCTTTTGTAAAATCTCTCTGTCTCTCTGAATGTATGGCTTTCCTTGTGGGTTTCACTTTATTTTTCTATCTCTCCACAGACAACCTTCTGCTTTACACATGGTAGCCAAAGATGCCCTTGAAATGTCAAGAACTACTGGGTCTTGGCTTTTAAATTTTAGCAGACAGACTCTGATAGGGTTTAGTTTGGGTCAGAGTTCTGTCTATGACCCCCACTACTGCAGCCAGGGAAGCTCATATCAAAGCCACCACATACAGTTGTTCAGGTTTTAAACAGGCATCCACTGCTTCTTCAATTTTCATGGTGTTTAGCCCATTTGGCCAGAGCTGGGAAAACCACCTCATTGAGAGACATCCTATCACAAGAATGGGGAAGCAACTGGAAAAGACGAAAACTTAGAATGTTGTAATATGCAAGAAGGGCTGCCTGCATGTATTCTGCATGAATCACAAGCAATAGGGTCACCAGGGTTAGATGTAACTTGGGTGGAGACAAAGAGGAAATTGATGATCTCACATAACAAGAGACAATGAATTAGGGTGTTTCCTGGGTTGCCCAGTTCAATGTCTCCACTATGTCGCAAAGAATCCATTCAGGCTTGTTCACTTTCTGGCCTCAGTATGGCTGCTGCATTTCCAGACATCACACCCACATTCAGAAGCAATAACAAAGAGACATCTCTACTTGGGTCTCTTTTTTTAAAAGAAAAATTATCTCAAAATACCCAGGCCGACTTGCACTCATGTTTTATTCATCTGACTTGTTTTCTACACCTATGCCTATGACAGTCATGGAAAAGGGACATGGAACCACATTATTTGGCAAAGTATATTCAGACCCCACTCTCAGGGCTTCCCCCACCTCACCTGGCTGTTAAAAGAAAGGTGGATGCCTGACCAAAATTAGGATTTTCATAAGAAGGAACAAAGGGGAAGGGAATGTATATTAGGAAAAAACCAACCAAGCAACAAACAAACAAACAAGCAAACACTGAGTCTTCCTCCTGTATAGGAAAAAAAAAAAAAACAGTTCTTCCCTACTGTGTCTTTCTCCTGTGTGTTACTTTTATTTTCACACTACTACCACATTCATAACATTTCCGGTCACCAGTTGTGGAGGAGGGTTTTTTCATACTAAGTAATTCTCTGTGACTCTGGCTGGATGTTCTACAATTTAACTCAATTCTGACACTATCTACCTGGCAAGAGCATCAGGTCCCATAGGTTAAAGTCTCAGTCTCATAAGAGCACTCCCCACTTCAGATGCCAGTGGGGACATCCAGATTGTCACCCGTACTTCTGACTAACTGGCTATAAACTAGAGGTTGCCATGACTCTCTCTTCAGGTTTGATTAGGGTGGCTCACAGAACTCAGGAAAACAGTGGTATTTATTAGCTTATTATAAAAGAATACGATAAAGGATACAGATGAACACCAGATGGAAGAGATGCATAGGGCAGGGTATATGGGAAGGGGCATAGAGCTCCAATGCCTTCTCTGGACACATCACTCTCCCCAATACCTGCACATGTTCACCAGCCTGAAAGTTCTCTGAACACTGTACCTTTGGGATTTTTACAGAGGTTTCATCACATAGGCATGAAAGGTCATTAACTCCATTTTTCAGCCCTTCTTCTTCTCAAGAGAAGGGGTGGGGCAGAGCTGAACATTTTAGGCTTCTAATCATGGCTTGGTCTTTCGGGTGACTAGCTCTCATCCAGGAACTCACCTAGAGCCACCTCATTAAAACAAAAGATACTTCTATCACCCCAGGAATTACGAGGGTTTCAGGAGATCTGTGCTAGGAACTGGGGGCAAAGACCAAATATATATTTCTATTACCTTACAGAATGTCACTGAGTCAACAACTAACAAACACGGCACCATTCCAATACTTCAAAAAGTCAGAAGTGGTGAGCTCATGGTGTGCAGCCTTTCCCTTCCCCTTCCCACGATCACAGGCACAGTCTCCCCAATATCATTTCTGTTTGAGAAAGCTTGTTTCACCTCTGGCCTGGGGGTGGGATGAGCCTTTGGCTCATGCTTAATTTAATCAGTTCAGTCTCATCCCCTGGCCACTGATATTGGTTTCATGATGGGCAGATGGCATCCTCTAGACCGATGAGACACAATGAAATTTTTTTCTAGGGGCTTCTGGGGGGAAATATTTTCATTCTCTTCTGAGGAGCTTCTTAAAGTCTATTCTCTTCCTTCCCCCCCCCCACCCACACAGTCTCTATCAGCCTGGCTCTCTCAGTCTATTTGTCTGTCTTTTCCTCTCTATATTCTTCCTAAATATGAAGGAAAGGTGTGGCCCCATGGGTATTTGCCAGCCATCTACAACATGAGGGGAGCTATGTATCCTTAGGACAGAGAGATGAACAGACCATGTGAAGCCAGCCATATCTGAGACTTTTCTATATGTAAAATGATTTTCTTTCTCTTAAGCCAGTGGGGTTGGATTTGATGTCACTTTCATGAAAACTCTAATGGATAAAGTACCCTGGAGTAAGATGGGAACAAAACTACTACTGTAGTGATGACCTCAAGTGGGAGAAATGGTAGGGTCCAAAGGAGGCAGATGAAAACCAAAAGTTCTCCCAGGATGCCCTGCATCTGGAACAAGAGACATTGGTTAGAACCCTCTGCAAAGGGACCTATAGGCTCTTGGGGGCGAAGACAACTCTGAGCTACTCCCAACCCAGCATTTCCAATCCAAGTTGGACACCAAGTTGCACGTATTGTAACACAGAGAATGTGAGCCCTGAAAGGATAGAGATAATCCAGGCTGACCATCTCTTTCTCCAATTTACAGGAGGATAAACAGAATGGAAAAAGGAAAGCAGTTGCTCAGAGCTGTGGTCCTGGGGACACAGGGGTTGATAAGAGCTTAGGTGCGAAAACAGAGAGGATGCTGGGAGCTGGGCCCTGAGGACAGAAAAGGCGTCTGGAGGTGAAGATCCTTGGTGGGCCTGGATGTAGAATGTTTTTGGCACCGATGGATAAAAAGAGCAAGATTTTCGTAGTCGGCATATCTCAATTTACCTGATTGTCAAACGGGCATGGGAGAGGTTGAGGTCTCCTACCTTCCACGGTTTCTCACTCTTCCTGAGTCCTAAGGGTGATAATCCCCAGCGGTCTACACGGTCCCACAGAATTGGGCTCAGGGAGCCCTGCCCGCATGAGGGAGAAGGAATCCAAATCTGTGAGTAAGCGCCAACGAGGGAGAGACAGAGACACAAAGAGAGACTGAGGCGGGAAGAGCAGGGGAGCAAGGTGGGGTAGCTGGGCGCTGGAGCCTGGAAGGCGTCCGCAGGCGCCTCTCCCTCCTTGGGGCTCAGGACTCAGGCTTTCTTCCAGTCAGTTCACTTTCAGGAGGCCCCTCCTGCGTAATAATGCGGAAAAACGGGGTGTCAGGGACAGGACAGGAGGGAGGGTGGGACCTGACTCCAGCTCAGCCCAGCCCTGGCCCGGAAAGTCTTGGACCTGCCGTAGCAGGAGGCGGCTGCCTACCCTCTCAAGGTGGTTGGGCTCGCAGCCTGTCACGTGACACTTTCACCTTCACTCACTTATCCGCAGAACACTTCTCACACCTTTCCCACGAAACTCCCTCCCTTCGTGCTCACACTTTCACACACTCTCCTCATACAACACCCTCACACACAAACACACCCCATACACCCAAACCTTCCCGCCCAGCTGCCTGCCTCTCACCCCCTGACTCCTATACAATGCCCGCTCCCTCGCACGGCCTCCCCAGCGACACTCCCACACTCTCACCTTTAACACGCGCACTCACTCTCACATACTAACACTTTCACACAATGTCCTCACCCTCGCGCGTCACCTACTCACTACCACAACCTCTGCCCTCACCAGGCACCTCGCGTTTGTCCCTGTGCGTGCCGCCCGCACGCACCTCCTCCGCCTCGGGGCGCCGCATACCCTCGGCCGCTCCCCGCCCGGGCTGCTGTCCCTCGGTGTCCTGCGGCGCGTCCTGGTCCCGCGGTGCCCCTTCCAGGCCGGGTCCGGCTCTGCCCAGGCACTGGAGCCCCGCCCCCTGGCGGGCAGGGGGCGGGGCGCGGGGGGCGGGGCGGGCGGCGCGGGCGGTGCAGGTGCCCGGCCCGGAACGAGCGGCGGTGGCGGCAGCGGCGGCGGCTGCACCATGGGCTGGGCCCGGCGCTTCCAGTGGCCGCTGTTGCTGCTGTGGGCGGCCGCGGCGAGGCCAGGTAGGGTCGGGGACCAGGGCGGCTGGCGGGGCCAAGGTTGGGGACGCGCCGCGGTGACAGCCCGACGCCGCGGGGCCGCAGAGGCCGAACAATGCGCGCGGGGCCGGGCCGAGCCCCCTCCCCGGGACAAAGCGCAGCGCGGGCCGGGAGCCTGGAGGCGCGAGCGGGGGAGGGGCCGCGGCCCCCGGCCGCCGTGCCGCAGCTTCCCCACCCCGCACAGGCCCCGATCCCGGCGGGGACAAAGAGCCCGAGACCCCCCCACCCCTCCAGCCCGCCTTCTCCTGGCCGGTCCCGCTGTCCTTCTGTCCGCTTTCTGCATCCCTCTGTCTGCCTGTCTCTGAGTCCCTCAGTCTCTCTCCTTGTCCCCCTATCCGTGTCCTCTGTCCCTCAGTCTCGAAGTCTTGTCCTTCCCTCTGTCCCTCTTTCTCCTTGCCTCCCTGTTCCTCACCTCCATATCCTGTCTTTGTCCCCCACCTCTGTCCCTTGGTCTCCGTACCTTTTCAGTGGGTTACTCTGTCCTCCGTCATCCTTTCCCTATTCCCCTTTCTCTGTCCCCCTGTATTTCTGCTCCCCCTCTCTCTCTGCCCCTGTCTCTTTGTCACCCTCATTTCTCTTTCCCCTTTCCTCTGTCCCCCATCTGTCCTATTCCCTTGATTCTCTGTCCCCCATCTGTTCTATTCCCTTGATTCTCTGTCCCCATCCTTCTGTCACCCCTGTTTCTCTACTCCCCTCTATCACATATCTCTCTCATTTGCCCCCAGATCACCTCTTTCTGTTCTACTGTCTCCTGTCCCCAATCTCCGTGTCTTCCCTCTCTGCCCTTACCATCTCCATCCTGGGATCCCCATCTCCCTCCTACATTCCTTCACCTCTCTATCCCTATGTGCCCCTGGAAAGGAATTGAGTCAGCCAGGGCATCCTAAAGGGCCCCAGAGGGAAAGGTATGTGTGTGTTTGGCAAACCTCGCATGTGGGCATACACGTGGATTCAACAGATGCCTCCCAAACGCTGCCCCTCCCCACCCATTCACACACTCAGGCCATGACTTACCAGCCCCACTACAGAACAGCTAGGGAGCCATCCACATACCTCATTACGCACTGTGAAAAGCTGGAGATCTCTACGACTGGGTGACCCTGAGATTGGGAACAAGGTCAGGAAATGTCACCCACACACTTGCACCCTCACACTATGTGTGCCTCGAACCTGCCACAGGTAACCCACTCCCCAGTGGGTAAAGCCACTCTTGGGAGGAACAGAGGATTGGGGGGCCAGGCAGAAGTGGGAGGGTTGGACATCCTGTAGATTCCAAGAGGAGTGTAAGCAGATGGCACAGAGCTGGGGCTTGGGTGTAAATCCTGGCTCTTGCCATTTGCCACAGCAGCTGATGGCAAGTTGTCCTCTCTCTGGGGCTCAGTTTCACTCTCTGTAAAGTGAGGGTGTTGAACTCAGCGATCTGAAAGGGAAGGAACCCCCGAAAAGGTTTCTGGCAAGTAGGGTGCTGTCAATCCTTCTACACCTCAGGGTCTGAGACAGAGTCCCCGTCTCCTTGGGACAAGGTGAGCAGCAGAGCTAACCTTTTACCTTCCACCTTGCTTTCTTCTGTAGTCTTCTGCCGTTGCTCCAGAGCACGCATCATTACTGCCTTTCTTTGCAACAGACACAACACTTTCCAGAAGAGCACCTTGATACCTCAGCTATATTTCTGTCCAATTTTACGTTCCTTTCTTCATCTTTTAGGCCCTGAAAAGCAGCCTCATAGAATTCTAGAGCCAACGATCCCCATTAACAGAGAACCCGAGGGTATTTTGGAACATTGATGTCTTTAGGATTCTAGAAGCCCAACGTCTTAAGAATCTTGACACTTTAAAAATTTTAGAACCTCAATACCATTAGTACTCTAGCCTGTGACAACTTTAAAATTCTGAAATCTTGTCCTCTTGGAGGTCCTGAATCTTGACACCTTTGCCATCTAGAATCTTGACGGCTTAGAACTATGGGACATTATAGTGTCAGAATCAGAAGATAGCCTAAGATGACCACCTACCCAGTGCAAGAATCTTTTCTCCAGCACTTCGAGGAGGTAGCTTTACAGGTTTGTCCTTTGTTTAGAGTCACTGCTTCCTGGTATCCTAATTCCTTCTGTAAACTTTTTCTAAATGAAATGGAGCAAGTATGAGTCTTTACAGGTTGGGAGAGAGCTGCAATCATGGGAAGCATTTCTGGACTGGAAGCCAAGGAACCAGGGCTCTCTGGTGTGATTTTGTGTCAGCTCATCCCTCTCTGAGCCTCACTGTCCCTTTCTACAAAGCATGGGGCAAGGCAGCTGGATCTCAGAGGGTCCTGCCTGCATTCCTTTTCATTGGACATTTCTGAAAGGCCCTGGCCACCAAATTTCAGGGCTTGTCTATGGTCCTCACATTTCCCTCTTAGTCACCCTCCTTTCTCTCTCACCTTGCTCAAGCCAGCAGGAGTAGGAGTAGGGATGGGAGATGGCGTCCACTTATGTCCTTTCAAAAACATTCTGTCTTTCCTGGCTCAGTCATCTTCCACGAATAGCAGAAGATGATACAATTTGTGCCAAAAGAAAGAAGTGGGTCCAGGGTGGGCAGGCAGGAGGAAGTGAGAAAGAGAGAGATGGGTTGCTTGTAGGCAGACACAGAAATGCACAGGCCAGGAATTGGATGGACTAGAAAGGGTCTGGGGAAACAGATATTCAGATACAAAGAAAAGAGAGAGAGGCTGTTAGATTTGGGGGCTTTGTGGAGGGGAAGCTTGTTGATCCCAGATATTGTTTTCCTCTCAAGTGACTCACTTTTTCCTGCTAAAGCTATGACCAGCCACTCTGAGAACAGGGGTTTCCCCGCATTGTGCGTAACGCCAGGGTGCAGGTCTTGGGAGGTTTTTATCACTGACCCCCACCCACCCATGAGCCAGAGGCCTGAGTCCCCAGGGCTGGGGTCAGATTCTGCAGTGGATTCCAAGACCTTAGACCCAGCAGGACTGGGGCCTGGGTAGGTTAATGTCGTGCGAGCCTGGCCTGTCCCCGTCTTAGGAAACACAAAGGCAGCTTTCTCTCTCTGGGTGGGGCGGGGGGGAGACTTGGAGACAGTCAGACTCACCAGCGCCCAGTGGCCTGTGGCACCAGGACCCAAGCACCCACTGGTTCCTGCTCGTGCAGACCCCAGGCCCCTAGGTCCTCTGGGAACCAAGCACCAAGTCTCCTCCGCAGGCAGCTGGTGGGGCAAGAGGGCAGCAGGAGAGCCTGGGCTCTTCTGGGAGGAAGTAAATGAAGGGCACTGGGGGTGGAGGCCAGGACAGTGAGCACTCAGTGCAGGCTTGCACCATTCCCGGAGCAGGAATTCCTCCCCTGACCCCACACTCAGGGGAACCTCCAGAGGACTCCCCCACCCCCTGCCTTGGCCTGAGGCCCAGAATCCAGGGAGTTCCGAATATCCCAGGAATGTGGGGGCCACAGGAGGGACTTTGTGTATGAGGCTGCTGACTCACCCCTATGCCCCCACCTGATGCTTGGTCCCAGATAGGAGAGGGACAGAGGGCTAGGGGAAGGCAGGACTGTAGTTCTGGGGGTTGAGGACTGTAGACCTGGAGTCAAAAATTTCCAGGGGAGCAAGGGGCTGGGGGCCTGGACTCCTGGGCCTGAGGAGGGGAGGAGATGGGGGCCTGGACTCCTGGGTCTGGGGGAGGAAGTGGCTGGAGATCCATATTCTTAGGTCTTGAGGGAGAGGTGGGGATACAGAGTCCTGAGTCTTGAGATTGGAAGGGGCTTGGGGTCCTACTTCAGGTTCTGAGGGAGGAGGGGCTGGGACCCTGAAGCCTAGGTCCTGAATACAGGCGCCTTCACAAGGCTGAGCTGGGGAAGAATTGATGCTTTGTGCAAGGATGTTCGGACTCCGCCATTGATGGGGGGCTAAGGGGGGGGTTCAGTCAGAATGCAGGGATGTACCACCTCTCTAGGGGAGGAAGTGGGGGCAGGAGGCATGATGCCATGAGCCCCTGGGGAGTGGATACAGAGGGGGTGGCTGTGACCTTCTTGGAACCATGACCTTGAGACTCCCTTGGGTATTTGCTGACTCAGGACCCAGGAAGTGCTCCCCCACCCCGCTTAGTCTCCGTGGAAACATCCACCAGCTGTGTACTCTGGACCCCTGGCTCCTGGGTCCTGAAAGAGGAGGGGGCTGAAGGCCTAGACTTCTGGGTTTGAGCAGGAAGAGCCTGGGGGCTGGGAACTTTTGGAATTGAGGGAGGAGGATACTAAGATCCCAGATGCCTGGGTCCTGATGAAGGAGGGCGCTCAGAGCCTGGACTCCTAGATTCTGGGAGAGGAGGCAGTTGGGGCTGGATTCTGGGTCTCTACATATCACCTGCTCAGCTACTCTTTCCCAAACCCTCTCCTGTTCCTTTTTCCAGGCACCATCCCCATGACGACTCCAGGCTGTCATCACAGTTTAAAGGGCCAGTGCCCTAGTCCCAAAAGCTCATCCCCTCTCTGACTGGAAAGTCCAGCCTCACCACCCCCCCCGCAACCCCGAAACAAAAGCTCCTGGGACATTAATATTCCAGGCACAGACACTGTTGGTTACTGAATCCTCAGGAGGGGGAGGGAATAAGACAAAAGCCCCCCCACCCTCACCCCATGTGCACCCTCAAGCAGAGGGCAGGAGATAAATTTGTTGGGGGCATATCTGGAGGTCCTGATAGCTCTCGGGAGATGTCGAGTTCCTGCCACCAACTTTCCTGGGACCCCTGAGCCTCATTTTCCACATCTGTAAAATGGGGGGCTAGCATTGGGCTAGCCCTGAGGTCCAGGATCCATGGATAGGCTTCATGATGTTTATTCAAAGTGCCAGAATGAGCAGTTAGTTCAGTTTTCATGTGCATGGACAAGCTTCTGGAGGTTATAATAATGGCAGCTTTGCAGAGAGGGTTCCCTGAGCTCCTGGTCTGGGCGGTGGGGCTGGAGTGTTGAACTCCTATGAAGCATCATCCTCATTCTACAGGCAGGGTATCTGGGGCTCAGAAAAGTTTAGGCTACTTGCCCAAGGTCACACAGATGGCAAGTGGTTCAGCTGGGATCCACCCAGGTGTTTAAGATAAGAATAGTGATGGCACAGTAATTGTGAAGCTGAAATGAGATCCTGCCTGACACATGCCATTTATTCATCAATCTCCCAGATGTTTATCAAGTGCCAGGCACATTTCTAGGCACTAGGGTATAACAATAAGCCCAGAAACTTATATTCCTGCTTCATGGGGTATATATTCTAGTGATGGGGGACAGACAATAAAGAAGTGAACAAATTAATAACAATTTTAATGAAATTTTCATAGAGGAAATAAAACAATAGTGATGAAATGGGAAGTGTTTTGGAGGCAAAGGGCCGGGGAGTGAGAGAAAATCACTCCTAGAAGATGTTGGTCGGTATGAGCAGAGACTGGAGGCAGTCCTGGGATGATCGAGGGGGAAAGATATTCCAGGCAGAGGGAAGAACAAGTGCAAAGTTCCTGAGGTGGGAACAAGCTCAGCGTGTTCAAAGGACGTCATGGCCAGCGAGGCTGGAGTGAACTGAGGGTGTCTGCAGCCAGAGAGGGGCCAGGCCACAGAGCACCTGGAAGGCCCAGGGGAGGAGTATAGATTTTATTCTAAGTGTTATGGGCAGCTTTTGGAGGGCTTTAAGCAGAGAGGTGATTTGATCTGATTTCCCTTTCTGGAAAATTCGTCTGGCTGATTTACCTTTGGGGAAAATCCATTTGGCCAGGGGGGAGGCAGGCGTGGAAGCAAGAAGACCCTTGAGTAGCTCTTGAAGGTCCAAGGAAGAGATAGTGTCATTGGTGATGGTAAAAGGTGAATAGATTCAGGATATGGATAGATCTGGCCGATGGAATGGAAAGTAGAGTGAGGGAAAGTGTGAGAACTTGGATAACTTCTAGGTTTTGGGCCTGACCAACTGAACGGATGGTTGTGACATTTGCTGAGATTGAGAAAACATGGAAGGGAAATGTTTGGGGCAAAGATTGACATTCTGGGAGGTGCTAGATAAATCCCTAACTGTGGCTTAAAAACAGTTATACTCAAACATGAAAGTCCAGAGGTATGCTTTTATGACAGCTCTGCATCATTAGCAGAGACCCAGGCACCTTCCAGTTCTTGGGTCTGCCATCCCTACTGACCTTGTCCTTGTGGGCCAGCATGGCTGCCAGAACTCCACGAATCACATCCCAGTTCCAGGCAGCACAAAGGTTACTTGGTGGGCAAGAGACTTGTTTCCTCTTTTTAGAAAACCCTCTCCAAATTACCACATGACATTTTTTCTTATATCCAATTAGACAAAACTTTATCACATGGCCTCACTTAGCTGTAAGAAAGTCTGGGAAATAGGGCAACCTATTCTGCTAGACATAGGACAAGCACAAAATACAATCAGGGTTCTTTTACTGAGGAGAAAGGGAAGCATAGACATTGGGGTAGGAAGCGAGCTGTCTCTGCCTCCATCCCCCAGAATTAATCTTTTCCACCTCTCAGCCCCAGGTTACCCATCCTTCTTACAGAGAACATAACACTTTGGATGGGATATTACAGTGCCCGTAAATCATGAAGGCCTTCTAGGACAGGGATCTCATCTGACTCATCTCTGGGCATCCAGCCCCGGAAAACCTACCCACTGTTCAAGAAATACTCAAATGAATGAATGAGACAGACTGTAAGAGACATCGAGTAATAGTTATCCAATATTTAAAGGTAAATAACCAGATCTGATTGATCATGAATTTTTGTGCTTCAAAACCTCACTGGCTTTCAGAATAAAAGCTAATCTCCTAGCTTGGCATCTGAGGCCCTCAACTAGCACATCCCATAACCCCTCATCAATGCCGAACACTTTTGCCCCCAGATAGCCACAAGTGAAGGTAAACACAGGATACAGAATCAGAGAGATTTGGATGCAGATCTTGGCTCTACAACTCTCAGGCTGTGACCTTGGGCAAGTCATTTTCTCTCTCTGGACAAATTTTCTCACCTATGAAATGAGAATTGCTAAAAAAAAAAAAATGAGGATTGATAATAGCGTCTACCTTGTTTGGATACTGTGGTGATTAAATGGAAATTATATAGGTAATGTCCTTAGCACAGAGCCTGGCACAAACAAGTGCCTAATGAACAGCTATTGTGGTGATTGATATTTTGAAGATGACAATAACAATGATACTGGTGATGCTGATGATTAATCTCAGCTTCGAGCTTTATTCTAGGCTGTTTCCTCTGCTGAAAACACCCCCTTACTGATCGCCTATCTTGTTCTTCTGATGGATTAATCAGGATAGGTTAACTGCTGTAACAAACAGCCATGAAATCCCAAAGGCTTAACAGAAAAGTGTAGTTCTGGCTCACATTACAGTCCTGGGCAGGCAAGTCAGAGGGGGCAGTGAGTCAGGCCCCTGGACTCCTTCCAGCTTGTGATCCTGTTCTACTCCAGGTTCCCTGTAGTCCTCTTCATTCAGCCAGCAAGAAGGATGTGAGTGCGATGAGCCAGGCTGGAAGAGGTGTTTCTCTCTTCCACATACATCCACTTGACCAGAATTCGATCACTTGACCTTATTTAAGTACAAGGGTTTTGGGAAAAGTTGCCTAATTGGGTGTAGTACTAACTGGTACTGTTGTACCAAAATTAGTGGTTTTAACAGACCACCCAGACTCAGTGGCTTTAAACAATCATGTTATTTGCTCATGACTCTGGGGGTCGGCAGTTTGGACTGGATCACTTGGACAGTTCTTCTCTTGGTCCCAACTGGGGTCACTCATGTGGCTGCAGTCATCTAGTGGTCTCACTGGGGCTGGATGGTCCAGGATGGTCTCACTCACATGGCTGGCGATTGGTGCTGGTGGTTGGCTGGACTCCTCTCTCCTTGTAGCCCTTTGTCCTCAAGTAAACTAGTCTGTGCATCTTCACCTGACAAGTCTCAGGGAAGCAAGGTTCTTTCAGGCCTAGGCTCCAGACTGCATCCAATATCACTGCTAGCAAATTCTGACAGTCAAAAAAGTCACAAGGCCTGCCTAGAGTCAAGGGACATAGTGGCTTCTTAATGGGGGTGGGGGGCAGCAAAATCACTTTACAAAGGTCATGTACAGGGATGGGAAGACTCCTGAGGCTATCCATGTGGACAAACTACAACATGTGCCCAGGTGTGAAAGATGGGGTTTGGTGAACACAGAGCAGTTTCCCATACGTGGTGAATTACTATTTATTTAAGATCTGAATCCAATGAAGCTTTCTTCAAGAACCTTCTCTGATCACCCATCTCTCTAGGCCATCTTGGTCCCCCTATCCTCCGAGTTCCCAGTGTGCTCTGCGTTGCCCCATTAGAGTCCATCTCCTGGACCCCAGCCTGCGGGAAAGGTTGGGTGTGATGAACTGAATGAGAGGGTTTGGAGGTTTGAATGGGAGAGGAACAGAGGGGAAAAAGATCGACTTGCAGTCCTCCAAGAGTCTTCTACCCTGTCTCTCTGTCTACTGGTCCAGGGGCAGGACAGGAAGTACAGACAGAGAATGTGACAGTGGCTGAGGGTGGGGTCGCTGAGATAACCTGCCGTCTGCACCAGTACGATGGGTCCATAGTTGTCATTCAGAACCCAGCTCGGCAGACCCTCTTCTTCAATGGCACCCGTGGTGAGTGCTGGGGTCCACAATCCTGAGTCTTGTGGGAAAAGAGCACTGGGGCCTGGACTCCTGGTCCTGTGGGTGGGAATGCCTGAATCATCCTGGATCCCCAAAGGAGCAACTAGGTTGGCACCTTAGACACATAGGTACAGCTGGAGAAAAGAGGCAGAAGGCTGGATTCTAAGCTTCCGGAGGAAGGGCGGGACTCCTGAGGCTGGGATTCCCCAAGTTCACTCCTGGTTCACTGTCTCTAGCCCTGAAGGATGAGCGTTTTCAGCTTGAGGAGTTCTCCCCACGCCGGGTACGGATCCGGCTCTCAGATGCCCGCCTGGAAGATGAGGGGGGCTACTTCTGCCAGCTCTACACAGAGGATACCCACCACCAGATTGCCACGCTCACCGTCCTGGGTAACTGTCTCCCCCTCCTGGGACCCCTCCCCTCCCTTCCTCCTTTTTCCTCTGCTTATCCCTTATCCTGAAACCTGCCCCTGGCTGTTTTTTAACCTCCTGGACATCTAGCTCCAGCAAATACTTCCTGACCTCTGGCTGCTGTGTTTGACCCTTGCCACCGGGGACCCTTGTTCCTTTGATCCCTAGGATCTGGCAGCCTGGTCACTTTGAGCCCACTTGGGTGCCTCCCCTGACCTTCCCTACCCCTCTTCTCCCTACGCCAGTGGCCCCAGAGAATCCTGTGGTGGAGGTCCGAGAGCAAGCGGTAGAGGGCGGCGAGGTGGAGCTCAGCTGCCTGGTTCCCCGGTCCCGCCCGGTCGCTGCCCTGCGCTGGTACCGGGACCGCAAGGAGCTAAAAGGTATTACCAGAAGTAGGGTGGGAGGGGTGGGGGCGGGGCCTCGAGGGGCGGAACTTGAGGGAGATTCCAGGAGGCGGGACTTATGAAATACTGATTTGAATGTGGGCTTGGAGAAATGCGCACAGGTTCTGGCAGACATAGCCTCTCAATATGCAGCTATTGAATTCATTTATAGATGAGAGGACGTAGGAATTAAAGGGAGGAGCTTTGGGAAGAGGCACGTGGGGTCGTAGACTGGGTTCAGAGAGGGGAGTGGTTTGAAGGACCTAAGAGGCGAGACCTGTGGGTTAGGGGCGGAGCTTGGCAAATAGGCTGCTTTGGGACTGACAACGGGAGGCGGAGCCAGAATCCAGGCCTGATGGTGTCCCGCCTGGGCGTGGCAGGTGTGAGCAGCAGCCAGGAAAATGGCAAGGTCTGGAGCGTGGCGAGCACAGTGCGGTTTCGTGTGGACCGCAAGGACGATGGCGGTATCGTCATATGCGAAGCACAGAACCAGGCACTGCCCTCTGGACACAGCAAGCAGACTCAGTATGTGCTGGACGTGCAGTGTAAGTGCCCGGCGGGCAGGAAGCCGGCGGAGTTGTGGGGTTCCCAACGCCAGCCGCTCGCCCCCGGGAAGGTTCCTAGACATGCATGATGACCCTGACGGCCACTCTCCCACCTCATCTCTGCCCACAGACTCACCCACGGCCCGGATCCATGCCTCCCAAGCTGTGGTGAGGGAAGGAGACACTCTGGTTCTGACGTGCGCTGTAACGGGGAACCCCAGGTAAGCTCTGGGGCCGAAGAATCCCCAAAGAAAAGGGCTAGCAGGGACCCTCTTATTTGAAGATGCTGCATATTTAGATTCCTGAGGTCAGAAGTGGGTGCTGACACCTGCATCCCTGACTCTCACCATACTTTACCCCCGTCCAGGCCAAATCAGATCCGTTGGAATCGCGGGAATGAGTCTTTGCCGGAGCGGGCCGAGGCGGTCGGTGAGACGCTTACGCTGCCAGGCCTAATATCAGCAGATAATGGCACTTACACTTGTGAGGCATCGAACAAGCATGGCCACGCGAGGGCGCTCTACGTGCTAGTGGTCTACGGTGAGGGCAGGCTGCGGCGGGCTTGCGGGCAGCGCTCAGGGCAGGGGCCCCGCCTCCCAGATCTCTGCTTTGTTGCGGGTGGATAGGGCCTGTGCAAAGTATTTCCAGGAGGTCAACAGCCCACCGAGTCTTTGTAGTTCTGGGGCCAGACTGATAGGCCATTTGATCAGTTCTGATTCGGCCGGTTCTGCAGCAGCCTATTGCACGTAACTTTGCGCCTTAGTTTTCTCAACTGTAAAGCAGAAATAAACAATAGCACTTATCTCATAGGGTTGTAAAGATATATTAGCTACATATATAAAGTTGTTGAAACGACCCCTAGCATAAAATAGGCGTTACGTGTTTAGTTCTTTTGATGGTGGAGCAAGAATTTTGGAAGTGTTTGGGCCTTAGCTCAGCATTTTAAATACCTGTTGTGTTTTAGACAAGATGGGATGGAACTTGACCAGAGGTTCCGTCGAGAAAGAAACGGTCAAAAGAAAAGGGATGTACTGTTTCCATTCTCTGGGAGGTGGGGTGAAGGAAGGCGGCAGAGTGGGTATTAGCAGAATGATACTGGGGCTGCATTCCTCAAAGAAAAGAAGCTTCACGGAAAGGATGCCATGGGAAGGGTCCACCACGTGGGAGTAATTTGAGGGGCGTGGCATGTTAAGAAGCGCGGTTTAGACGTGGCGGCCGGAACAGTTTAACAGATTGGCAGGTCCTCTGATGACCTGGTTTTGCGTCCTGTCGCTCTGGCAGACCCCGGTGCGGTGGTAGAGGCTCAGACGTCGGTGCCCTACGCCATTGTGGGCGGCATCCTGGCGCTACTGGTGTTTCTGATCATATGTGTGCTGGTGGGCATGGTCTGGTGCTCCGTACGGCAGAAGGGTGAGTCGGGGCGGTGTCTGAATTCAGCCGCGGTGTGTGTGGTTGGTTGTGGGAATCGGAAAGGGGCGGAGCTTAAAGCCCGGATTCGAAACCCCTGGGCACCTGAGGCCAAGACACCGAAACGGGTAGGCAGGTCTTTAGCCCAGGACTAAAAAGAGTGAAACGTTGAAGATGAATTAAGGCCGTGGGTTTGAGTAAAATGATCTATCGCCCTAATTACTGGATTCGTTGAGAGCAGAGCAAGAGGATATCATCAAGAGAATGATAAGGGTTGATCTTTCCATGAACTTTTGGAGTCTTCCTAATTCTGCTTTACTTCTCTCTCTGCCCGGTTTGTTATTCCCTGGACTTGATTACCTCTCCTTGTGTGTTCCGTTTCCCCCTCTTCCTTCTTCTGATATGTCTTGTCTCCCTTTTCCCGTACATTTCTGTCCAACTCCTGGGTCTACAAATATGTCTCCTGGGCCCTGGGGGGTCTGTCACCCCCTCAGGCTCCTATCTGACCCACGAGGCCAGTGGCTTGGATGAGCAGGGAGAAGCAAGAGAAGCCTTCCTCAATGGCAGCGATGGACACAAGAGGAAAGAAGAATTCTTCATCTGACTTTACCCCCACCCCCGGCCTGGGCTGGGGTCCACCCCACTGCCAGCTGCAAAGACATTTACCAGAGTCTGGGATGGTGGGCATCTCCCCCCACCACTAACACCTCAGACGTTTGGGCAGGGATGGGGGTGTCAGATGCTAGGTCTCTAAAAGGGCCAGAAGCAAGGTCCCAGTGGGTCCCCCAGGGGGCAGGAGCCAAAGGCCCAGATCCCCTAAGTCCAAGGAGGATGATAGGGATTGGGTGGGGGAAGATAACTAGGGGAAGGCCAGGGCCCCTAGACTGCAGAACCAGGTCTTGTGGGGAGGGTATCAGATTCTGGAAAGGGTGGGGTGGGCAGGGAAGGGGAACACAGATGTCTTTGGGGGTCCCAGACCCCATGCCAGCCATTGTAGGAGTTCCACAGAGCTCTGGGCACCTCTTTGCAAAGCCATGTTTGCACGGTGGGGGTAAGGGTGGGTGGGGGGAGGGTGTGGAAACAGGGATTCTGTGTCTTTGTATCATAACTTTGATGGGGGTGGTGAGGGAGACAGCTCCAACCCCTTTTTCCAATCCCCCTTCCCTGGGCTCCCTCCCCTTCCCTCACATCTATCTTACCTATCTTTGTCTCTCTGTCCACCCACTCCTGGGGAGGCCTTTCTCATCTCTCCTCCAGGCCTCCCCAGGGAGGGGAAAAGGAGTTTAGCGGAGTGCATTGGTCTCTATGGTTTTATATATATTAAAAAAATCAAAAAATCTATGAAAATATCAGATTGTGCCCCCTCCCCCATTCCTGGCTTTTGCCCCCTTTTCTTGTTAAAAAATGAACAAACACATTTTGTATGGGGCGGGAGGGGAACAGGGAGGGGTTTGGCAATCCCACTAACCACCATTAAACCCGAGGAGAGAACACGTGTTTGGGGTGACTGTGTGTCTGTCCCTCTACCTAGACTTGCACTATATTGGGAGGGAAACTGAACTAAGGGAGGGGTAAGGAAGAGGAGTGTGATGGTTGCTGGTGGACAATAGAGGTCAGGAGAGGGTGCTTACCTCACCAATGGCACTTTGACCCTCCCAAGAAACCTGGGGTTGTTTTGTGGACACTCCTTCAGTCAAACAGTCACACAGTCTTATCTGTTCAGTAGCTATTGAACTACCTTGCCCTCCCCAGGGCCTGGATGCTTCCCCTGGCTTACCCTCACCACCCTGGTCATCAGCCTCCAGGGGAGTGTTCAATTATTCATATCTTGTCCTGTCCCTGCTGTTCTCAAAACCTCTCCTACCTCCCTGTCACCTGCAGATCAAGTGAAGAGCTCCTTAGCTTGGCATTCCAGGCCCCTCTCTCATTCATCTAAATTTTAAATGAGTGATTCTAATTTTAGATTTAAAATATATTGACCTCTTACTTTATGCCAAGTGCTGCTCAAAGGTCTAGAGATGCCATGTTGCATAAAGTAGGCAAATGTTAGGTGCTCTGGTCAGTACTAACCTGAAATATGACCCTATTCTAAATACTGAAGTCCCAAAGTGAAAAAGGGTGATGCTATGTTTACCTTCATGAAGCTTTCATGAGGAAAACAGACTATCAGCAAGGAAGGAGAAAAGAACTTACTTTCAGGTTGCTATTAAGATAAAATGCAGAGGAAGAGCATGTGGAGTACTCTTTTATTTTAACTTATAGAAAACTTCAAACACACAAAAGTAGAACAGGACAAAGAAGTTTCATGCATCCTTCACCCCAGCTTCAGTAATTGACCAATCCTGCTTTATCCACAACCCCACTCACTTCTCTAAAGCAAATCTGGATGTGCTATCTTAGAACGGAGAAAGCCTCTCAGGTTGACATGTGTGCCAAGATATGATAAGCACAAGAGCAGCTATTCGAAGATCAGAAGGAACAGCAAGAGCAAAGGCCTACACTGATAAAGAGACTAGGCTGTTTAATGGGAAGTAGAGTTAGTCTGGATAAACAACAGAGGTGGGTGAATTCGGAGAGTAACAGGACAAGACCAAGTGTAAAGCCCCAGGACCATGATGAGTTTGGGTTTGTTCTAAGTATAATGGGATCCCATTGGAGAGTTTTAATCTGGAATGTGAGTCATTTCCAGAAGTCTGGACTGCTGCAATTGCTTCCTATACCCTCAGCATAAAGTCTGAGCTCTTAACATCATCCGAATAGGACCCTTTCCCCAATTCTGTGTTCCAGGAATACTATCTGCTTTCACTTCCTCAATCAAATCATGATACTTGCCTCTAGGCCCTTTGCCCTTACTATTCCCTCTGCCACAAAGACTCCCATTTCAGCTGGCTTCTATTAATCCTTGGTTTAAAGATCACTACCGCCTGGAAGCCTTTCCAGGCTAGGGCAGGCTCTTTCTCCGGTCTTCGCAGTTTCCCATGCTTCACTCATTCCAAGTCGAACCGCTCCGGCTTGTAGTTCTGATTCCGTGTGGATCTCCTTCCTTTAATTGGGGCACCATGAGTCTAGGAGTCTAGGAGCCGTGTATGTTTTGTTCACTGCGCAAACTATACTGCCTTGTTAACACGGGGCCTGACACATAAGAAAGCACAAAATATATGTTCTGGTTGGGGTTGGGAGGTTGTGAGGATTAGTAAGGGTCCCGGCCCTTGCGCCCCGTCTCCGGCCGCAAAGTGATCCCGACTAAACCAAGGATACCCACTTCGTGCTGGTCCAAAGTCCCTGTGCGCAAGCGCTTTGCTCAGGCGCGCCCCCTGCCCAACGTATGCTAACCACTGTGCTCCCGAGTGCGGCCTCTCCAGGGAATATGCAAATAACTCCTTACAGCGCCCGAGGCCTTCCATTGTCCCGCGCTAAGATTATGCAAATAAGTTGGCCTCAGGTCTAGGATCCGGACCCAGCTGGCGTCCCCCACCCCCAGCGAATCCCATCTTTTATAAGGCGCGTTCCTGCCCCAGTCACGCACGCGCGAGCCCTGCAGCTTCTAGCGCCGTCGGGCTGCGGACTGTACCAAGTAAATCCGGACAGCGAGGGGCAAAGCCCGAAACCCCCTGCGCGGGCCCCGTCGATGGCCTGACTCCGAGAGCCCCTCTTCACACGTGAGCCAGGAATGGTCCATTTCACGGCGCAAGCGCCCTAGGCTCTTCATCCCCCTCGCGCTCCCTCCTACCCCATTTGCAGCGCAGGCGCTGAGCCCGGGCGTGCAGCCGCCGCCGCCGCCGCTGAGCCGGAGCGGGGGCCGCCCTCGCCGGTAAGTGTCCGGGATCGAGGCGCGCGGGGCATGCTGGGAAGCGGGCGCTATGGCACCGCTGCATGACGGGAGTGACGGCTCCCGTCACCACGGGGTTGGCCGCAGTCTGTCGCTGTGGTGGCCTGAGGGCGAGACCGAGGCTCCCTTTCCACCTCACGCGACTCGGTGCCGACCCGGGGCATTCTGGGAAAACGGGTTGTCGGGCTCTAAACGTTGTGGGAGTCGGTCCACTTGTCGTTAGAGGCCTGGAGCATTCAGGGAAGAATTAGCCTAGCTCCTTGCGGCGAACTGGCCCCTTTTGTCACACACCCTCTGCTGAGCATTTTGGAAACTTGAGAGTGCTGCGACGCTGAAGGTGGTCATTATAGACTTGGCGCATCTTAAGAATCACCGCAGGGTGTTGTGGGGAACGGTACCTCAACATTGTGGGAAGGGGTGCCTGTTATGTTCGCGCAGGGCATCTTGGGAGTTGACTGCTACAGGCTCAGGACATTGTGGGGCCTCCCCAACATGGTATGAGAGTCGCATTTATGCCTTTCTAAGATCATGGGAGCCAGTTTGGCCTCCATAGTCATTGTAGGAATGGGATTTGTGCGCCAAGGAATACTCTGGAAGGGGCCTTGTATGATATGGGCTTGGGAAAAGGTAGGCTAGACTGGTGAGCATTGCCTCCTGGAATCTCAGGAGACCCTAATTGGCCTTGGTTTAGGGTTGCCAGTTGAAATATAAAACGCTCAGTTAAATTTGATTTCAGGTAAACAAATGACCATTCCAAATATTGCATGGAATATATTTATATTAAATAATCATTTGTCTGAAATTCAAATTTAACTGGGTGTCATCTGTTTTTATTTACTAAATCGGCAACCGTATCCTGACATAAAACGGAATTCTCCAATTACATGGGGCCCTACAGGCAATAGGGTATTATGAGAACTGTCCTCTGCCAGTTATGACTCTCTCTGTCCTTAAAGCCCATATCTCGGAGTCTTTAAAAAGCTCCCCTGCTGCTGATGCCAGCCCTCTGATGGCCCAGCCTCTGTTAGACTTCAGTCCTACTTTTTCTCTATAGTCCCCCAGCATTAAACTTGACTCCCTGGTTTTGAAGGGATCATGTATTTTCCAGCATTGTATACCTAGCGCCCAGCACAGGCCTTGGCACATAAGAGGTGCAACTGAGGCTGCCTGCACCTTCACTAACTTGTTCTTTCTGGCCCTCCCTGTTAGGAAGTGCAGAGGGAAACAAAGAAGGGGTGTGTGTGTGTGTGTGTGTGTGTGTGTGTGTGTGTGTGTGTATAAGGAGGTATTGGTGAAGAGGGAGAGAAAGTTAAGAGGTGATTTCTTGATAGAAGTAGAACTGGTATTAGGGTTGGGAAATAATAGTACAGAAGTTCTTGTGTTTGAGAGATGTGTGGAGGGTGAGTAGGAGTTCTCCAGGCTGACAGGGGAAAGATGGACATTGTAGACAGGAATGGCAGGATTTGCTAAGACCTACAGATGAGAAAAGTCCTGGTGTGACAGGGAGAGGTGAGAAATCTGGAATGTCTGGGCTCCACAAGAGAGTTGGGGTAACAGCAGCTGTTAATGGAGTACCTGCCACATATGAGCAATTTATATGAATGAACCTACTGAATTTTTGATAAGTACTTACAGCCAAAGGTTCATTGTATGGAAGGTAGGATGATGTGGCTTTAAATTCTAGTTTACATACCTACCACTTGGTGTGACCTTGGGCTACTTGTTAATCCTCTCTGTGCCTCAGTTTCTTCGTCTGTACAAAGGAGATAAGCTGTCTCAACATGTTTATGAGGTTGTACATGAATTAAATTGTGGAAACCCTTTTTGTGTGGAGAAAGAAACAAGTAGAGAAGTTAGGTGGTTTACTTGAAGCTACACAGTTAGAATGTGGCAGATCTAGACACTATATTACCAATGTATAAATTGATATAGAACTAGGGCTGATGTTCACAGACTAGTGCAGCTGTTACAGTTGTTTAAATACTTAAATACTTTTAGATTGGTTGGTATTTCACCACTACACCAAGTAATCCATACCCCCAACTGTCGCTTTGGACCCTCCCCCAGACTTTCCGACAGTCCAGCCACTAACAGCTGGCATAGGACAATATTTCACTCTCAGTTCTGATTGGTAACCATGCTATTTGGAATGTTACCCTTCCCCACCCCACTGGATTAGAACCACAGATAGCTTTGTTGCCCAGATGGGGAAATTAAGGCCTACAGAGGGACAGGGCCTGCAGCCAAGTCCCTGCTTGACAGATGTGGGGTCATCTTTGCCTTGCTGCCTGCACTGAGCACACAGCTGAGCCTGGGGAGGCAGATGCTATGTAAAAATTTATTGTCACCACAGGCCTTTCCTTCCCCCGTCCAGCATCCCTCTACCTGCTGACATCTTGCATTAGAGAACTTGTGGCCGAGGTGTGGCTGTGGAGAGCTGGCCAGGGAGGGACGCTGCCCAGCTGCTGCTCTGCTCCTGTCTTCTGTCTCCTCCCCTGGCCATGACAGAGACCCGTGAGCCAGCTGAGACTGGGGGCTACGCCAGCTTGGAAGAAGATGATGAAGACCTCTCTCCAGGTGAGGCGGCCTTAAAAGTGGTAGTGTTGGCTTCAGTATCATCCTGGCTTGGGACTGGGATTGCTCTGAGAAATCTTGAGGGGGAGAGGCTCCGTGTCTCACTAAGTGTTCTGTTTTGACTGGGACTCTGTGCCCTGCTAGGGGATTGCTTCCAGCTGAGACTTCTGAGGATTCTAGATTGGCTGTCATCTCTCTCCTCACTATGGGTTCTAGATCGGCTATGAATGTTCTCCTTGCTGGGGGTTCTAGATTGGCTGTGGACGCTCTCCTTGCTGGGGGTTCTAGATGCACTGTGCTTTTTTCTGCTGGAGGTTCTAGCTTGGCTGCAATCTCTCTCGCTGGGGGTTCCAGATCGGCTGTGGACACTCTCTTTGCTGGGGGTTCTAGATTGGATGTGGACACTCTCCTTGCTGGGGGTTCTAGATCGGATGTGGACACTCTCCTTGCTGGGGGTTCTAGACCCACTGTGCTCTTTCCTGCTGGAGGTTCTAGTTTGGCTGTGATCTCTCTCCTTGCTGGGGGTTCTAGATCGGCTGTGGACACTCTCCTTGCTGGGGGTTCTAGACCCACTGTGCTTTCTCCTGCTGGAGGTTCTAGTTTGGCTGTGATCTCTCTCCTTGCTGGGGGTTCTAGATCGGCTGTGGACACTCTCCTTGCTGGGGGTTCTAGACCCACTGTGCTTTCGCCTGCTGGAGGTTCTAGCTTGGCTGTGATCTCTCTCCTTGCTAGAGGTTCTAGACTTGCTGGGGAGTCTAGTTTGGCTTTGATCTCTCTCCTTGCTGGGGGTTCTAGACCTGCGGGGGGTTCTAGCTTGGCTGCGATCTCTCTCCTTACTGGGGATTCTAGACCCGCTGTGCTCTTTCCTGCTAGAGGTTTTAGTGTGGCTGCAATTTCTTTCCTTGCTAGAGGTTCTAGATCGGCTGTGGATGCTCTCCTTGCTTGAGCCTCTAGCTCGACCACACTCTCTCTCCTTGCTGGGGGTTCTAGATCGGCTGTGGTTGCTTGCTTTGCTGGGGGTTCTAGACCAACTGTGCTCTCTCTTGCTGTAGGCTCTAGCTCGGCCATGATCTCTCTCCTTGCTGGGGCTTCTAGATCGACCATGCTCTCTCTTGCTGGAGGTTCTAGGTCGGCTGTTTTCTCTTTCCTTGCTAGAGCTTTGAGATCGGCTGTGATATCTTTTCTTCCCGGAACTTCTAGATTGGCTAGGTTTTCTTTCCTTACTGGAGCTTCTAGATCGACTGCAATATCTCTCTTTTCTGGAGCTTCTAGATCTGCTATGATATCTCTCCTTGATGGGAGTTCTAGATCGTCTATGACCTCTGTCCTTCCAGGGGCTTCTAGATTGTCTGTGCCCTTTCTCCTTGCCGGGGCTTCTAGATCGTCTGTGATCTCTCTCCTCGCTGGGGCTTCTAGACTGGCTGTGACTTCTTTCCCTTCTGGGGGTTCTAGATTGGTTATAACTTTTCTCTTTGCTGTGGGCTCTAGACTGGCTATGTCTTCTCATCTGGCTGGCCGTTTCCTTCCGTGTTTGACTTCTTGCCCTACTACGATTTCTCTTACAACTGTGACTTCTCTCCTTGCTGTGGGTCCTCTTACGACTGCAACTTCTTGCCCTTCTGGGAGTTCTAGACCGGCTGTGACTTCGGGTCCTGCTGGGAGTGTCAGATCGGCTGTGACTTCGGGTCCTGCTGGGAGTGCTAGATTGGCTGTGACTTCGAGTCCTGCCAGGGGTGCCCAATCGGCTGTGACTTCGGTTCCTGCTGGGGGTGCCAGATCGGCTATGACTTCGAGTCCTGCTGAGTGCACCACCCAGACTGTAACTCTTGACCCTGATGGACATTTTAAATGGGTCATAACTCCAGGCCCTGGTGGGGGTAACCATTTGACTATAACTCTTCACCCTCCTTGGTGGCGATGGAGACTGGCTGTAACCCCTCTCCTTGAAGGAAGTTCTGGTGGGACTGTAACTCTTTGCCCTGCTGGGGGTTACAGCTAGCCTGATATTCCCCATACCCGAGGCTCCTGGTGGGCTATAACTCTTCTCTCTGCTCACATTTCTATGCTGGCTCGCACTCCTTTCCTGATTGTTGGTTCTAGGCCGGCTGTAACTCTTCCTCCGACCCCGTTTTTGCTGAGAAGTAGGGGTTCTTCCCCTGCTGGGAGTACCTCGTTTTGCACCCAGAGTTCTCTTCCTGCTGGGAGTGCTGGCTCTGCTGGGTGACCTCTTGGAGCTCTGGTTTCCCCTTCTGCTGGGAGTTCTACCCCGGCTGTGTGCGCCCTTCCGCTGGTGGTGTCTTACCCCGCCAGCCTTGCTGGCTTTGCTGGCCCTGGTATCAGTGCTGGCCTTGCTAGGTGTTCTCACCCTGCAGCGGACTTGGGATCTGCCACTGGGCTGGTTCGAAGGGACCATCTTTGTACCTGCCCATTTGGTAGACTTGGAACTGCTTGGGCTCACAGCCGGGTTGGGGGCCATCGATGGCTGGGTGGGCATTGCTGATTTAGTGGTCTTCAAGGACGCAGGAGGCTTGGGAGATACTGTGGGCATTGAGGGTCCAGTGGACTCTGGAGGCATGCTGGGCTTCGAGGGTCTCGTAGGTGGAGAAGGCATGGTGGGCGCAAAAGGGCTTGTGATCCTGGAAGTCACAGTAGACACGAAAGACCTGGTAGCCGTGAACGATGACCTGATTGCCTTTCACAGACAACTGCATGAAGTCATAGTGGGCACGGAAGACTCTGGAGGGTAGGTAGTGTGAAGTCAGAGGTGGGGGATCGAGAGGGGCAGGGCCCCACCCCATAGCAGAGATGTTTCCTCTGACTTTTGCAGCCATTCAGCAAACGTCTCCTGAGGTTGCCTCAGGCTCAGTATTGCTGGAGACACAGAGACAGGTAGCCAGCCAGGTCTTACCTTTCAGGAGTCTCCAGTTTCTAGACCTAGACAGTTACTGCTCACATGGTTGAGTGGTTTTAGGGGGCCCCAAGAAGAGACACTGACCTCCTGGGGAATCAGGGAGGACCTTATAGAGGTGACCTGTGACTGCCTTAAAGAGCGGGAGTTTGCTAGTAGAGAGGAAAAGGTGTCTCCAGGTGGGAGAAGAGCAGAGGTGAAGGCCTGGAGGAGGGAGATCAGGGCCTTGGGGCCACCCAAGCAATGAACCAGACAAAGTCCCTACTTTTAGGGATTGATAGTATAAACACAAGTAGATGTTATATAAAATAAGTTGGAAAGAAAAATAAAGCAGAGTTAGGGACACAGGAAGTGCTGGGGAGGGATTGTTGGTTAGACACAATGACCAGTGTGTCTTTGAGAAGATGACACTTGAGCAGAGATGTGGCGAAGGGGCCGGAGCAAGCCTTGGTCTTCAGAAAGGCCAGCAAGGCCCTGAGGTGGAGAATGCCCGTGGTGTGGAGGGGGCCGCAAGGGGCCCAGTGTAGCTGGCTAGGTTTACCAGAGGAAACTGAGGAAGAGGGGACCAGGGGTGGGGGGGGGCGGGTAGATGCAGGATAAGGCTGCTGCAGGCCTAGGAGACACTTTTGGCAGGCTTCTGCCACTGTACCTAAAGAAGCCAGGATTTCCTACCAGAATGGAGACTCTGCTCTCCCACACCAGGGTTTGTGTGCACCTCCCCATAACAGCTGCTCATGTCACTCTTTCCTGTCCTGGACTTTAATTTTTTTTTTTTAACCTAAATCCTTGGCATAGCCTTCATACCCAGGAAATCACAGTAGTCAACAACTGCCTGCATATATGACGGTGGTCCCATAAGATTAGAGTGGCACTGAAATATTGGCAATGTCCTGGCCATCTTTGTGTTGTAGCACAACGCATTGCACAGATACTGCTGTGCGACAGGGCCTACAGCATTCACCGTAGTGACATGCTTGAGTGGTCTGTGGCCTAGGAGCTGTGGTCTGCACCCAAAATACAATAAATCCTACAACAAACAGGTCTGAACTGCGCAGGCATGCTCATCGGAGGACTTTTCAGTTGACTCTGGTTTTCAAGGGTCAACTGGCAGTTCCTAAAATTGAGTAGAAGTCACCCTTTATAAAAGACATTTACCTTTGTAAGGGAAATCTCCATCTCTAGAAAACTTATCTCTAGAAAACTTCAATGCTGAGGAGGAGGATTTAAATCTGCATAACAACGTTATTCTTGGTGATTGTGCTTTTCCTGGTAACCTGGTGTTTTAGGTGGTGGCTTCAGCAGTTTTGAGGAGTTCCTCAGTTTTCCTGGGTCTCTTCCATATATACAGGAAGTACACATGTCATTAGACTTTTTTCTCCTGTTAATCTGTCTTATGTTACAGGGATGTCTCAGCTAAGAACCCAGAAAGATAGAATTATTTTTCCTCCCCGCAGAGTAGTAGCCTGGGTGTGCAGTAGGCTAGACCTCCAGGTTTGTGCAAGTGCACTCTGTGATGTTTGTACAACCATAAAATCACAGCCACAAAATCACCTTGCAACATGTTTCTTAGAATGCACCCCTGTCGTTAAGCTGCGCATGACTGTACATAAAACCACAGGTCAGAGTACATCTGTACTGTGTGTTTTAATTTGCTTAAATGCCTGTTCAAATATTTTATCTTCCTACAATGATTCAGTGTAGGCCATTACCCATATTTAGCTTTCCCTATTACAGCTATGAGACTGGAGGCCTAACTGCTCTGTTTCCTGCCTCGGTTTCCTCATTTGTCATTTAGAAATATTGATAGTACTTCATAGGGTTGCTGTTAAGGATTAGGTGACATAATCCATAAGAATAGGCCACTTTCGATAGCAGTGGATGCTACTGCTGTTGTTACTGTTTTTTTTTTTTTATTACTACTTTTTGTCCTAATTGTGTCCTCTTTAACCTATTAAGATGTAGTTCTTACAAGGCACTCATTTGCTTGTGCACCTGCTGTGTGCTAGGCCCAGTCCTGTGCGCTGGGAAAGGCAGAGTTGTGCCCAGGCTGTCCTTCTGTATGGTGGGGACCCAGAACGGGATTCAGGTTGGGACAGCCGGGTACAGCCCTCTGTCCTAATGGCCCTCTCTTTCCCTGTCGGGCCTGCAGGCCCCGAGCATTCCTCTGACTCCGAATACACACTCTCAGAGCCGGACTCCGACGAGGAGGAAGACGAGGAGGAGGAGGAAGAGGAGACCACCGATGACCCCGAGTACGATCCTGGCTACAAGGTGAAGCAGCGCCTGGGTGGGGGCCGGGGCGGCCCTTCCCGCCGGGCCCCCCGTGCAGCCCAGCCCCCGGGGCCCCCAGCTCAGCCCTGCCAGCTCTGTGGCCGCTCGCCTCTTGGGGAAGGCCCCCCGGGTACCCCACCCTGCCGGCTCTGCTGCCCTGCTACAGCCCCGCAGGAAGCGCCAGCCCCTGACGGCAGGGCCTTCGGGGAGGAAGAGGAGGAGCCACCTCGGGCTGGGGAGGGCCGGCCATCGGGGCGTGGGGACCAGGAGGACGAGGACGAGGAGGGCACTTTCCACTGCACGGAGTGCGAGGATTCCTTCGACAGCCTCGGGGAGCTGCATGGCCACTTCATGCTGCACGCCCGGGGTGAGGTGTAGGCAGAGACCCCACCCGGGAGCTTGGCTGAAGGGGCAGGTGGGAGGAAGACCTCAGGGAACGGGGTGGCCACGGTGGTTGGTGCGGTCTGGGGACCGGAAGCACTGGTCTGTGTTGTCTCAGTTGCAGATGTGTGAGGCCAGAATAAAAGCCGAGTTCCGTGTGTGTTGGTACAGCGTGCGTTTGTGGCAGGGCATCCGCGTTTCCCCTTCGTGTGTGAGGCGTGCGCTTGGCCATTCACCTCCATCCCGCTGGACTCCTTGGGCGAACTGTAGGGTTGTCGTTGCCTGGATAATTAACATTTACGCTGAGAGGTTATGTTCGGCGTGCTTTCCATGTATTTACTCAGACCCGTGAGGTGCAGGCTCGAACAGCAGAATTTTGTTTCTCGCTCCAGTAATAGTCCTGGGCGGGTGTTTTAGGTTGGCAGGCAGCCCTTCCCCATTTGGTACTTCAGGGACCCGGGCTGTCCCTGAAGCCTGTCTTCATCTGCATGGACATGGCAGGGCAGCAGTGGCCTGGATGCCTGGAGAGGTACACATACTTCCTCACAGGCGCCAGCCCAGAAGTGGCATGTGCTGCTTCCATTTATGTTCCTTTACAGATAAATCAGTCACGTGGCCACAGCTCCCTGCAAAGGAGTCTGGGAAAGGCAGTCTAGACAAGTGCCCAGAAAGCAGAAAACGGTTTATGGAGGACAGCTCGTGTTCTCTGCCACTTCGCCTAAGAACTTCACAGAGAGGACTTTATCATAATCGTTGCTATGCTTCCTGCACACTTCTTGGGTGCCAAGTGCCACTCTAAGAGCTTGATATATGTTGACTCATACAAGTTGTGCATCTAGGAACTTACAAAAATAGAACCTTAATTATAATCACAGCTGTCATTTTTCCAGCGCTTAGGGAGTTCTGCATTTTATTTGCATGAGATCATCAGGTTCTTAGAATAACTCTGTGAGGTAAGACCTGTGATCCATTAATTCATTTAACAGACATCTTTTGAGTACCTGATGTGTGCTAAGCATTGGGAATATGCCTGTGAATAAAATAAAATCCTTGTCCTCTTGAAGCTTATGTGGGAGTGGGAAGGGGCCGCTGGTGGGGATAGGCAGTAAACAAGTAAGATGTGGCATATGCTGGAGGGTGGAGAAAAATAAAGCAGAGAAAGGAGGAGGGTTCTGGGACAGGGTTGCAATTTTAAATCATGTCGTCCTCCCTGGAAAGGTGACAGACCTGAAGGGGACACTGTGCACATCCATGGGAAGAGCCTGCCTGCATCAGGAAGGCCTGAGTGGCTGACGCAGAGGAAGGCAGAGTGGACCTGGGGGGTACCCTCGGAGGGGAGCAGAGGGCCAGCTTCCACAGCTTTGTCCAAACTGACTCTCGCTCTGAGGTGGGAAGTACCTATTCACAGAAGCTTGGCGCTGAAGCTGCTTTGAAAATAGATGACTAATTATAAATGATAGTTACCATTTACTGAGCATTTGGTGCATGCCAAGCCCTGTTCTAAGGCGCTTTACATGTGTTAACTCATAGAAGCTTGGCAACTAAGAACCTTCATGACTAGATCCTGAATTACCATAATGGCCATCATTAAGTCAGCACTCACAGCAGACCAGGCCCTGGGCTAAGCGCTTTGTATGGACAGTCGCCTTGGATCCTGATGAGGTAGGGGCTGTTATTTATTTACTCATTCATTCAATACTGATTTGTTCAGCACCTATGAGATGCAGCCACTATTTGAGGAGCTGGTGAATGTGATGAACAAAGATCACTGCCTTTGTAAATGTTATATTGGAGAGGACAGACAGACACTTAATTAGATATTTAAGTAAAATATAAAGTGTATCAGATTGTTAGAAGGTAGTAAGGGCTGTGGAGGAAAAGGGAAGGAGGATGGGGAGAGGCTTGTATATGTGTGATGGGATTTCTGAGAGGGCGGTTAGGAAGGCTTCACTGAGAAGGTGACATCAGAGCTGAGAGCTAGAGGAGGGGAAGCAACGAGCCATGTGACCATGAACAGCACGTGCAAAGGCCTTGAGGTAGGAGTCTGCTTGGGATGTTTGTAGAGCACATGGGGCCATGAGGCTGTTGTTAAGGAAGGCAGGCAGGCAGAAGACTGGTGAGAGGGCCAGGTCAGAGAGGGGCAAAGGGTCAGAGGGCCAGGCTGTGTAGACCATTATACCAACTGGCTTTCTCAAGTCTGAGTCACCGTTGTAATCGTTAGAAACACAGAGGCTGCCTCCATGACCATTTTACAGCTGCTGCGACAGGTATAGAGATGCAAAATTATCTGTTCTGCACAGCTAGTAACTAGCAGAGCTCAGGTTTGATTCCAGATAACCGCATGCAGAGCGCACACATTCTTAGCCACTAAGTCACACAGCAGAAATGGTGGTCTAGCTGTCCCCAGCCACCATCTGACTTGCAGAAGTATGGTCTCCACAGAGTTTTTGAGGTTTTTAAATCACATTGGTTACCAACATTTAAAAATGGGCAAATTTCACATAGAAATGGAGGTTTTTGACTTCTCTTGAAACATTGTGAGACCTGGACTGCTGAACCCACAGTCCCATGGGGGAGTAGAGTAGTTGGTGGGACCTGAGAAGAGATCACTTCATGTTAATGGACATTCCTTACCATGTGCCCGGTCCCCCTGTTTGGCATCTGTACCCCTCACATGTGTGCTTCAGTGATCGATGGCATCTGCTTGGCCCCGAAGAGCATTTGCATTTGATGTATGTTACACTTACAAGATCTTAGAGCAGCGCATCTTTAGAAACCCATGCTTTTCATCCTAGAAGCTCAGTCTTTGAACTGAGACTGTCATACCCACTATAGCACAGCATCAGCGAATCTCAGAATTGTTGAAGCAGAAATGCACAGGTCATTAAAACAACACGGATGGATTTTATTTCCTGGGGCAGCATGCTTAAGCCCTTTTCTGCCTTAAGAGAGGGGCTTTCTAAGCACAGCTGTAGAGAATTATCCACTCGTCAGCAAAAATTCCTAAGGGGCAGGAGAGACTGGGAGTCAGGAGGCTGAGTCTGCTGCCAGCGAGGCTGTTCAGTTTCTTGGGGCCCAGTCAGGGTCTGGAATCCAAAGGGAGGATTTAATACGAGGAATTGGTCACACAGGCGTTAGAGGGCTGGAAGCATAAACATGGAAAAGTGAGGTAACTGAAAAATTAGTGTCTGCAAGAAGCTTCCACCTCTAGAACTGGCATACAGAAAAAGAAGGGAGATGACCAGAGCCCAGCAGGAGCCTGGAGGGCAAGCCATATGTGGTTGGTGCAGGGACTGGTGCCAAGGGGGCATGGTGCCTTGTGTGAGTAAAAAAAGGTACTGGAGCCCAGAGCAAGGTGAAGCCTTCCACCCATCTTTACCTTCCTTCCGCCCATACCTCTTATGGGCAGAACTTCAGGAAGCCAGCTCTCTACAGCAGGCCGGAGGCCAAAATGCACTGGGTAAACACACAGTCAAAGAATATTTGTGAGCCTCCATGGTAAGCGCTGTCTTAGGTGCTAGGGATGAAACAGGGAGGAAGATAAGATGCTTGCTTTTGGGAGCTTGGATTCATTCCAGCATAAGGACACAGATAATGAAATAAACAAAAGTGCGATAATTCCAGGTGTTGAAGAATGTTGGGAAGAAATTAAATCAGGGTAAGAGTTGGAAGTGCTACTCTAGCCAAGCAGATTGAGCAGGACCTCTCTGGGCAGCCGGAATAGCAAGTGCAAAGGCCCTGAGGCGGAAGCCAGTCTGACGTGTGGCTGGAGTACGGTGAAGGAGACAGAGCAAGGAGAGCTAAGACTGCTTAGTGGGTTGAGGCCCAGTCACTGTTGGGTTTTATGGGCCTGAGTGAGTCTCTGGGTATTATTTATGGGATTCCATTGGAGGGTTTTTTTCTTTCTTCCCTGATGTAACTCAGTTCTGGGAATTTTATTAGAATTACTGAAAAGAGAATCTCTTTTTTCCCACCAGTTTCAAGGGACTGAGTCTGAGTCTGTCAGGACCTTTCTGTCAGGCAGGAGGGGAAGGAAGGTCATAGCAGAACAGGCCTAGGTGGAGGTATGCTTGGGGCCATTAGAGGGTTTTAAATGAGTAACACAAGCTGATTTACATACACACAGGGGGTGGTCTGTGATGGAGACTGGAGGGGAGCAATTAGAGTGAGGAGAGGAGACTCAAAGAATTTAGAAGGAGAACACAGTTTACTAATGTGGCCGTTGTGGAGGTAGGGGACTGCAGGAGTTGTGATGACCCATTTTAAGTTTGTGACTCACATTTGTCATCCAGGTGGCTGTATCTCATGTGGGGGGACGTTTGGGATTTGGACTAAGGATAAAGATTTGGGAGTTACCAGTTATGCTATTTAAAGCCTTGGGGATCTGACATCTGGAGAGTAGAGACAGCAGGAAGCCACGGGCGTGCTTGAGCAGGCAGCTCTCTATCAGGAGAGCATGTGGGGTTGGGTCCTTAGGTTTGGGTTTGGGGTAGCCACTGAGCGGGGTGGTTGGAAACTTCCGGGCTTTCGCCAGGCACCAGAGGAAATACTTAGCTTTGGTGAAGTTGGTATCTTGGAAAAAAGTGATGGCCAACTGACTCAAAATCAGTTTCCCCATAAGTCATCCCAGCAGAAATCCAGGCTACCTGGCCCTGCCCCAAATCCTGAACACATTTATTTCTAGGCTCAGAGTAGGTGGTATGTCTGTCAGTTAAGAAGGGGTCTGCAAACTTTTACTGTAAAGGGCTAGATAGTAACTATTTTAGGCTTTGTGGGCCATATGATCTCTGTTGCAACTACTTAAATCTGTTCTTTATGAAAACAGCCATAGATGATATGTACGTGAATGAGTATGATTATGTTCTGATAAAACCTTATTTGTAAAACCAGGAGGCAGGCTGGATTTGGCTGGAGTTTGCAAACTAATGCCTCAGGCTATAAATTATACTGCATGTGACAAACTTAAACTATTGGTGGCTTAAATGAGATAGAGGCTTATTTTTGTCTTATAAGCCTATAGAGAAATGGTGGATGTCCTAGGGCTGGTATGATGGCTCTGCTCCATGAAGTTGACCAAGGACCCGGACTCCTGCTATCTTGTTGCTCTGCCATCCCACGTGTTGCTCTAGTGGTTCAAGATGGCTGGATACCATGTCCACACTCCAGGCAGGGAGGTAGAGGAAGGGCACATCCCTTTCTGAAGCTTGAGGGCTCTACCCAGAAATGTAGCCTGAATCCCGTCACGTGGCCACATGTAGCTGCAAGGGAATCTGGGAAATGTAGTCTTTGTGGCCACCATATGCCTAGCTAAAAGTTGGGGAGACAGCTGTCAGTCTCTGTTATATCCATCCCTGCTGTAGGCTTTAAAAACACCCCTCAATTCAAATGAGTCTATCTATGATTATGTATGTAGGGCATCGCCACTGTCTCTAGGGGCAGGGCAGGTAATATAAGGCAGGAAAGCTGGCCCTGTGGAACTCAGTCCCGGGTTGGACCTTTAAGAGCTGAAAATTGGATCTTAATGGGAGATCTCCCAGTGTTGGCCAAATGCAACAGGAAACAGAAGGTATCTCTGTTTGATTCCAAACCAGTTTCCTCACAGGGCCAGTCTGGCTCAACCCTGAGCTCCCCTCCACTCCTCACTCCTTTCCTATGTTCTCTGGGAATTGCTGCTAAAAAACCAGAGTTCCTTGTTTAGACACCTTAACACAGACCTTTTTTGTTTTTAGATACTATTTGTTTATTCGTGTGATCTCACCTACACCTACAAAAAAATATTTCATGACCAGAATGGTACATAAAATTATTAAAGTGGGCAATAAATTATTGGGGGAGGGGGAAGCCATCCAATGCCGTGGCCCTCCCTTGAGTGGGAAAGGCTGGCAGGAGGTAGGGGAAGACAAGAACTCAAATTACAACCCCCCCATGTAACTCAGTACAGTTCCAGCTTTGCCTCTTCCTAAAGGCCCAAGTTGCTCCACGTCTGTGACCCGTCTGGTGGCATTACAGGCCAGCAACACCTCCTTCCCTGTCCCCATTCAGGCACAAGTCCAGGGCAATTTGCTTCTACAGTCCAGCAGCCATCTGGGAAGAATGAAAGGTGTTTACACAATCTGCAGCTACTTGTGATGTTGAACTGTTTAACTGGGAATGAGGGAGATGCAAATAAGTTTTCCCTCTTGTTCATTTTTTTTTTTTTTAAACAAAAAAAGAATGTCACTCTTGTCTGATTTTACTGTTTCCCTGAAGGTCCTTGTGTCCTCCAAGGACTGAAACCCTAGATCTGGATCTTATTTATCAGGAGCCCTTTACCTTTCCAGGGAGGGAAGCAAATCTCTCAAAGGGCCCATCCCATATCAGGTGGGTCCCTCCAGCCACAGGGCCCCGATTGCCCCGGGGAGGACTGAAGCTGCACTCAGAGCTCCCCCTGGGCATGCTGGATGTGGTGTTGATGCAGCCCAGTTTCCTGGGAAAAGTCCTGACCACACTCAGTGCAGGCGAAGGGGCCTGGAGTGGTGCAGGTGTCATGCATCTGACAGTGCTGCCTAAGAGAAGCGGCCTGCCCAAATATCTTGCCACAGTTAGGACAGAGGAAGGTGGGCTGGCCAGTGCCAGGTGCAGCTGATTGGGAGGGCCTGGCGGTGGGACCATGGCTGCGCTGGTGGGCAGTTCGGGTCTTGGAGGAGAGGAAGGCGCAGGTGCAGGTGAAGCAGATGAAGAGGGCCCCCTGCAGCTTCTGGGCCACGAAGTCCACTGGGTGCTCCCGCTTCATGTGACGTTCCTGGAACTTGGAATTGGTGAAGGTGATGAGGCAGTGGGTGCATTGCAGGGCCCCCAGATGGCCTGAGGGACGTGGGGAGAAGTCGGGGGAGGCCAGCGGCAGTCTCCAGGACCTCTTCCAAGCCCTAAGAGTGATGCCAACAATTAACATTCAGGCTTACTATGTGCCAGGCTGTACACCAGGGCTGGACAGTGGTACAGGCAAATTATTATTGGACCTGTTTTATGGATGAGCAGACTGAGGCTCAGAAAGGTTAGGCAACTTGCCCACAGTCATGAGGCTAGAAATGAAAAGGAGTCAGGACTATAACCCAGGAGAGCTGTGTGATCGGAGCACAGACTCTGGAGCCAGACTGCCTGGGACTGGATCTCGGCTCTGCTTGCTAGGCAGGCACAACAGTTTCCTGATCTGGAAAATGGGGTCAGAACCATAGCAGTATGTACCTCATAGGGTTGTGGTAGGGAATAAACAAATTTAAATAAGTGCTTAGAACAGTCCCACATAATGGTTTGCAGTTACTACTACTGAGGAAGAGAAAAGAAGCTCCAAGGCCAGCAGCCAGTTGGGGAATCGGTCAGGTTTGGCATTCTTTTGAACATAAACAATTTCACAGAACATCCTCAGACAAGGCCATGCTGTGACTGACATGAATCAGGATAAGACCATGCCATAGTAGTAGCTTCTGAACTCAGACAAAATGTGAATGTTGTCTGAGCCACAAAAATGACCAAACACCTTCCAGTCCTAATAGGAGTGGCTTCTGCTGCTTTACCAAGCACAGTTTGTGCCTTGCTTTTTTTCCCTGCCTTCTAGATAGGATTTTTAAAGACAGCCAATCATACAATCGCCCCAGCTTCCTGGCACCATCCAATCCAGAGCAAAACCTCTCTTCTTTGAACCCTCCCCAAAGCCAACTATCAAAAGCCCACAGTCTCTGATCGGTCTTTTATAATGCTCTATTACAGAGATGCCGCACAATGCCCCCATGGTGTGTGTGCTTCCTTAGTGCTGTGAGCAATAAATGCAGTTGTTCTCCTGTAGGTGTGAGGGGGTCTTTGGCTGGAGAGCTTGGACACCAACTCAATTTACAAATATTTAGACTCTCTTTGCCTTAGCTACCTCATCTTAAATAACCAATTTCAAAGGGTCTCTCAGGAGGACTGAAAGAGATAATGAGTGCTAATGGCCTAGTACAAAGTAAGCATTCAGTAGAAACTGTTGCTATTATTGTGTCAAACTGGCCACCTTCATTAGCCTCAAACTTCGCTCTTTTCTGCTGCTAATCCCCAAAACTCCCGTGAGGTATTAGCAACCCCTTTGACAGAAACCAAAACCCAAGTTGCACTTGAGTAAGTCTGAGGCAGAGTTGAGATAGACCTTGGGGCTCTTACAGTCTCTGATCTTTCCCAGCCACATCTCCCACCCCAGTGCTCTGGATGCTACTTTGTCCCCTCTGAACTGCATCCCATTCATACTTATGTGGACAGAGCAGGGTGGGTACGTCTGAGTGTAATAAGGGTGAGGATGGAGAGTGGAAGTTCCTGCTAGGGCAGCTCCCCAACAGGCATGTCTCTGCATCGATACTATAGAAATCCATTTAGCCCACCTCCTGCACCCCATCCTCTGGCCAATAGTACTCACAGATGTTGCCGCTGTTACTGCGGGGGCTCCTCGCCTTGGATGAATCCTGCTGTTCCATGGCCTCTTGGGGGGCTGGGTCCTCCTGGTGACTGGGACCCCTCTGGTCAAGACTGGAGTACGCATGACAGAATAGTAAGTAAAATGAAGTCGCTCATCTGTCACCAGCCTTAGAGAGCCTGCTAATCCTCTGACCTTTGAAGGAGAGACTCCCTTGCCAGCCTTTTACCCGCCCCCAACCCACCCCAAGAGATACCATCTCCTTGAACTCTAACCTCTTACTAGAGGAGCTTTAACCCGTCTAAAAGATTTGAGTCCAATGTTTGTGACTTGCCTTAGAGCCATCTTACCTGTGTGAGATCTAAGACCTACATCAAAACTAGCTCCCAGAAGTCAGAGCGTGGAACCCTTGATCTTTGACACCATCCTCATCCTCGTCCCCCCACGTGTCCTGAGGCAGGTAGTGTACCCACGCTTTAGCCTTTCTCTTCCGGGGAGACATCCTTCTCTGACATCCTGTAACTCTTGTTTCACCTAAATCCCCTGCCTCCCATGCGCGGTTTCAGCCGATGCCTCAAGCATTGCCCTCGGATCCCTCCTCCCCAGGCGGGTAACCCAGGCCTCGGCTTTTCTACAGACAGCAGAGGGCTGCCTTTCGTTGCGCCTGTCAGTTGCTGACCGCAGCGCCGCCACGCGGAGAGAAGCGGGGTAGGGCCCACGGAGTCTCAAGGGCTGGGTGGCCTCCATGTCCTTTCGCCTGATGAGCCTCTCGAAGCCGAGATCTCGGATTACCATCCAGTAGTAATGCAGTCGCCTACTCGGGCCTCAAAAATAACCGATGGGGTCCTTCTCTGCACTGGGGTGCGTTATGATGACGTTACGAGCCACCCGTGCCATACAGACCGAAGCTTATTGCGGAAGTGTACTAGGTGCTCCTGGTGCGCAGGCTCTCTGGCTCCCTCATTGTTCCTGGCCCTGCTGCTGCAGGAGTTGGTTAGTGAGCGCACTCTGGCCGTTCTGCGCAGGCGCTGCAAAGGGCTGTGTCCTCGAGATCACACTTTCCAGACACACCCCCTCCTAAAGGAGTGGCGTCAGGTTAGAGCCCCCCGAACCTGTCTGAACGTCCCCAAATCCCGGCACTCCAGCCCCTTCGCCTGACCTAGGGGCAGGGCTTCTCAGCAGCTGACCCACCGCCAACAACTGCGCTCTAGCGTTTGCCGGCTGTTCGCACGGTTGGTGATTTGGAAGGGAGGCGTGAGGGATAAAAACATCTTGTGTCCCTGAGGGAGGACGGGGTTGGAGACCAGATTACTCAGTGTTTGAAGTAGAAAGGGAAACTCATCCAGAGAGAGAGGGTCGGACAGGACTCTGGCTCCCCGGGGATTAGGGTCTGGGCGCCAGATTTCTAGGTGGAGGGACTGAAGTCTGGGACCAGAGCGGGATGATTAGGAAAGAAAAAGGCTGGGTGCTCCCTGACCCTGGTCTTCTCCACTCCTTGCTTTCCAGCTATGCTTCCTCCGCGGGGTGACGTGACTGCCTTGTTCCTGGGGCCTCCGGGCTCGGGGAAGTCCGCGCTCATAGCAGAGCTGTGCGACAGGGGTGTGGAGATGGTAGAGATCCCCGATGGACGGCCGGACCCCGGGATCCCCAGCCTCCGTGCTGCGGGCCCAGGCCTCTTTCTGGGCGAGCTGAGCTGCCCACCCGCAGCGCCAGGGCCGTGGGCGGCGGAGGCCAACGTGCTGGTATTGGTGCTGCCAGGCCCAGAGGGGAAAAGCGAGCCCTTGGCTCCAGCGCTGGGGGAGGCAGCGCGGGCCGCCCTGGCCCGAGGGATCCCACTGCTGGCTGTGCTGAACCTCCGTCCTGGGGATTCACAGAATGAAGCTCAGGCCCGGGATCAGACAGCGGCCCTGCTGGACAGCGCGGGGTTGGGAGCCGCACCCCTCTTTGTGCTGCCGGCTGACTGCGGCAGCAGTGACAGCTGCGAGGAGCTGGAGCGCCTGCGGGGAGCGCTGCGGAGCCAAGCGGAGGCGCTGCAGAGGTTAGCGTGGCGTTTCAGAGTGGGTAGGGGAGGCCTGGTTTTTCAATCAAGACCGCACTCTTCTCAGGTGCTCTTTGAGGTCCGCGAGACCCCGCCCCCAGCGAGTTTGCGGCTCCCCTTAAAGAGATATCTGCTGGAGGCCCCGCTCCCACATCCAGGTCCTGCCCTTCAGTGCAGGTTTTGAGGTCAACGAGGCTCCACTAGAGCAAGCCCTGGAGCCTGACCCTTTTATGTCACCTAAGTCCCACCCTAGCCAAGGGCCAGCTGGAAGTCCAGACCTGTCATCCAGGTCCAGGCTCCTCCTAGCGCTCTGAGGTCTCAAGCACCACTCACTAAGGAATTCCAGGAGAGGCTGGGACCTATCACCCAAAGTTTGCCCCCAGGCAGGAGTTTGAAGGAGAGCTCCATTGGCCCTCACAAGCTGAAGACTACCTCCCTGGAGTCTTTCTCGTCTTCTCCATCAGCTTGGTTCTTAAGCCACCCCAGTCACCCTAAAGCCAAACCCTCAGTGAGCTTTGTTATTTCTGCATGCCCTCCCCCACTTCCTTACTCTAACCCCCTCTCTTTTCTGTGCCCACTTGCTGGCTACCTCCTGAATTGTCTCCCCAACCCCCAGCCGCCTCATTTCATCGACCTCAATATGAGGCTCGTACAGGGGGACAGCCTCTTCTCCAGGCCCTCAGCTCCTCTTTTCTTTAGCCATACCCCCTTGGCAAGAACTAATAGATGAGGCTTCTCCCCTGGTCTTTGCTCCCCTCCTTACACCCAGCCTCAGAGTGCACTTGGTGACTTTGCCCATGTGGAATTGTGACTAGTGCTAGACTTTCGTTTAGTCCACAGTACGGTTGAGATTTATGATTTTGCTCGAAGCCCCACTGTTTGCCGTGCCCAGCACAGCTTTTTCTTAACCTTGCAAGTTCCTTGTTAAAGCCTTGCTCCCAAATACTCTGTCCTAGGGATTCTTAGTGGGGTCCCAGTGTTAGGTTTTGTTGGAAATCTGACCTCAGTCAAGCCACCTCATCCCTGCTTTAAGGCCCTCCTTTTTCTTTGTATCCCTAATATCTATTTGCTGGCCCATTAGTTGCCCCTCTCTGACTTGGGGATTATTCAGAAAGCTCCACCCTTGCCTTTATAGTGCTGACCTGTCCCCATAACCCAGTTCTCCAGCATTTAGCCCCTCTTTTGCCCTTCACCGCATCCCTTCTTGTCCCCGCAGGCTCCTGCCACCAGCTCAAGATGGCTTCGAGGTGCTGGGTGCAGCGGAGCTGGAGGCTGTGCGGGAGGCCTTCGAGACCGGTGGCCTGGAGGCAGCGCTGTCGTGGGTTCGTGCCAGCCTGGAGCGACTGGGCAGTGCACGGCTGGACTTGGCCATTGTGGGCACAGCTGACGTGGGCATTGTGCTGGATGTGCTGCTCGGGTTGGATCCCGGAGACCCAGGTGCCACACCTGCTTCAGAGCCCGTGGTGCCCATGCCATACCCGGCCCCAGAGCGCCCTAATGTGATGTTCTGGATTGTGCCCCTTGGCTCTGCGGGCACTGCTGCCACCTTCCACCCAACCCACTACGACGCCCTTATCCTTGTCACCCCTGGGGCCCCCAATGAGAAGAACTGGGCCCAGGTCCGGCCCTTGGTGTTACCAGATGCGCCACTGGTCTGCGTGCGAACAGACGGAGAGGGCGAGGATCCCGAGCCTCTGGAAGAAGAAAAGGCGGAGAAGCCCAGCATTGAGAATTTAAAGAACACAGGCAGAGGGGTGTTGGAGGATTCACGCAGCGAGGGAAGGGAGAAACATAGCACTGGATCACAAAAAGTAGGCAGTGAGGAAAGTTCAGGAAAAGCAGGCAGTGAGAGTTTGCAACAGGTTGGTGGCTCGAAGCAATCGAGTACTGGGGACTCAGAGCGTGCAGCCGCCTTGAGCCCGGAGGATGAGACGTGGGAGGTGCTGGAGGAGGCGCCACCGCCGGTGTTCCCCTTGAGGTCGGGCGGACTCCCTGGGCTTTGCGAGTGGCTGCGGCGCGTGCTTCCCCCAGCCCAGGCTGGGGCGCTGCTGCTGGCGCTGCCACCCACGTCACCGCAAGCGGCCCGAACCAAGGCTGCAGCGCTGCGGGCTGGGGCGTGGCGGCCGGCTCTGCTGGCTAGCCTGGCGGCGGCGGCAGCACCAGTACCCGGGCTCGGCTGGGCCTGCGACGTGGCGCTTCTGCGCGGTCAGCTAGCAGAGTGGCGGCGGGCACTAGGGCTCGAACCTGCGGCGCTGGCCCGACGTGAGTGCGCGCTGGGCCTAGCGCCTGGGGAGCTGGCAAAGAGGACGCGCTTCCCAGGCCCAGTGACACGTGCTGAAGTGGAAGCGAGGCTGGGCGCCTGGGCTGGCGAGGGCACTGCCGGGGGTGCAGCTCTGGGTGCGCTCTCCTTCCTGTGGCCTGCGGGTGGCGCGGCGGCCACCGGCGGCCTGGGCTACCGCGCTGCACATGGTGTCCTGCTGCAGGCGCTGGACGAGATGCTGGCGGACGCTGTGGCGGTGCTGGCACCCCGTGCCCCTGCACAGTGAGGGGTGGGATGAGGGATGGGGATTTAGGGATGCTCTGCTTCCTGGTTGTTTGCTGGGGTGGGGGGTGTGAGGATTCCAAGTCCTATTTAGAGGGAGGGGGTGTTGGGGTCCAGACTCTGGCATGGGATGTCTGGGCCTCTGAGTTAACAGCACCAGACCGCCACTCTAACTCCTCTGCACTGAAGGGGATGAGGTGCTGACTGCTGTTTGGGTTATGTAACTTCTAGTCCCCTGCATCACAGGGTCTTGGAGGGGAATAGAATCTGGAGGTCAGGACTCCTGATTATTTTGGGGATCACAAGGCAGGACCCCTAGATTTGCGTCCTGAGGGGAGCTGAGGGGTTAGACTCCTAGAAGGAGGTATATCTTGGTCTTCAGAGGAGTAGAAACCATTTATTGGAAGTCCTGGCCTCCAGTGGGAGGAGGAGTATAAGCCCTGCTTCCTGATGTGGGGGTCTCCATCATACTGGGGATCCTGGTGTGGAAGACTAGGTCTGGGTACTCCAGGAAGCTGGAGCCCTTGGGTTCTGAGCCACAAAGGGTCTAGGTTTCTTGGGGGTAATTTCCCTGCACACAGCCTCAAAAGGTCCTCAAAAGGCAGCGGGCTTTGAATCTTCATGTGGGGATGCCAGTCTCTGGCCTGGATCCCAAGAGGGCTGTGGACCGTGGTTCCTAATTCTGGGATGGTGGGAGGTCTGCATCCAGAGAAGGGAACAGGAAGCTGTGTGACAGTTGGAAAACCCTAGGAATGTTTAATATTTGTTCCTCGGGGGGCCTGGTGGAGCAGACTGCGTTCCCAGCTATTGTGGGGAGTATGGTTCCACAAAAGTGAGGGGAGGAGGCAAGAGGGATGCGGTGGGCTCTGGGGGTAGCCAGAGACCAGGAATGAAGCCTTTTGGGTATGGAAAGGCAAGAACCCGTCCCTCAGAGTTACTCCTACAAGTCCCTATGGATTTGGGTCTTGGAAGCTGCCCCGCTTTGTTACTTTGGGAAAGGGTAAGACTGCCACCATTTCATAGGTGCTGAGCAATTCGAGGACTCTCTGGGGAGTCTGTTCCTCTGTCCCTCTCTCCTGAAGTGGTTTCTATCTTCTTTTGGTCTTGGCTTCTTCTGTCATTAAACCTGAACCCCTTCTGCCCTTGGTATTTCGTACACCTGCCTTTTTGGAGAAGCAGCCATACTGCCCTAATCCAGGTATCCTCAAGAGGCTCTGCCTTCTGGTGTACAGAAAGAGTGCCGCAGTGAGCAAGGGACCCACAGGTCGGTTGGGAAGGTGTTCTAGCCCCTGGGAATGTGCTGTGAGGGAGGCAAAGGCAGAAACCACGATGCCTGGAATGTTCTAAGCTGCCACCTACATGTAGAGGAGCAGCCACAGGTCACAGATTTTTTGGTGCCAAAAACAGAGGGGACCTGAGAAACCATCCAGTAGAATTTCTTTTATGATAGATGGGGCTAGCAAAGCTCAGACAGGGCAAGCTCTAGGCCTAATGGCCTAGCAAGGCCCTATGTGGTCTGGCCCCTGCCTGTTCTCATTCTCTGCCCCACCCTATCCCCCAATCAGCCAGCTAGATCTTCCTTCTGATGCTTGAATGGGCCACCCTTGGGTCCTACCTCAGGACCTTTGTACTGGCAGTTCACTCTGCTTAGAATGTTCTGCCCCTGGATTTCCATGGCAGACTCCTTTTGTCAATCAGGTCTCAGCTCAAGTGCCCCCTCAAAGAGACCTTCCCAGACCACTCTAACTGAAGTAGATCACCTCTTCCCCCACCTCATTATTCTCAGCTTTTTAATTTTCTGTATAGCAGTTATTACTATAGAAAATCACTATTTACTTACCTGTTTATTCGTTATTATCTCTTTTGTCTGTCTTGTTCTCTGCCCCACCCTCCCCCCCCTGCTTGTTCTCAAGTGCCTAGAATAGTGCTTGACACACAGTAGGTGCTTAGTAAATATTGTTTTAATTCATTAGTCAGTGGCAGAACTAGGGATAGAATATAGATTGTCAGCCTCCTGCCACAAGATGGAAAAGGCTTGAGGTGGGGGAAGAGACAAGCACCTAATGGGAGAGAAAGCACCTATCTGAGGTCAGGGGGCCTGGGAAGCAAAGACGGCTTTGCCACTGTCACTCTGGGTGACTTGGACCACTGCCTCATTTGCCCATCTGTAAAATATAAGGGCTAGATGAGAACCATACCTACTCCCGAGACCCTATTCTCTTTGAAAACTGAAGACGAGGGTAACCATTCTGAGGGGCACATACTTGAGGGATGACTCCCCCATCTCCAGCTTGAATTCCCACTGTTGGCACAATTTGTCCCATCAAAGTTGAGATGGCCAAGATAGGAAAAAGCTTTTAGCTTTATACTGAATATCTCAGGCATTGTCCTCAAAGCTTTTAACTTTAAGGAAATGAAATTTCATTAGCATAGCTCTAGGATCAGACAGTCCTGTTGACACTGGGTGGTGACCTTGAATAAGTCACTCAGCAAATGGTCATCCACAGGGTCGTGGTGAGAATTCAGTGCATGTACAGATGTGCCCTCAGCCCCAGGCAGCACCAAGACAACTCCAGTCTGGGCACCTGCTCTGCCGCCCCAGTGCCTTTGCTCACACAGTGCCCTTCTCTTCTTTTTCTCCCACTTTGACATCATCTCTGATTTGGTCCTGTCTGACATCTCTGCTCCCCTGCTCTGAATTCCCTCTGCTCTCATTCATGCCAATTGGGGGTCATGCCAGAGATTGTGTCTGAGAAAGCAGAACTGAGTTTTGCTTGTGCGTGTCTCTGTCCTTGAGGAGTGCTGATAGTGTTACTGTGTATAGGTGTATATTGACATTTTTGAAGTGGTTGCCTTTTAAATCATGACATTTGATGGCATTGAATTTTAGGCTTTGAAAAGGCATAAGGTTGCTAATGAGGCACCTGTCTCTGGGAGCATCTAAGAAGAAAAGACTGAACCTCCCTTTTAAACCGTCGCTGGTTGCCATCTGGGGGTGTCTGTGTGACACCTCCAGGCTGGAAGACCCCCGAAGACAAGAATTCAAGGAAAAGTGTGATGGACCTTGGCATTGCCAATGCCAGAAGCAAAATAGGCACAAAGAACCTGGGTGGTTGAGACAAGCTCATCCCCTTAGCTGAGGTTCCTACATTTCTGGATGATGATTTAAGGACTTGTGTGCACTGAGTGGGGAACCATGAAGAGCAAATCAAGGGTATAGTTGGCCTGTGGTGCTTTTTGGGGGAGTGAATAAAAATGGGTAGAAATACCATTGTGTGTGTGTTATTTGGGTAAAAAACGATACTTGAGATTTTAACTGGAGATGGAAGGCTGGACTCCAGGGTCTGAGAGAGGAGGATGGTGGGGGTCAGTGCAAGAAAGACTCCCTCAGGCTGGAATCAAGAGACTTTATCTGTTTCTGAGTTTTGCCTTGGGGGCTTGTGATGATAAAGCATCTCAGCTCTAGAACCAGTTTGGCCCATTTATGCACCTAATCTGCTCAGCTTCTCTATGCCACGCCCTTGGACAGTCCCTTCTCATCCTGACTCTAGACCTGGCCACACAATTTGCTTGGCCATCGGGACAGTGGGCAACATGATGTGAGTGGAAGCTTGGACAGTGCTGAAGTGCGGGGACTTCCTCTCTGCCTGCCTTGGGGACCCCTGCCTGCACTGCCGTATCAGGAAGCCCTGGCCAATCTGGGTGATGAGAGATGTGGCCCAGTCAGCCTGACACCCCAACCCACAGCCAGCCAACCCTCTGAAACAGAGCTGCCGAGCAGCAGCCAAACCCAGCAGAGATCAGCAGGATAACCACCCAGCTAATCCCAGGCCAAACTGCTGACCCACAGAATCATGAGTTAAATAAAAGGTGATTGTTCTAAGCCACAGAATTTTAGAGTGGTTTGTTATGTAGCAAAAGGTAACTAATGCAGGTTTGTCACCTGTTTCTGTGATGTCTCTTTTTCCCTCAACAGGATCCAGTAAAAATCTCAAACTCTGCCACATTTTAGCTGTGTGACCTCCAATGTGGCATCCATTTTCTGAGTCTCAGATTCTTCTGAAAACAGTGATGAAAATACTAGTTCCTGTCACATGGAGTTGTGAAGATAAAATGAGAAAGAGCCCCTATGAGGCCATGGTGGCCATTTGTGCTGTTTATGAAACATGTCCATGTCATAGTGAAGGATTGTGCTTCCTGGTCCCTGTGGGGTTTGGTGGGACCATGTGACTTGCTCCATCCAATGAGTTGTATTCAGTCACTTCTGAATTGGAGCACTTAATGGCCCATTTGAAACTTTCTTGGGCTCTTTCCTGTGCACAGAAATGGGCGATGTTTGAGTTGATGGCTACTCTTTGATGATGAGCAGAACACCTGTGGACAGTGCTAGACATGTAGGTAAAGATTCAACTTTTTGTGAGTGAGTACATGCTCAGCAAATACCATTCCTCTCCCTCCCAACAGAGGAGGAAGACACTTCCCTGTTCCACTGAGGTTGGCTTTGACCATATGATTTACTTTACTCAGTGGAATGTCAACAGACTTGACCTCAGCAGGGGCCTTAAATGTACTTTTGTGCTTCTGTGATCTCCCAGGGAGCCACTGATTTCAGTAGATTGTGGAACCCCAGGAAGAAGAACTGGAATCTTCCTCCCCAAACTAGAACCAAACAGCCAGAAGCAGAGCCACCCAGCCACCCACAAACCCTTAGCAAAAATAATGCTTGCTATATGTCTCATTTTGGGGATGGTTTGTTACATAGCATTACTGCACATTGGTGGACTAATACAATTTAGTCGTTTTAAACCACTGAGATTAGGGACTGCTTTGTTACCATAGCATAAACTCATCTGTCCTGATTGGTGCCAATGTTTAGCAGCTGCCAACTAATGGCCACTCAGTAAGTGGCAGCTATCATGATGATTACTATTTACTCAGAAGTATGTATTGTCTCTAGAAGCAATTTTGTCTTAAAAGTGCTAGGCACTGAACTAAGTGCTTTTTTTAGTTTTCTTTCATAAAACAACCCTATGAGGTTATAACTATAATACTCACATTTTGCAGACATGAAAACAGAGGCAAAAAGAGGCAGAGGTTAATCAGGAGAGGTGATCATGGATTCTGGAGTCTGCCCCTCCACAGTGGTTTGACCCAAAGCAAGTGATATGAAACATGTACTGCAGTGGTTCATCTGTAAAATGGCATTACAATAACTACATAGAGCTGTCATGATTATGAAATGAGATACAGCATGGAAAACACTTAGTAAAGAGGCCCAGCAGGAAGTGGTACCTTAATAAAAGGTAAGGTTTTTCCTCTCTTCTTTGCAAAAAGGAGATTCTTAAGGGTTGAGACCCCTGCTTTCCGCCACCCACCTTCCCGAGATGCATCATGTCACAAGGACTCAGGCTTGCTCGGCTTAATCTGTTTAATTTATAGGCACATAGGGAGCTGCAGGCTGAGGACAAATGGAAACCTCGAGGCACACATTTCTTAGTTCTTCACTCAGCCCTGCCGGGGGGCTGGAAGACAGTCTGCTCGGTGGAGGAAGTAGATATAGGAAGCTGAAGGCACCTGGGCACCAGGCTTGGTGTAGCAGGCACTCTCTGTAGCACAACCACGAGTGGCAAATTTGGCATTGATAATACCTGGAGTGGGGGCAGATTTTAGAATGGACTCAGGGCCCCCAACCTCTCCTTACTCAGGAGTCTTGGCCCCTGCCACCTCCTCACCCAGTTCTGTGGGGCCACTGCTCCCCTAGAACCTGGAAGCATGGGCTTCCTGGTCTGGGTTCCCCGTCCCCTCCAGAGATCCAGGTGCCCCTCACCAGCCTGCACGTTGCCAGCAAAGTAGATGCAGTGCGTTTCCTGACCAACACAGCGGGCTGCCTTGGTCCCTGGGCATGTCTCCTGGAAGGGTACGATGCAGGCGGGGCACTGGAGACCATTCTCAGTACGATTGTTCTGCGGAGCTAGGGGTGAGAGGAGTATAAGCTGTGAAGAGACATTCAGACCCTTTCCCCAACCTCACAATAATGCTGGGGAACAGTAGTTAACAGACACTGCATTTACAAGTGAGGAAACTGAGGCTCAGAGCAAAGAAAGTGCTTGCCCAATGTTTCACACAGATCAGTGGCAGTCCAGAGCACACACAGTGGGCTCCTGGGGCAGGCTGGGAGGGACTCCCTGTGAGGGGCCAGGCTGGGACTTACGGGGCACGGAGCCACGGTTGCAGCCGTCGCTCTGGCAGCAGTGAGTGTTGGACACCATGTAGTCCTTGGGGCCCATGGTGGTGGACACAAAACCCGAGTAGCAGTCACTAAACTTCATGCAGGCCTTGTAGGTGTTCATGGAGTGGCGGCCCTCTGCAGGAGGGAGAGGAGGGCTCAGCTGGCACTGACCCCTGCCTGAGGACTCTCCCAAGCCTTCAGCTTTCCACCCCTGCCACACACCGCCCCCACCCCGTGACCGTCTAGAGTGGTCTCTTCCAGCGGCACACCCCCACCAAGCCGTATCCCTGACCTGCCTGGGGAATGGTCTGGAGTTGTTTATTAGGTAGCTCTCCCCGCCCCCCTCACCTCGTTGCCATAGCCCTTTGTCAGCCTTTGGTGACTTCTTGCAGTTCCCCATTGCCAAGTCTGGCATCTGCCTGACATGGTCCCTTCCATGCCACCCCAGTTCCACAGCCATCTTCTAAAGGTCCTGCAAGTAGCGGTCTTTCTCAAGTCACCTATGGCCACACCCATGCTCGTGTGCGATGTGCTCTTCCAGCTTTCATGACTCTAGCATCCCCCGCTCCAAGTCACTTCCAACAAACCCTGGGATGCCGGACCCCCACCCTCCACCCTGCAACACCCATATCCCTCTCTATCTAAGGCGTTCTCTTCCAAGTCTCCTCACGGCCACTCCCCAGACCTTCCACTGATGGCTGCTTGCCGCCCTCTTTGGCTACCTTTAAGTCTCACCTTAAGTGGTCTCTTCCAGTCTCCCCAGCCTTCCTCCTCCCCATCGTGTGGTGGTCTCTTCCACCCCATCTAAGGGCTTCCCCTCTTCACCCCACCAAAGGATGTTCCCCCACTCCAATTTCCTCACCCGCTACCACCAGGGTCTGTAGCTCCCTCTTATATGGGGGGTGTCCTTCAAGATTTCCAAGTCCTTCCCCCACCCACATATGCCGGCTAGTGAGAGAGCAGTGTGCAAACTTCCACCCCACCTTCCTTACACGCCCCCTCCTTTCAGGGCCCTTCCTCCAGACACTCGAGGCAGACCCTCCTCTGCCGTCACAGCCTTCATCCCCATGCCGTGCCCCATCATCCCTCCTCCTGTGCCTCATGGTCTATTTCGGCTTTGAATGAGCACCCACCCCTCTTCCATTGCTCCCTGTCTCCCCCATCCTTTCTCAAGTCTGGAATGGTCTCTCCCATTTTACTCACAGGCTTCCCCATCTCTACTTCTCTATACTTTAGGGTTATCTTCCCTCTCCTCCGTCTGGTGTGGTCCCTTTTATGTCTCTCTTCCTCCCCCAGTATTGTCTCTCCTGCTCTTGTCAGGATGGTCTCTTCCAGCTTGCAGGCCCCCCAGAACCACTGGTGTAGTGTGTACCTCCCTCCCTCCCTCCCTCCCCAGAGGTCCCACCTGATCACTTTCCTCCCAGCCTGCCCCAGCCTCTGCCTTCTCCTCTACCTCCCACCCTCCTCTAGGCCGATTCCTCCCCTCTCACTACTCAGTTCCTATTCCCTTTCCTCACTCCCTCCTGCCTAAAAAGTCCCCATATTTGCTCCCTCCACCCTCTTCTCTTTTGGAGAGTCTCATTTTCAGAAATCCCGTACTAGAATGGTTTCTAAAGCCCCACTGAATTCATCTCTTTCCATTTATCTCCAGACAGTCTGTCCCTCTCTGCTGCCTGCCACGCGAACCCTGATGTCCCTCCCCCACACCCCGTTCGCACACCCCACTCCCCAGGGTCTGACACCATGCGCACATACTGGTGGTCGACTCCCCCACGACGATCACGCAGGCGTCCTTGCCAGCCTCGCAAGTCTTCGTTTTTCCGCTGCACGTGGGCCCAGAGCCCCGACACACCTCGCAGCTTAGCGGGCACCCTGCAGTGCAGAGGGTGGGGCTGCAGTTCCGGTGGTGCGGTTTCCGACAGCGACTTCCACTTGAGTCCAGAGGGAGATGGGGGCGGGGGACAGGACGGACTTTTGGGTCTGAGGAAGGTGGGATGGGTGCCTCCCCCATTGTTCATGGGCGGGACGTTAACCGCTGTCCAGGGCTCTGACAGGGACGCGCTGGTGATGCCAGCAAAGCTGCTTCTTGGAGCGAGAAGCGACTCCGCCACGGGAGCCTGTTTACCTAATTACAAGGCTGGGGACTTTGGACGCTAGGGTCCTTTGAGAAAGCTCAGGGACAGGGAGGGGTCCTGGCGCAGGTTTCCATGGACTTTTGCAAAATTTCAGGTCCAGCTGGTTCTTGGATACGGGATCCTACTTGTAGGTACCGTGTGTAGGTCTTGCAAACAGTAGAAGCTCAGGCAGGGGTACCTGAGGCTGCCATCCGCATCCCGGGTCAAGAAGGGAGACTGAGGACCAGGGGAACTGAGGGCACAGACTCCTTGGTCCTGAGAAAGGAGGCAGCTGGGGTCCCAGACCTCTGGATCCTGGGGAAGGTGGGACCTACCTGAACTCCTGCATCTAAGAGAGGAGGGGCTGGGGGCTTGAATTCCTGAGATTCCAGGGAGAAAGGAAATCTCTCCTCTCCTTCCAGATTTTTATTTAAAAAAATTTTTCTTTTTCAATTAGAGTTGACATTCAATATTATTTTATATTAATTTCAGGTGTACAGCATAGTGGTTAGATATTTATAGTGGTTTAGTCTAGTACCCACCTGGTGCTATACATAGTTATCCCTCCAGTTAAAAAAAAAAAAAAATCTTTCCCTTTCTAGTCAAGCTCTCATCTGATTTTCTAAAATTTAAACATCTTTTTTTTTTTTTTTTTGGTCTGGGGAAGAAAAGATTCAGAGCCCACCAAACCCCCTCCTTTCTCAGAAATCCAACCACATGAGCCTCTGAGTTTTTCCTCCCTTGGGGCCCCCGGCTGTCTCTTCCTTTAACTTCAGTCCTCGCCCTGAACCTGAATTCCCAGAATATCTGCTCTTTCCCCTGGAGGCCTTTGCTGAGTGCTCTCTCATAGTCCTCTCTTTTCTGAGGGTTCCAGGAGTCCAGGCCCCTGGTCACTTACCAAGACCCAGCAGGATACAGAACAACATGCAGGCCAACAGGAAGGTCCCAGGTCTTGTGGAGGGCCTCATGGTGTGTGATCTAGCAGTCTCGGGTTCCCAGCCCTTATAAGAAGCGTAGGAGGGGCGGGTCTAGACCTACCTTCACCCTGGGGTGAGAAATAGCTGAGGTAAGATCTCGTAGCAGGTCTCTGTGGCTCTGCTTTGGGGAGAATCCAAAAGAAACACGGACATCTTGTGCTCAGCCCCTGCCTCCACGGAGACCCCGGGAGTCTGGGCTTCCAGCCTCCTCTTCCATCAGGACCCAGAAGTTCACTTTCCAGTTTTCTCACCTTCCCACCGCCCTCCCCCCATTTTTTTCTGGCTTGAAGCTCAAGGTCAGAGTCGGGTCATTTGATTCCCTGTAAGTGTAGAGCGGCTACGGCTAAGAGGGCTGAGATTCCTTCTCCCTTCTCGCTCTTCCCAAGGAGGCACCTGCGTGGGTGGGCCCCACCTGGGAGCGCCCAGCATGCCCAGGCTCGTTCCTCGAGGGCCTGGGCGCCTCATCTCCCCTTCCTTCTTCAGAGGCTTTGCCCACACTTTCTGTTCTGTGTTCGGGCTGTCTCCAGCTCCGACCAGCCTCAGGCTATACCTCGGGTATCGCAGGGACTGAACAGAGGGGTGCCTGTCAATGGGCGTGGTAAGGAGACAGATGCCCGCAGGTCACTTTGGGAAACTGAGGCATGGGTGGAAGCACTCTAGGTGGGGAATGTGGGCGAAAGCTTTGTGTTTTACTTAAGTCCTTGACCCCCTGTCTCTTGGCCTCGGGCATAAGCCTGGGGGAGAGCTGAGATTTTTTTCTCGTGTGTGTGTGTGGTGTGGTGGGAAGCTAGCTGGAGTAGAGTGTAGCGGTAGGAATCGGTGGCGGGGATCCTGTTGCAGTAAGCAGTAGGTTTTCTGAGAAAAACTACTCGGGTTTGGGGGTCCTCCAGGCTTCAGTTTGGGCACTGACACCTTTGTCCAATGAGAATGGAGAACTTCTTCTAGGGCCCAATCCCGGGGGCCGCTTCTGTTGTTAGGCACCCAGTAAGAAGGGTGGGACCATCCCGGGGAGGAAAGGCTGGAGAGTGGTGGAGCCAGAGAAAGGCGGGGCTAGAGGGAAAGCTCGTTGCTAGGGAACTCAGCGCCTCTCTCGGGAGAGGCGCGACTGGGCTTGCGCGGGGTTGACGTGCGTGCCGCCGCGTCGCGGTTTAAAAGGCCCGAGCCTCGCGCGCCTGCGCACTTAAACGCGCGCGGGGAGCTCCTCCTTCCCATCCCCCTGAACTCGAGCCCTCCTTCGTCCTTCGGGCCGGGCGGAACCCACTGCGTTGACATGCCGGAGATCCGCCTCTGCCATGTGGTATCCTGCAGTAGCCAGGACTCGGTGAGGGACTGGCGTGGGCGAGGTTGGAAGACAGAGGGAATTCTGAGACGTCAGGGCTCCACAAGAACTTTTGGAGTGTTAAAAGGGTACTTCGTGGGAGTCTAAGGAGGGTCATGGGAGAATTTCCATGAGGCTATAAGAGAATTCAGGGAAAGATGTGGAATAGAGGCCTTCAGAGCATTTATGGAAGTTCCGGGGAGAAAAGTAGGAATAGGGGAGCTTGCTTGGAGAGCCCATAGGTGAACTTGCAGGGGAAAGTGTCGTAGGGAACGAGAGGCAGAATGGGGGTGGGGGATTAACGAAGACTCCTAAATCTGGGGGACCTCAGAGGGCTTGGGAGGACTCAAAGGACTAATCTGAGAGTGGAGACCCAGTTTCATCTCCACGCCCTAACTCTCCCTTTCCCATTCCTATCTCCAGACCCACTGTGCAGAAAACCTTCTCAAGGCGGACACTTATCGAAAATGGCGGGCAGCCAGGGCAGGCGAGAAGACCATCTCTGTAGTGCTCCAGGTGATCCCGCTCTACCCCTGTCTCCTTCCTAGGAGTCTGGAAACCCAGGGTCTGGACTCTTAAGCTAACTGGCAGTGAGTTGAGGCACTTTCTCCTTCTGGGCCTCAGCTTTCTTACCTGGAAAATGGGCAGGTAAGGATTGCTGTGCCAGGTAGCAGAGGAGAAAGATGATCTAAGGACTAGGCCAGGGTTGGCCATAGGATCAGTGTGTGGCCAGGTAGGTTTCTGCTGCTTTCTCGGCCTCAGTTTCCTCAGCTGGAAGAGATTAAATCATTGCCATGTATCCTGCTTTCTGAAGTCAGTAGGCTCAGGACTGGAAGATGTCCCAGGAGATCATCTACGCCAATAAGTCCCATTTTAGAGGTGGGGAAACTGAAGTGAAGTGGCCAGTCCAGGCTACCATTTCTAGACTGCTGGCCGGGTTCTTTTTTGTGTGTGTTCTCAGCTGTTCACAATTCTTGTGACATTGGAACCAAACAGGAAAGGGTGATTTGACCTTAGATGGTTACAGAATTCCAGACAGGCTTTTCCTGTCAGCAGTAGGAAACTAGTGGAAGAAGAGAGCTAAGTGTGTTTTAAGCATCTGCTCTTTGCCAGGTGCCGGCCTGGGTGTTTTAGCTGCACCGAGGAAAAGATCTGCCTCTTCAAAGGGGCAGTGTGATGTAGGGGCTGTTGTTCCCAGTAATAAATGGCACTGCTGAGACTTGAACCCACAACTGAGTGTCGGTGCTCTCAGCTGCTTTGTTGTACTGCTTTGTGTTCACATGCTGGCTTTCTTGATTTTGGCCACATTCCTTACGTTTGAATGTGGAGGTGTTTGGGGAAGAATGTCGGGGGCAAGGCTCATGTGATGGTGTTTGATACTGAATGTATTCTTGGTGTCTTTCTTGCCCCGTGCTTCTGAAAATGTTTTGTGTCACAAAACATATTGAGAATATGAGATAAGCTGAGGAGTCTCTTTCTGGGAAAGATACACAGACCTACTAGATTTTCTGAACAATTTTAGGAGTTTAAACACCTCGTAAGTCCCTAGCATAACAATAATAATGACAGCTAAAGTGTATAGTCACTGCCAGTCATCATTTGAAACACCTCATGTGGATTAACTCATTGAATCCTTGTAAATACCCCATGACCTGGAGTTTATTATCCCCATTTTACAGATAAGGAAACTGAGGCCCAGAGAAGTTATACAACCTGTGTAGAGCCATTGTTTTAAACTAAGGGAGATGTACCCCAAAAATGCCTTTTAAAAAAAGTAAACTGAGGAGATACAGGTTGCTGACGGTTTGGTCTTGGGACCTGGATTCAGGCCCCCAGCTCACCCTCTTACTCACTCTGTGACCTCAGGCAAATTGTTTTGTTTCTCTGAACCTGTTTTCTCATCTGTCTCTTAAGAATAACGAGATCCAAGCCCAGGGTTATTGTGACAATTTGATGACATAATGTCTGCAAAAGTGCTTTGTCAACACCTAAGTGTTTGTGTAAAGGGAGGGATTCATGTTTTTATTACTGAATGATGATTCTGCTGGGCTCTCATGCAATCAGGTGACCCCAGGAGAATCACATCCCTTTTTGTATCCCAGTTGCAGTGGGAGCAGAGAAACTGGAGGCAGAAGAGACAGGAAATAGGGGTGAGGGGGCCAGAGGGGTCCGAATGAGGCACAGGGTCCTTAGGCCTGGGAGACCGAGGGAGGTATTGCTGCTGTCACTGAAAGGAGAAACCTAGAGAAAGGGCAGCTTGATAAGATGATGTGTTCAGTTTGATGTGACTTTGGGACAGCTAAGGAGTGACATCTAGGAGGCAGTTAGGGATTGGATGTGGAATTGGAGACAGATGTGGAAGCTGTCAGCACAGGGACAGAACTTACAGACTCAGGAGTGGTTGGATTCATTTGTTCATTCATTGATTGAATAATTATTTCTGAAGCACCTTCTATAGGCCAAGCTGTTTTATTTACTTATTCATTCATTCATTTATTCATTCATTCATGCATTTATATTATTTTTTAATGCCTACAGGCACCTGGTCTTCCTAGGTGGTCTCCCATCCAAGTACTAACCAGGCCCTACCCTGCTTAGCTTCCGAGATCATACGAGATCAGGCCCGTTCAGGAGGGTGTGGCTGAGACTAGGCCAAGCTGTTTTAGATACTGGGGCTCTGTAACAGTGGACAGTAAAGACAAACATGTCAGTCCTGTGGAGCTTTCATATTAGTGGAGAAAGTCAAAAGTAAGACACAGGTCAGCTGATGAGGGCTGTGGAGAAAAAGTAAACAGTTAAGAGGAACGGAGAATGTCTCAGCTGCGGAAGGCAGCAGTGGTGAGAGGTTTTTATTTAAGTAGGGAGTCAGAGAAGGCCTTCCTGAGAAGGTGACACAGGCTCTGTGGATATCTGGCGGGCCGGTGCCTGGAGTGCTGGAGGAATGACGTGGAGGCCAGTATGGGTCAGGTGGAGTTAGCCAGGGGGAGAGAGGTCAGAGATGAGCTAATGGGGTGGCAGTGGAGGGCCCCAAAACACTTAAGGCCTGAAAGCCATCGTAAGGACATACGCTTTTACTCTGGGTGAGACAGAAAGACTCTGAGCTGAGGAGGAGAACAATCCTACAGGTTCTCACCAGAATCCTGGTTTCTATTCGAGAATAGAGTACAGGGGGCAACTGCAGGAGCAAGCAGCATTGCAGTGGTTAACTTATCATAGGTCAGAGACCTTCTGGAAAATCCAACTGCCTATATGCAGGGTAACTCTACATTTACCGAATGCTAACTTTGATTCTCTTCAAACAAGCGATGAGGCGGAAGTTGCTGGACACCAAGATTCATAGACTAATCTGTGTTTTTCCACAACCCTGTATTTTTTTCCTCTCAACAATATTATGCAATATCCAGATATTACCACACTGGGTTCAGCCCTCTGCTCACGACAGCCCACACCCTTTTTTTGTTTGCTGGGCCTCAGGAGGCTTTGTCTCCAACTGGTCACCTGTTCCCACAAGGGGAGTTCCCACCTCTTTGCTAACTTCTGGGCCAGGCGCAATGGTGGAACTCCAGCGCCCCACTGGAGGTGTGTTTTTAGAAGAAATGTTCAACAGTAAGGTGGCTCAGGTTTCTTTTTTGTTTTTTGTTGGTTTTCTAATCACTCGGTGGCCAAGTTGCTTTTTACCTTCTTTCGATGTGTAATGTGTGCAGCAAAGCACACAGTTCCATGAATCTTCACAGACTACAACCCATGTGCACCATACCCAGATCAAGTCACAGGACATGCCCAGCACCCACCCAGTGTGTTCCCTTGTGCTTCTTCCTGTCACCAACCTCACAAGGGTAACACAGTCCTGAGTTTTAACACCATTAATTCGTTTTGCCTGATTTTGAATTTTGTATAAATGGAATCACACAGTATATACTTTTGTGTCTGGCTGTTTCATCCTCGTTGGTTGGGTGTAGCTAAGGCTGGATTATTCTCACTTCTGTGTAGTATTCCGCTGTTGGAGGTAACCACTGGTTTTGCTTACTTTCTGAATGAGTATTATATGCATATGGTACAGAATTCAAAAGGCATGAAATAGCATATACTGAGCAAGTCCCCTTCTCCACCCCCTGACTCCTGCTACCCAGTTCTCCGCTCACGCCACCACCAACAGCCGCTTCTCGTGCATTCCTCCTGCATCACTGCACATATAAGTATGTGCATTCATTCCCCCCACCTCTTTTTAAAAGTACATAATGTACATACTATTTTCCCCTTGCTTTTTTCCAAATAAAACTATATCTTGGAGATCCATTGTCATTGCATAAAATTCTCCCTTATCCTTTTAAGTGGTGGGTGACATCACCTTTCATGGATCTGGAACAATTGTTAACAAGATGTCTCAGGAACTCTGCAAACTTACATGTCTCATTTGTTTCGCTGTCATGAATTGTGTCTCTCTGAGAAGGGTACACACAAACGCAGGCCCTTCTCCTGACAGTTGACATTTATTGCTTAAGCCTTTCTCCTGACAGTTGACATTTATTGAACACTCCTTTCCTGAGATAAAATTTATATAACGTAAAAATCACCATTTTAAACATTTAATTCACCATTTAACTCAGTGTACAATCCAGTGGTTTTTAGTATATTGACAAAGTTTTCTGCAATCATCATCACTCTCTAATTCAGGACATTTTTATCATCCCAAAAAGAAACCCCATAATGATTAAGCAGTCATTCTGTTCCCTGCACCCAGGTTGCCCTGGCAACCACTGACCTACTTTTTGTCTATTGATTTACCTATTCGGGACATTTCATATAAATGGGGTATATAATATGTAGCTTTTTGTGTCTGGCTTCATTCACTTAGCATAATGTTTTTGAGGTTTCTCCATGTAGCATGGATCAGTGTGTCACTCCTTTTTATAGCTGAATAATATTCTGTTGTATGGATATATCATGCAATGTATATTCATTCATAAATTGATGGACATTTAGGTTGTTTCCAACCTATGAACATTTTTATAAGAAAGTTTTTGTTCATCAAAAAGAAGAAATTTAAGAAAGTATATATGTGTGCTTAAAACATATATATATATATATATTCAATGAGAATTATTCATTTAAAATACATATATATACATTCTACTAGTCTTGGGGCCCTCGGCTTCATATTGTGGGCGAGGTAAAGATGTTGAGTTTTTACCTCAAGGATTGAAATAGGGGAGTTGAGAAAGAGTATTGGTTTATAGTCAGGCAGTCAGGTCCAAATTTCTCTGCCAGTTATTAGCAGCGACACGTGAGCTATATATTTGACCTGTCTGAGCCACAGCTTCCCCATCTGTAACAGACCCTCCCTCCTGAGGTGGTTGTGAGGATTCAGTGGTGCCTGACCCAGACGGAACTTCACTGGCTGCGGTAGGCAGAGTAATGGCCTAAAAGTTGTCCACATCCGAATTCCCAGAACCTGTGAATGTGTCACTTTACATGGCGAAAGGGACTCTGCACATGTGATGAAGTTAAGGATCTGGAGATAGCGAGATTAGCCTGGGTTATTTGAGGGAGGCAATGTAATCCCAGATTTCCTTATGAGAGAAAAGGAAGTCAGGAGAAAGAACCACCGTGAGAGAGAGAGATGTGAAGATGGAGACAGACGTTTGCCTATACCATTGCTGGCTTTGAAGACAGAGGAAGAGGCTACAAGCCAAGGAACGCAGTGGCCTCTAGAAGCTGGGAACATGGCAAAGAAACAGATTCTCCCCTGGAACCTCCAGAAGGAATGCAGCGCTGCTGACTCTCGGTTTTAGTGCAGAGAGAACAAATTTCAGACTTCTGACCTCCAGTCTGTGAGATGTGTTGTTTTTAGCTAGGAAGTTTGTGGTAATTGGTTAGAGCAGCAGTTGGACACTAATATACCAAGTACTTAGCACACAGTGAGAATCTGAAAATGTCAGCCATGATGATTCTTTTGTGAAAGATGGGGACACTGAGGCAACTGGCTTACCAAAGCCACTTGGTCAGGGAGGGCAGACTCAGAGTTATAACTCAGGGCCTTTGTTCCTTCAGCAAATGGTCATTGGGGGCTCCCTGTCCATCTGTCCTTCCTTCCTTCCATCCATCCATCCATCCATCCATCAGGAATGTGTTGGAGGCCTCCTGATAATACTGTCAGCTGACACAGAGTGTTTGCTCTGTGGCAGATACTATTCAAGGGGCCTTGTGTGTATTCCTCGTTTGACTCTTCATAACACTTGTGAAGTAGAAATTGTTACTGTCTCCATTTTATAGGTTAGTAAACTGAGACCTAAGGGGTGAAATGAAACCATATGCTCCAGGATCACACAGTAGTAAGAAAGCAGAGCCAGGAAGAACCAGATACTGTTTTTGGTGTTGGGGACACAGTAGGGAATGACTCAGGTGTTGCTCCTGCCCTCAGGGAGCTTAGAAGTCTGACTGAGGAGATAGATGCTAGACAAATACAAACAAAAATATAACTATATAATGTCAACTGGCAACAAGGAAGAACAATAAAGCAGGATTACAGGATAAGGAGTGGCACCTCACCTGGTAGGAGGTGAGGGAGGCTTCTTTGGTTGGTTTGAAGAGGTGACATCTGAGCAGAGACCTGAAGGGTAGAAGGAGCAGGCATGGGAAGGTTGGAGGAAGAGTGGTCTGGGCTGGTGGATGACAGGTGCAAAGGCTCTAAGGTGGGAAGGAGCCAGCCTACTCTCAGAACAGAAGGATGGCCGGAGTGGCTGAAGGAGAGCCATCAAATGTGATAGGAAGCCGAGGAGTCAAACTGGGACTTGTCGCGTACCTAGGCAGCTGCAGGTGCAGGGCTCCGAGCTGGGAGCCGTGGCGGAGGCAGGCACAATTGCCAGGAGGCCTGCTCATCGGCCTTGGGAAGGCCCTCCCCTCGGCGCTGTGCCCTCCAGCTCGCGGGGAGGTGGTGGAGGAGCATGGTGGACTCCAGTCATCCTCCCTGTGCCCCAGTCCCAGGTCTGCCACTCACCAGCTGTGCAACCTTAGGGAAGTTACATAACCACTTCCTGCCTCTGTTTGCTCGCATGTAAAATGGAGATAATAATAGCCACTGCCTCACAGAGACTCTGCGAAGAGAGAAGGATGCATGCATTCAGATGTTCACTGCAGCTGTTGTTATGGTTGTTATTACCTGTGTCATCTCAACTCCCTTTGGAAGGAGGGTTATTATGACAACCCTCCCCTTTCACACATGAGGAAGCTGTCGCTCATAGAGACTGTACATCACCCAGGGTTGCACACTCGGAAATGGCGGGGCTGGACGCGAACCCTGACTTGCCTCACCCCAAGTCTAGCTCCTTCGTGGGGATGCTCCTGTGTGTACGTGCAGGTGGCCTCGGGGCAGCCTCCTGACCAGGAGATGATAGGGCAGATGGGAGCATCAGATGGTTCCAGGGTGGGGGAAGGGTAGGGTGGTGGACTAGGCCCCTCTTAGAGTGGGAATAATTTGTCATTCAAGGATCCAAATAGAGGAATCCCAAGCTAGAAAGCAGGGACTTGCTGCAGCCGTGCCTAACTGCCTGCCACCACCATGTGGCTTTCTACGTCTTCACCTGTCAGAAGGGATGGCAGGTCCTTTGGAGGAAGCTTTCCTACAGAATGTTCTTTTCTTCTTTTAACAAATGATTATTGAGCATCAACTAATAATGCCTCCTGACTGACAGCAGTACAGTGCCTATTATATGCCAGGCCTGTGGCCGTGGTATGGATGGGCATGATCCTAGGTATGGTGATCAACTCCCTTTTACAGATGAGGAAACTGAGGCTCCAAAAGATTAGAAGCCATGTAGCTAGTGTGCAGCAGAGCTGGGATTCGAACCCAGGAAGCAGTGGTGAGCAGAACTAGACTGGGCCCCTGCCCTCAGGGAACTTCCATGGAGTCCTGTGTGATGGAGGTGGATGACTCTGGCAGGTGCTACCAAGGAGGGCTGCATGGCAGAGTCAATAGGAGTTGGGGAAGCAAGTGTGGGGTTTTATGCATTCAGAGAATATTTTTTGAGCTCCAGCACCATGCCACACCCTGTGCAACATGCAGGTGACCTAGTGGCACCACTTGGCCGTGGTCCCTGCTGTCACAGAGTTGCCATTGCAAGAAGACATGGTGGCTCAGATGGGATTCCTCCCACCCTCTAAGTCCTACAAGGAGCCCAGGGGCTGAGCAGGCGCTGACAGTGGGCTTTCTCTCCGCAGTTGGAGAAGGAGGAGCAGATACACAGCGTGGACATTGGGAATGATGGCTCAGCCTTTGTGGAGGTGCTGGTGGGCAGCTCAGCCGGAGGGTCTGGGGAGCAAGACTACGAGGTGAGCCTTGTCCCAGATGCCCCACGTCCACTTTCCCCAGGGCCTCCTGGGTGCCAGGCTGGGGCAGAGATGAGTCACAGTGACTGCTGTCCTCTGGAGGAGCCCAATGTATGGAGGAGACTGCTGACAAACTGTGCATGGTGGGTAGAGACCGAATTTGCCTTGTGTCTGCATAAACAACCAGGGCACACGTTCTGAGACTGACTACTTGAGAGCAAAACCACTCTCACACATCTTGGCAAATTATGATTTGGCATTGTTTGGGATGCTTCTGTTAGTCACTGTATTTTCAACAAATGTTTACAAGAAGGAATGCCTTTTGCTCTATCACAAATACTTAAAAAATTGGCACAACCCATTTTTTTACTGGTTGAGTTAATTAGATCTGGATTGGTGAGATCATAATTAGCCATCTAGTTAATCAATGAAATGTCTTTGGGTAGAAATAAACCTACTGTGACAAAGAAAGTTTACAATTTTAAGTCAACAAACCAGTTTTCTGCAAGATATGGTTTTTTGCTTGTAATGACAATTGTTTTTAATTCACATATATTTTACATACAATAAAATGCACAGATCTTAATAGATAGGTCAAAGAATCCTTGATGAATGTATGCACCTGTGCGACTGTCCCCCAAACCAAGACATAGAGCATCCCTGAAAGTCCCCTCCTGTCCCTTTGTGGTCACTTCCCCGCTCCATCTCCGGCAACCTCTGATTTCCTTTCTGTCATTATAGATGAGTCTTGCCTGTCCTAGAATGTCATGTAAAATGGAATCTCACAGTATGTACCTTTTTATGGCTGGCTTCTTTCACTCAGCATCCTGTTTTTGATATTCTCCCATGCCGTCACTGTGCCAGTGGTCCACTTTATTACTGAGTCGCATTCCGCTGTAAGCACAGCCCAGTTTGGTTTTCCATTCTCCCATGGACGGGCACCTGGGCTGTTGCCATTTTTTGACTATTATGAATAAAGCTGCTGGAGTATTCTTAGACAAGCTTTTGTATGGAGATTTCTTTTGGGTAAATACCTAAGAGTGGAATTGTAAGGTGTTAGGGTAGATATATATTTTATTAGCCTTATTAGGAATTGATAGTTTTCCACCATGGTTGTACCATTTTCTGTTTCTTTCAGCAGCATTTGAGCGTTCTTGTTGTTTCACATCTTTACCTATATTTGATAATAGTCTTGTTAATTTTTTAAATTTCAGTCATTTAAATGGCATGCTGTGGTATTTTATTATGGCTTTAATGTGCATTTTCCCAACAAATTATGACACTGTGTAACCTTTCATGTACTTGTTAGCCATTCATTTATGTCTATTCGAGTCTTTTGCTTATTTTTTATTAGGTTGTTTGTCTTTTTGCCATGGGTGTTAACCACGTCCTTTTTTCAGAGTCTCTTTTTTCATATATGTGAATTGCAGATTTTCCCCTGAGCCTGTGACTTGCCTTTTCATTATCTTAACAGTGCCTCTTGATGAGCAGTCTCTCAGGTTGTTTTTTGATTTTTAATGCTTAGTACCTTTTGTGTCCTGCAAAAGATATTCTTCTGTCCCAAAGTCATGATGATAGTCCCTGTATTAGTTTCCTATTGCTGCTATAACATTACCACAAACTCGGTGGCTTGAAACAACACAAATTGATCATCTTACAGTTCTGGGGGCCAGAAGTCTAAAATCACTCTCACAGGGCTAAAATCAAGCAGATGGCAGGGCTGCATTCTTTCTGGAGGCTCCAGAGGAGAATTCATGTCATGACCTTTTCCTGCTTCCAGAGTCCGCCTGCATTTCTTGGCTTGTGGCCCCTTCGTCTTCACAGCCTGCGATCACGTTTCACCCTCTTCCTCATCTGGTCCAGTCACCCCTGCCTCCCTCTTTCTTATAAAGACTCTTTTATGATTACACCGGACACACCTGGATAATCCAGGGTCTCTCCCTGGATTGGGTAATCTCCCTATTTCAAGACCCTTAACTTAATTGCATCTGCAAAGTCCCTTTTGCCATATTCACAAATTCTAGAGGTAAGAATGTGGGCATCTTTGGGAGCTATTATTCTGCCTTCCACTGTCTTCCGTGTTTTCTTCTAGAAGCTTTATATTTTTAGCTTTCACACTTAGCTTTCTGATCCATTGCAAATGAATTTTTGTATATTATGTGAAGTAGGGGATGAGGTTCGATCTTTTTTCCTGTTTATTTTTTATATGTTTGTTGAAAATACTTTTTTAAAAAAAGACTTTCCTTTTCCCATTGAATTGCTTTGACTCTTGTTGATTGACTACATATGGGTGGATTATTTCTTTCAGTCCTTTCTATTCTGTTCCATTGATATGTATGTTTATCTTTATTCCAATACCACACTACGCTGTCTTAATAGTAAATATTTAAAGCAGATTGTGTTGGACTTCCAACTTTAGTCTTGAAGATTATCTTAGTGATTCTAGATCCTTTGCATTTATTTCCATATAAATTATAAAACCAGAGTGTCAGTAACTTTCAGACCTACAGAAAAGTTGCAAAAGTAGTACAAAGGATTCCCATACACTCTTTACTCGGACTCCAAACATCAACACATACATACAGTAGTCACCCCTTATCCTCGGTTTCACTTTTCAAGGGTTCAGTTACCCACAATTAACTGCTGTCTGAAAATATTAAGTAGAAAAATTTTAAATAATTTATAAGTTTTAAATTATGGGCCATTTTGAGTAGCTTGATGAAATCTCATGCTGTCTTGCCAGGACACGAATCATCCCTTTGTCCATCATCTCCATACTGAATACGCTACCTGCCGGTTAGTCACTTAGGAATCCTTTTCGTTATCAGATTGTCACGTATCGCAGGGTTGCATTCAAGTAACTTATTTTACTTAATAATGGCCCCAAAGCCATTCCCATAACTTTTATCATAGCATATTGTTATAATGCTCTGTTTTATTATTTGTTGTTATTGTTAATCTCTTACTGTGTCTAAGGTACTCTAAAGTTTCAGGCATCTACTGGAGGTCTTGGAACATATTCCCTGCAGATAAGGGGGGGCTACTGTGCACTTTTTTTTACTGAACTGAGAGTAAGTTGCATACATATTTCTCTTTATCCCCTTATCCCACTCTGATGAATATTTCCTAAAAACAAAAACATTTTCTTACTTAATTTCAGTACCGTTATCAAAATTAGGAAATTATCATTGATATAGTACTCTATCATCTGACCTCACACTTTATTTGGGTTTCCATCATGGTCCCAATAATGTCCTTTATAGCAAAAGAAAAGTCAGAATCATGCATTGCATTGATTGTTCCCATGACTATCTTTGTAAAACATGCCAGTGACATTTTTGAAGAGTAGAAGTCAGGGGAATTTTTAAAAACATCACTCATTGTTCAAAATGTCTGATGTTTCTTTGTGATTAAATTTAGGTTATATGTTTTGGGCCAAAATACCACAGAAGTGACTTTGTGTTGTTCACAGTGTGTCAGATCACAAGGCACATGCTGTTGACGCTTCATTACCGATGATGTTCATTCGGAGTGTTTAGTTAAGGTCGTGTAGTCCAGGTTTCTCTGCAGTAATATTTCTGTTTTGCCCTTTGTAATTAATAAGTACCAGGTAGGGAAATACTTTTAAGAATATGTAAATATCTTGTTATGTCTTGAACTCATACTCACTAATTTTAGCATCTATCATTATTTCTTGCCTAATTATTGCTGCTATATTAATATATTTAAAAATTTTTATTTTCCATTTGTTGATAGCATAAAAAAATACAACCGACTTTTGTATGTTGACCTTGTGTCTTGTGACCCTGCTAAATTCACTTATTAATTATTGTAGGAAAATCCGTTGGGATCTTTCTACATAAATAGTCATATTGCTGTAAATACAGTTTTGCTCCTTTCCAATCTTTTTTCTTTTTCTCATCCTATTACACTGACTAGTATCTCTAATACAATGTTGAATAGAAGTGGTGAGACCAGACATCCTGGCCTTGTTTCTGATCTTAGGAGGGAAGTGTTGAGTCTGTCACTGTTAAATATGTCAGCTGTAGATTTATTTATAAATGTTCTTTGTCAGATTGAGGACATAAAAAAGTAGGACATAAAATTACTTTGGTGAGAGCTTTTTTTCATGAGTGTGTTGAATTTTATCAAGTGCTTTTTCTGCTCTACAAGTGAAGCTTTTAACAAGTGAAGCTTTCCTTTAATGAACATTGTTATTCTCAAGGTTATATAAGTTGTAAAAAGGTAAACTGAGGCCCATTAAATTTTGAAGAGTCAATTTGAGCAGATGGTTTGAATTGTGCAGCCAAAATGGAAATGATTAGGGGTGCTCTGTGGGTGGCCTATGGCAAAGTTTTTTATAGAAGACACAGAAGCAAATCAAAGAAATTATTTAATTGGCTGTAGCTTAAACAGTTTTATTATTTGGGAAAAATCTAGTTATTTGGCTATTATGATAGTTGTTCTTGAATTTCATTTTCTCAGATTCAAGAAATTTAATTGGCTGTTTATGATTAGTTCTTGCATTTTATTTTATGAGGTTTGAGTGCACTGACTCTGGCTTAGATTGTAGTTTGTTTACGTAGGCTACCTAAGGCACTAGAGTCACCCCACCCAACCTCGTAGCCTCCTTGTTTACAAAGTCAGTAGTTTTGAGGACTATTAAAAAAAGTTCTCTGTTTTTTGTGGCAAATAGATTTAGATCAAAATTCTATTTTATAATATTGAAAACAGAATAAGTTTGTTTTTAGCTAAAATTTTATCACCTCTAATAGAGGAATGTTTATTATTCACTCTTATCTATCTTGAAAGATGGAATGGCTAGCTTTATCCTTTCAAAGTCTGAAAATGCTTATGCCAGCAGTCTCCCATTCTTTCAAAATTTTTAGTTAAAATTCCTTTGGAGTCTCGGATTTTTGTTATAACTTTTAGCCACGGCTGAATTAAAGACTCTGGAGCTTATAATGCTTGGCTTCCACCCAGAGACAAGGTAGGGCTGGAAGAGCCAAGAAAGAAAAGGAAAATTAACAGAGTAGGGCAGATCAACGTTGATGTCACCTGTAAAGTAAGTCCTCATTTAACATAGTCTGTGTGTTCTGCAGCTTTAAGTGAAATGACATTATAAAGAAACCATTTTACCACAGGCTAACTGATATCAGCAAGAGCTGAGTTCCTAAGGCCTCTCTTCACCATTATAAAAAGACATCATTTGTGACCCTGTTGTACAAATCAAGTGTAAGGTACCCGCTGTAATAACTGACACCATTTTCTACAAAATACTCAGGTTCTTTTTTTTCCCTTCATATTCTGCAAAAGCAATTCATGAGCTTTTTGAGGTTAACACAGTCTAGAGAGTAAAAGTTTAGTCCTGGAACCTTATAGATGGTGTTGGATAATAAAAGCAGTGTGATAAACTGGGGTTGTTTTCTCTTTATAATGAATGAGAGGAAAGTATATACAGAGGAAGTCAACCTCTCATTGTGGGTAGCCGCTGCCAAGCACAGTTTGCATTGCCCCTTCATTTTAGTCAGATGATAAATTCAGCTCCTTTATCAGCTCAAAATCAGGCCTTTTATAAACCATTATGGTCAAGCCAGGGAGATGGCTTCCCTTCTGTATAATTTTCTTTGTTGTTTCCTTTTCATAATCAGAGCTGAACACAAAAAGACATATCGTTATATAGTCTATGTTTTTCTCAGCAAAAGGCTTTTTTCTAATTTTGAAAATTTTACAGCATGTCATTTAGAAAGAAACTGAGTAACAAGATATACCCAATTAAAGTTGGCTTACTCTGTAAGACGATTGTTTCCTCAGAAGGAAAGTCCAGCATTAGGCAGACCCAGAATTCATCTAGAAGCTTAACAGTCAGGATGGTTGGTTGGCCCCTCTCAAGTCTTTTGGACTTGCCCTTGTGGCTACGAGATGATTGCCGCTGCTCCATTTATCACCTAGTAGCATCTAAAGCAGGAATTGGAGAAAGTGAAAGGGCAGAAAATCAGTGTCTCTCTTCCATCTTTTATTTCTCTTTTTAATTTTTTTTCTTTTTCAATTATAGTTGACATCTAACATTATATTAGTTTTAGGTATACAGCATAGTGGTTAGACATTTATATATTTTACTAAGAAATTCCCGCCCCCCCATCAGTCCACTACCCACCTGGCACTATACATAGTTACCACAATATTATTGACAATATCCCCTATGCTGTACTTTACATCCCTGTGACTATACTGTAACCACCAATTTGTACTTCTTAATCCCTTCACCTTTTTCACCCAGTTCCCCAACCCCCCTTCCATTTGTCAACCATCAGTTTGTTCTGTGTCTTTAAGATTGTCCGTTTTGTTTGTTCATTTATTTTGTTCTTTAGATTCCACATATAAATTAGATCAGATGGCATTTGTCTTTCTCTGACTTATTTCACTTAGTATAATACCCTCTAGGTCTAGAGACCTGGAGGCAGGCGTGGACTGGATCTGGTGACTCCTAGCCTACTTGGGCCTCCTGCCCTCCGCCTAGCCCCTAGGATGAGTCATTTAAATCTGCCAGTCCTGGTTGTCATTTATGTGCCTTTTCCTAGGTCCTTCTGGTTACCTCGTCTTTCATGTCCCCTTCTGAGAGCCGCAGTGGCTCAAACCCCAACCGCGTTCGCATTTTTGGGCCTGACAAGTTGGTCCGGGAAGCAGCTGAGAAGCGCTGGGACCGCGTCAAAATTGTTTGCAGCCAGCCCTACAGCAAGGTACCTGAGGTGGGAGCTGGGGAGGCAGGTCCTTGGTCCTCAGTGAGGAGAGAGTGGAGGGGCCAATGTGGACTCGCAGAGGGCTCGGAGGGCTGGACAGCTGGTGTCCCCATGGGACTACAGTGAAGCTGGGAAATGGATTTGAGAGCCTCCTCTCCTGTGAGGCTGTTTCCTAGAGGGAGTCTGGGACTACACCTCAGGATTTCACAGGAGGCTGAGGGAGGGGTGGCTGATTTGTTAGGGTGGTGGGCTAGGAGAGGGCCCTGTCAGTCAGCACCAAGAGAATGGAATCAGACGCTGAGTTCAAAACCTGTCCATACCACTCCTTAGCTGTGTGACTTGGGCAAGTGACTTCACCTTTTTGGCTTCACTGATCCTCGTAGTGTGTTAGGAGGCAAAGCTGTGGTAACGAGACCATTGGTAATGACATTACACAGTAGAGGTGTCCTTACCTGTGGGGTGTTCAGCTGGTCGTCCAGGGACACAGGCTCCTCCCATCTTAAGGGTCTGCATCCAGGTGGCAGAGCAGGGAAGAGCCTGGAGCGTTCTATGTTCCCGAAGTGGCACACAGTGCTCCGTCCCTTTTCACAGGCGGGAATTTGGGCATTCGGCCCAGATGTGCTTGGACTCCCAGCAGCCTCTGCCAGTTGTGATGAGGCTGAGGGGCTAAAGCATGTAAAGGACTTAGAGCCTTGTGGATCTGGAGTTAGGGTCCCATAACAGCTTGCTCCCTAGACGAGGGAATGAGCCAGAGAGGGATTTTTCTAAGTGAAAGGGGCTTGGGGTCAGGCTTTGGTCCTTGGCCAGACATCCTGATGCCCTCCCCTCCTTTCCCAGGACTCCCTCTATGGCCTGAGTTTTGTACGGTTTCACAGCCCCCCAGACAAAGGTGAAGCAGAGGCCTCACCCCAGGTAAGCTCTATCCGCCATCCCCAAGAACTTCTTCACCTCCACCCTCCAACAGCCCACCCACTGCACTGACCTTTCGGGACCTTAGAAGGTGACCAAGCTTGGCCAGTTCCGTGTGAAGGAGGAGGATGAAGGTGGCAGCTCCCTGAGACCGGGGGCCCTCTTTTTCAACTGGATCAATAAGACATCCACTGGTAAGTATGGAAAACAAGTTGTGAGTGAGTAGGAGAAAGGGCCTCGAGGCTGGGGCTGGGGGATCGGGGCTGGGGGCCCTACTTCCTAGATCACTGCTGGAATTTGGGAACTACCCTCTGTCCCATGGGTGGGAGCTAGAGGGTCTGATGGTCCATCCCTCATCCTGGATCTACTTCCTCCTGCTGTAGCCACAGCCAGTGACCCAGCAGGACCCAGCTATGCAGCAGCCACACTGCAGGCATCTAGTGCCGTCTCCTCAGCCTCTGCGGCCTCCAGGGAAGTAGGCAGCACCTCCAAGGTGAGATGAGACCATGACGAGGTGGAGGAGGAGAAGAGAAGCCAGAGGCCTTGACTCATGTCTTTGCCCCTCAGCCTCAGGAGTTCCCCAAGGGGAAGAGGAGGTTGGATTTGAACCAAGAAGAAAGGAAGACCCCCAGCAAAGCGTTAGCCCAGCCCTCACCACCTCCCCCTAAGAGACCCAAAAGTGAGCAAATTGCATTCCTTATTCCCATAGGAGCCTGTGCTCCTGTGTCCTAGAGGAGCAGGGGCTGGGACTACAGGTGCGGGTCTCAGGGAGGAGGGTATGAGGGAGGATGGTCTGAGGGAAGAGAGCTGGGGGCTAGGGGTGCAGGTCTCAGGGAGAAGAGTCTGAGGGAGGAGAGTCTGAGGGAGGAGGGCCAGGGGCTTAGTTCCAGTCGTGCCAACCAAATCTACTCTGGCTTCCGCAGTGCTGGCACCCCCCCGTGCCCCAGCCCCCACCTCGGTCCCTGCCCCAGCCCAGGGGGCAGTGTCAGGGAAGCCCCGAGGAGAAGCTGCTGCGCCCAGGGCACCCCGAGCTGGCCCGCAGGAACTGGGAAAGGTCCTCGAGGGTGTGGTGGTGGTGCTGAGTGGCTTCCAGAACCCCTTCCGCTCAGAGCTCCGGGACAAGGCCTTGGGGCTAGGGGCCAAGTATCGGCCCGACTGGACTCCGGACAGCACCCACCTCATGTAGGCCTGTGCCTCCTCCCCACCTCCCTGCCACTTCTCTGTCTCTCCTTGTCGCTTCCATCTTGCTTGCTTTCTCTCTCCATGTCTACCTGTCCCCCAATCCTGCTTCAACTCGTTTTCTCTCTGACCTTACGTCTTTCCCTTTGTTTCCCTGTCTTTTTCTCTTCCTTCCATATCTCTCTCTCTTACTCAGCTCTCCTCCGTCTCTCTGTCCCCCTTGCTTCCCTCTTCCCCTCTACCCCTCAAATCACACCTGACTGACATTCCCCATTCTGCTCCCCCCAGCTGCGCCTTTGCCAACACCCCCAAGTACAGCCAGGTTCTAGGCCTCGGAGGCCGAATTGTGCATAAGGAGTGGGTGCTGGACTGTCACCGCATGCGTCGGCGGCTGCCCTCCCGGAGGTGAGGCCTCGCTGCATGTGTGTGGTGGACACACGTGCACAGACACGCACATGCATGCACACACGGGTCCTGCAGGCTGGGCTCGGGGTCAGGAGAACCTAGTATTGGGGCCTTTTTAGGTTCATTCTGAGCCAGACCCTAGAGCTTCTGCTGGGTGCCAGGTCAGGCTGCACAATGCTGGGCACCCAAGCATCAGGTCTTGCCTTTGAAGGCTTCTCACTTCAATGATGAAATAGTATGGAGGAAGGCCCAAGGGGAAACCACAGTGAGCGGAGCTCTGCAAGGATGGGAAGGGGTTTAACAGGCTGAACGGGCAGAGAGCATGCTGGGTAGAGGAACCAAGGTTGGGGTCAACCTGGCATCCACCTGGAGTGGTTGCAGTGGGAGGCAGTGAGTATTAGGAGAGTGAGTCTAGGGCAGCAGGAGCTGGAGCTATGGAAATCTTTGGAGCTGGAGAAGGCCAGGGTCAGATCTGACGCCCGTGGATTGGAAGGGAGACTTGAGGCATACTCTGTGGGAGAGAAGACAGACCTGAGTGTATTAAGACCTGGGGCTGTGCCTTGTGTCTTTGAGAGACATCTGTGTTTAGGGGGGAGAAGTGGAAGCGGAGGCTGGGACATGGATGGGGTCAGCTAGAAAGAGCTTGCCAGGAAAGAGCTTGCCTGGCACTGCCCTCCAGACATCTCTGGAAGCCAAGAGCATTTTTCTAGGTTTAGCACAAACTCACTTGGCTGCATGATCATCCTGAGCTGATTGAGGTTATTTATGGACTTTATTTATTCCATTAAGTGTGTCATCGCATTTATTACAGAAATATGTATGAGTGTGGTTTACAGAGAACTCCTTTCTCCCCCCTGGGAAGTGTTATGTAACAATCTCTACACCTGCCATTTGCCTCTCTGAAATCTAAAAAATTCAAAGTCTTGAAACCCACCTGGCTCTTCTGTGAGCACTGGGGAGCCATGGAAGGTTCGAAGTGGGCAGTGGCTGGCTCTTGTAAGGGGTGTTGTAAGGAGTGTCGAGGGGAGGCTGCAGGTGGGGACCCTGGAGGAGACCAGGGCCTCACGGGTGGAAATTGGATGGGTTGAGGACACATTTAGGGACAGAGGAACTATGTTTGGATTATTGTCTGCCCGAGAGGGGCAAAAGAGTACATGGAAGAAAAGGCAGCAACACAAACAGTATTTGCAACTGGGTTTTGACCAAAAAAAGTAAATTCAGAAATCACTTTATATTTAAAAAATGTGATGATAGATGGGGGGATGGCTTTCCCTACAACGACCACAAATCGAGTTTTAAAAATCTTTTAATTTAAAATTTAAAGAATCTTTAAAGAAAAAGCTTAGTTAACTTACCATTGATTCTTCAGTCAACTACTACGCTTCAAAGCCTCTGAATTTACCATGAGCCCCACCCTTAACCCCGGGTCTGCAGTGAGTTCGACTTACCTGGGCAGCGTTTCACCAGCTTTGAAATAATTGAATCATGTGCAGAAGGGTCTTAATGTGCAAACCAGGAAAGTAAAGCCAACACGTTCATTGGCTTCTACTGTGTACTTTTCCCTACGATGTGGGGCAAGTTAATCTCTCTGTGCCTTAGTTTCCTCACCTGTAAAATGGGGCTAAAATAGCACCTACTTCAGGATTCAGTGACCTTGTATTTCTCAGGTGTTTAGAACGGTGCCTGGCGCATAGGAAATCCTACATAAGTGTTAGCTGTTGTCATTAGAACAAGGAGGATTTTTTTTCCTGGAGTGTCAGCAGCTAAGAAACCATGATTGTAGTATCAAGGTCTTAAAAAATGTATTTGCTTTAGGGAATTTTCCCTTAATTGGTAGGCATTCTCCTAATGAGAAGCTGACTTATTCTCAAAGGGGAAAATTATTTCTGATTGTTTTCTTTTCTGAAATGGGGCATTTCTTCCCCAAGAGGAGGGGCAGCCAGGCATTGCCCAGGTTTGCCATGTAGGTGGCTGGGCTGACGGGCTCCGTGGGGCCTTCTGGGGCTGAGAGGAGAGGCAGGCTGGGAGAGCCGCTGTGGTTTCCATACTGGGAATTTAATAAATTCCAGTGGCTGTTGTTTCTCAAGCTCCCTCCCTACCCGCCCCGGAGGATGCGATACACTGTCAGTCTGAGGCCCGATTCCTCCTCTAGGTATCTCATGGCAGGGCCTGGCTCCAGCAGCGAGGACGAGGGGGCCCCTCACAGCAGCAGCAGCGGGGACGAAGCCCTCAAGCTTCCCCGAAAGGTCCAATGCCCCCGACCCAGGTGTGGGAGGGTGTCGTGGGAGGAGGACATGGGTCTGTTGTGGTCCCCACAGTCCACTCTTGCCTCCTGGGGCACATACCCCACACACACTCACACTCACACCCACCCAGCCTCTTCTTACTCACCCTCCCTCCTTAGCGCCCCCAGACCAAAACCAAGCCCCCTCAGGCAGTAGGACCCAGCTCACCACAGAGACCCCCGACCCCAGAAGGGATCAAACCAGCCTCACCACGGCCCCAGGAAGATATTGACACCGAGGGGGAGAAGTCAGGTCAGAACCTGAGGAATGAGGGCCTGGGTTCTGGATCACTGGGTCTGAGGGAGGAGGGGGCTGGGGTCCGAGACTTCTGGTTCTGAGGGAGGAGGAGGCTGGGGGCTTGGACTCCTGGGTCTGAGGGAAAAGAAGGTTGGAGACCCAGACTCTCATATCTAAGAGGAGAAAGTGCTCAAAGTTTGAGCTCTTGGTTTCAGGGAGGTGGGGATGGATCCCAAGCAATTGGATCTGGGGGGAGGAGGATGCTGGGGGTTAGGGTCTGGGGTACCTGTGTGAGACTGGGAAGGAGGGTCACCTGTCTTCTCAGAAGACAAGGCGCTGCCTCACATTGATTGAGCTTTCACTCACAGAAGGACAGGACAACAGGGCAGAAGATTCTGGGGACACTGATGATGAGCTGAGAAGGTAGGGCTGGGCTTGGTGGGCAGGGTGGCCCCAGCCTGGGTGAAGAGGATCTGGTCTTCATGCTGTCCTCCCACCTCTTGGTTCCCTCAGGGTGGCTGAGCATAAGGAACAAAGGCCGCCCACTGGCCAGGGGGAGAACGATGAGGACCCGTATGCTGGATCTACAGATGAGAACACGGACAACGAGGGGCCCCCAGAGCCTCCCGACCTGCCGGTCCCTGAGCTCCCGGGTAGGAGACCCTTCCCTTCCCTCTGTAGTCAAGTTTGTCCCTCTTGGTTCTCAGCCATGACTTGCCCAGGCCAGCCTCAGGATCGCTGCCCTCCATGTGACTTGTCTCACTGTCCACCCCCCTCGCCGCCCCATCCCTCCCTGCCTTTATATCCCTCAGTCTTATTCCTTTGCATCCTCCTGTCCTTTCCCCTCTGTCCCTCTCTTGACCTCATGCTGTGACCACCTCTGTCACAGGCCTAACCCCCTTGGCTCCATCCCAGGTGTGAACAGCCACCTGTCACATGGGGCTTCAGCTCCTGCCATTAAAGATCACCTGGGGAGCTTTTTAAATCCTCAGATGCACAGGCCCCACCCCCCAGGCTGTTTTGTTGGTGTTGGGTAAGGCAAGGCTCATGTGATGTACGCTGTGGTCTGTCTGGGACCTGGGTGGTGTTGGCATTGATGTTTGTCACATGAATGCCCAGGGCCTGAAGGCTGAGCAGGTGTGCGGTGCAGTGGCCACTGGAAGCAGTTATTTCCACTGGTTCCTTGTGGGCGATGGGCAGGAAAACTCTCTGACCTTGCAAAGCCCCAAACGTGGCGTCAGCGAGTCGATGGCCTCGAAAGTCAGGTTGAAATGGAGTGAAGAAAGATCCTTCCCGAAGGTCAGAGCCAGAGAAGGCACTAGTCGAGAAGGACCGCGAACCCAGGTGAAGGGTTGGCCAGCTGGGTAGTTACCGACCTAGTTAGGCTCGTTAAGTGGTACCAGCCTGTCTGATTTACTTTGTGTAAGACGCACGTTGCAGTCATAAGAATTGCGTCTCTTACCATTAAAACTAAACAAACAAACAAACAAAAAGCACCCCGGGCTGTTTGAAGGCTGAAGATTTTAAAAGGTGGGGCCTGGTGGGAACCGCTGTCTATCACCATTCCACTGCCAGGTGTGAGTGAACAGCCCTGTCCTGCCACTGCCACAGCCCTCCTGTCTTGTCCCCAATTGTTCTGTGGCTCCTGGAACTCCAGGGGCCTTACCTTGGCTCTTCACCATCTCCCCCAGACTTCTTCCAGGGCAAACACTTCTTCCTGTACGGGGAGTTCCCAGGGGATGAACGGCGGAGGCTCAGCCGCTATGTCACAGCCTTCAATGGGTCAGTCTCCAGGAGTGGGACAGGGACTCGGAGGGGGTGCTGCATCAGGGGAGGGGACGTGACAGGTTGTGGGAAGGAGAGTGATCAGGAGGGTGGAGAAGGGGTGTGCCCCGCGGGATGGGCACAGACCATGGAATTCATTGCCTGCTCTGCTCACTGCTGGGGAGCCCTGCTGCTTAGCTTCCCCTCAGTGTCCTCTAAACTGAGGTTCCCGCCATTCTTCTGGAAGGGTTTGTGACAGTGGGAGCTGTTGGTAACATGGAAGTGGCAAGGACAGCCCATGGGAGAATGGGGACCCACAGGCAGCCTCTAGAGGACATGGGTGGGGATAGGAGAGGATGGCTTTTGAGAATGGCTGGAGAGTGGGATGTCGGCAGAGGGGACACTGATTCTCAGCCTCTTTTCTCCTGTTAGGGAGCTTGAGGACTATATGAGTGACCGGGTCCAGTTTGTGATTACAGCACAGGAATGGGACCCCAGTTTTGAAGAGGTGAGTCCAAAGGGGCAGGAAGAGGGGGACCCAGCCCGCCCTGGCAATCCTTTCCTTGCTCACATGTGTCCCTTGCCCCAGGCCCTGATGGACAACCCCTCCCTGGTGTTCGTCCGCCCGAGATGGATCTACAGCTGCAATGAGAAGCAAAGGTTACTTCCTCACCAGCTCTACGGGGTGGTGCCCCAGGCCTGAAGTACATTCTTGTGCATGTGTGTGTGTGTACACATACACACGTGCACGCACACACACATTGAGTTTAATAAAGGTGACTTGGTTTGGAGCCGCTGCCCCTCTCAGGAGTCTCCCAGAACCTCCAGGGAGCTTCCAGCTTTCTTTCTGTTTAGTTTTTGCCTCCCATCTGAGGGCCAGGCTCTGATAGAGAAGGAACTCTTAGTCATTTCTCCCTGGCCCCTTGGCCCTAAGATAGCAGCTGGCAGGGAATTGGGGATCCAACACTCAGCTGATTCCAACCCTCTGGGCCTGTTCCCAGGTCCCTTGTGGGTGTTGGAGGCCTGGGTGCTCGTGAGGTGTGCCTCTCTCTTGAAGTCTCAGCTCCCTGGCCAGGGATGTCTCCCTTTCTCCAAGGCTTTCAAAAGTAGCTCTGTACCCATCACCAGCATGGTTTTATTAATACCTTGTTTGGGATGCAGACTGGGGGAAGGGGAATTTTAATCAATCCACCCAAACCCTGACCCCTTCAAGACCGTACCACATTTAAGGTGGGAGCTGAGCTGGGTTTTAGGGAGTCAAGGCAGAAGATGGGATGGCATTTGAGGCAGGGGCCAGGAAGCAGGCACCGGGTCGGGGGTGGGGCATTAAAGAGCATTGCCACCTGTGGTGAGGAGGCTTTAGCGGCAGATCTGGCTGGAAAGGTGAGCACACAGTCTTTGCAGCTGTGCTGTCCAGTGTGGGAGCCACTGGACATGGGTGGCCATTTAAATTTACTACAATGAGATGAGAGGAAAAATTCACTGTCCCAGTCACACTGGCCACACTTCGAGCACTCAGTGGCTGCTGTGTTGGATGGCACAGACAACATTTTTGTCCTGAAGGGCTGTCGACGCCAGGTCAACCTTGGACATTTCCTGGGGAGGCGGGGGGGTGGGTCAGGAAGGAGTCTGAGCAGCACAAAGGGCAGGGTCACCTGGGTTCGAGATCTGCCCTTTGGTAACCTTTTCTTGGACATTCCAGGCCCTTTCCAAGCTTCTGCTTCATCAACTAAGCAAGGGCCACCAATCTCAATCCTTTCCCGTTCTTGACCTTTGTTTATTCATCTGTAAGATGAAGGTGGTATTAGGCTCTGCATTCACTCATTCGTTTATTCACTCTCACATGTACTCATAACTCACTGTATTCGTTTCCTGTTGTTGCTATAACAAATTACCACGGACTTAGTGTCTTAAAACAACAGACAGTTCTTTAGATCTGGAGGTCTGAAATCTGAAATGGGTCTCACTGGGCTAAAAATCTCAATGTGGGCTGGCCTGTGTTTCTTGGTGGGTGAAGGGGAGAATCTGCTTTCGTGGCTTTCTTTTCCTGCTTCCAGCAGCTGCCCAAACATCCTTCCCCTTTGTAGTCAAAAGCAGCGAAGGCCAGGCCAGTCTTTTTCACACTTCATCACTCTGACACTGACTCTTCTGTCTCATTCCTCCATGTTTAAAGACTTGTGATGACATGGAGCCCACCTGGATCATCTGTAATCATCTCCCTGTTATAAAGTCAGCTGATTAACGACCTTAATTCCTTCTGCTACCTGGATGCTTCTTTGTCACATAACCTATTCCTAGATTCCAGGGATTAGGATGTGGCATCTTTGGGAGGTCATTGTTCTGCCTTTCACACCCACTGTGATTGAGACACTAGGGCTGCAGTGTGAAAAAACACACAAACCCCCACTCCCATAAGGCTGACATTCTGCTGGGGGAGAGACGGTGGGTGTGTACTGCAGCAGTCAGTGCTGAGGGAGCAGATAAAGCAGGGCAGCATTACTCAAGTGATGATAGCGGTCGGCAGGGAGAGGGTGCTTTAGGTAGGGTCATGGGGGAAGGCGTCTCCGAGGACTTAACTCTGCAAGGACTTGGCAGAAGGCAGTGTCTCAGGAAACTGGTCCAGGCAGAGGAAAAGCAAGTGCAAAGGCCCTCAGGCAGGACGCAAGGAGCAGCAAGGCCTCAGGGTGTCAAGAGACCCAGGATCCACCCTGACTTAACACTGCCTCATTATTTGGTTGTAGACCAATCCCATCTCATGGCTTCAGTTTCCCCATCTGTGCAAGGTAAGGTTGGACCTGATTATTAACCCCTCAAATGAGTTTGTGCTGGCATAGCGTTGATAGTGGTGTTTGCTTTGGAGGAAATCTCTCCAAATAGCTCTGTCTGTGAACATGGACACAAGTCGTGCTGCCAGGTTTTAAGGAGACTCGATTCCTTACCCACCCAGCCCTCCCCCAAGGCCTTGCCATGTAGCCTGCAGCCTGCTCATTTCCATGTCCCTGCTTGGTTCTACCCCGTATGCTGGAGATTCCACAAACCATCTCAGTCCATCCTCCACACCTTTCAGATCTCAGCCCAGACATTACATCATCAAGAAAGCCTTTCCTATAACTGCTGTGATAGTACATGGTAGGTATACACTCTTACCGTACTGTATCATAGTTCTAACTTGATTTATGGCCAAACATACCAATTTCTTTCTCTATAATTTTCACTTTTTGTGTCTTAAAGATTCTTTCACTACCCCTAAAGTTACTAAGATATTCTTTATTTCCACCTAAATGTTATAGAGTTTTGTGTTTCAGTTTTAGCTCTTAAACCTCTAGAAACTTCTGTGTATGGTGTGAGGAAGGGATCTGTATTAGTTTCCTATTGCTGCTGTAACAAATTACAAGCTTAACAACAACACATATTTATTTTCTTATAGTTCTGGAGGACAGCATTCCAAAATCAGCCTCACTGGGCCAAAATCATGGCATTGGCAGACCTGGGCTCCTTCTGGAGGCTCTAAGGGAGAATCCTTGACTTTTCCAGCCTTGAGAAGCTGCTGGATGCCTTGCTTCATGGCCCTGCATCACTCCAGTCTCTGCTTCCATTGTCACATCTTCTCTGACACTTCAGTTTTCCTCTTTTCCATATAAGGACCCATGTGATTTCACTGGGCCCATTGGAACAATCAGGAAGACCTCCCTATCTCAAGATAAAATCCATAATCACATTTGCAAAGTCCCTTTTGTCATGCATGTGCTAACATACCAGCTTCTGGGGATTAGGACGTGGACATCTTTGAGGAACCATTCTACCTACCATTTTAATTTTTTTCCCTCTCTCAGCTCACTTACAGATTAGCCTGTCCTTTCTCCACTCATCTACCACAGGGTTTGCAAACTACAGTCCATGGGCAATATCCAGCCTACCTGCTACTTTTATAAATAAAGTTTTATTGGAACACAGTCACACAATCATTTATGTATTGCGTGTGACTGCTTTTATGTGATAATAGCAGAGTTGAGTAGTTGTGGCAGATGCTGAGTGGCCTGCAAAACCTAAAAATATATGCTAATGTATGTGATCTGATCCCTTACAGAAGTTTGCCAACCTGATCTACAGGTGAGGGTTGATGCATGTCAGGACCACGCTCCCTACTTGTTCTTCAAAATGGACTTTGCGTCATTATGTTTTTGTTTTGTGTGTGTGTGCCCACTACTTGATTAGTGTCCACTCCCTTCACTAGACCAGGTCTATCTTGACTGCTGTGTTCCTAACACCCTGTGCAGGTTCCAGCACACAGTAGGTGCTTAATACATGTGTGGAATGAAGAGCCATCCAGTGTTAGCTCAAACTTATTAATGGGAGAAACTGGCTCCAGAAGGGAACTGACTTTGCCCAAGATGATGCTTGCACGCAAGGTCCTCGTTAACACTCCTGATTTATGAGTAAGGCATCTGAGTCCAACAAAATGACCAAGCGTGTTCAGGCTGTGTAGCTTGTATGTTGTAGGTCCAGACTGGCTCCAAAGCTTGTGCTTTAACATTTTTATACTATCAATAGTATACCCTTCGTTCTTGCTTTTTTCATATAGTATATCTTGGAATCTTTCCACATTAGAACATAGAGAGCTTAGTTTCTCTTACAGCTACATCTCCCTATGATTATACTGTAATTCAGGAGCTGGTCCCCTTTTGACAGGCACTATCAAAGATGGATTGTTTCCCATCTTTGGGCACAACCATTGCCCTGAAGTGAACACCCTGGCCCTTATGCCTTGTTTATGTGCTTTGAGTTTATAGGATAAATTCCTAGACAGGAGCATGTGTGCATTTTAATTATTTTACAGATACAGTCAAACAGCTAAAACAGAAGCACAATTTAACCTACAACAATAAGGATAGACCTTGTTTCTCCACACTCACCAACCCACGACACTAGTGGACTTTTTACCTTTGTGGGAAAAACCAGAGCTGAAAGCTACAGCTTTAGGTTCATGGTCTGGGGCCCAGCCATTAACTCTGTGGGAGGCGCAACCCCATCCCCAAAACGGAGTAGCAGAGAATTCCTCTGCCTTGTGAGGTTGAGCCCTTTATGAGGGGCCAACCTTCCCTGCCATCTAGAAGAGGCAAGTCCATTAAGACTGGTTTAGGAATGCCACCTCTTTATTGATCGGGGCTGGAGGCAGGGGGGCCAGTGAGCCAAGGGGAGGGCTCACTCCCGCTCGCCCTGGTTCTCAGCTTGGTGGTGGCTGCGCTGGTGAAGGAGCAGGAGGCATCTCTGGCCGAAGACCTGACTACAGCTGGAGCAGCGATGCCTGGCTGTTGCCTGGCCGCCGGGCACGGTGGGGGGGTCGTGACACAGGCGATGGGCAGCCAGTCTGGAAGGGAATGAAAAAGCCTTGGGGCAGTGTGGGCAAGGATAGGGGCGGGCGTCGGTGGCATGATGTGTGTGGCGGTGGGCTGCCAGCTTGGAGGGGTAGCAGAAGGACTTGGAGCAGTCTGGGCATGGGTAGGGACGGGTGGGCGCATGGGTCCAGAGGTGGGCTGCCAGCTTGGAACGGTGGCCAAAGGCCTTTGGGCAGTGTGGGCACGGGTGTGGGCGAGCGCCGCTGTGCGTGAGGCGGTGGGCTGCCAGCTTGGAGGGGTAGGAGAAGGCCTTGGGGCAGTCGGGGCACGGGTGGGGGCGGGCGCCGCCGTGTGCCAGCCGGTGCGTGGCCAGCTTGGATGGGTAGGAGAAGGCCTTGTCACAATCCGGGCAGCGGTGCAGGCGCTGGGGCGGGGGCCGCCGGCGGGGTCGGGAAGGTGGCCCCACAGACGCATCAGGTCGTGGAACTGACTGGCGGGGCTTCTTAGGCGAACCCTGATGCGGAGCTAGGGGACAGGAGGGCTGGTGGGCTCCAGGCAGCAGCCAGCGTCCTGGGGCTAATCCAGGCTCCCCAACCCATCCTGCACCTCGAATATCATACTGAAATTCCCCAAATTAATGTTCCTGTTCCCCAACCCCTGCCACCCATTATCCTAAGGGGCTCCCCAGATCACCACAGCTAAGGCTTCCCCCAAAGTTACTTAGGTATCCGCTTCTATTTTCTTCCTAAGTGATAACACTGAATTCCCGTATGTCATCCTCCTTGACCCTCTGTAATTTCCTGAGCCCTAGCAATGATCACCCTAAAGCTGACCAAGAGGACTACCCAGGATGACATTGTGAGGGATCCCAAATGGTCATCTCCCTGGGCCCTCAAACTTTCACCCTGAGATTCCTGGAGAATGTCCTCTCCTTCCCGCCCCCGCCCCAGGCGTGGTGGTTCTCACCTCCTTTGGTCACTAGTTCTTTGCCAGTAGTAGGACTAGGATCGGTGGCCTTGGCCGTGGACTCTGTTTCTCGCTCCAGCATCCTGCTGGCCCAAGAACCTAAAGGGAGGGCCTAGGGCCGGGAAGTGGGTGAAGCAGGTGATTACCAGGTTGATGGGGATGGAGCAGGAAGGCCTAAAATCAGGAGTCTGTCCAGTCAGTCTGTTTAGGAGCTGGCTCTACTTACATCTGGGATCCTAAAGCGAGTGTGAGAACTGAGAGATGACTGAGCCTGAGCACGATGGGCGGGGCTATGCAAATCTGACCTAGAGGCCTTCCCTCTGCAATTTGGACCCAGGGTCGGAGCCTCCAGTGGGACCTCTGCAACTTAGCGGTCCTAAGCGCTGAGCCGTGGGGCCTATGCCCAGAGTAGGCGGAACCTCTCCATCAGAACTTCTCAGCCTTGGTACCTACGAAGGGGATGGGTGGAGCTATACAAATAGAACCCCTCGTGGGCTGCTCTGCAGCCCGGATCCAGGGGAGGGGCCTAAGAGATCTGTGGGCGAGATTTCACATCGAAGAGGTAGCTTTACCTGGCTCTTGGCTTAGTCTCATTCCATTGACGCCGCCTGGACCAGTAAATTTCTTCTTTGCCGCTAAATTTCATCCCAGGCATGGGGTTGGGGCCGCGAGGTGTAGAGGGCAGACCTAGGAAAAGACAGAAGGAACATATTGCGATCCAGAGACCCCTAATGGATTTCTCTTTTGGGATCCCAAGCGTCCGACTCAATGCACCCTTCGGGATCCTTGCATTCGAGTACCAATGCACCCTCCCCAAGGCTCAGGCACTGATGCAGTCCCTCCGGAACCTATGCGTCTGGACCTCAATCGATCTCCGGGAGATCCTAGCGTCCTGCCCCTAACCATTTCCCGAAGACCCAGGCGTCTGGGCCCAGACTCCTGCACTCTCACCTGCGGACGGCCGGTCCCCGGTAGCGGGGCTCTAGGCGCTGCCCTCGGACGCCGCGGAGTCACACCTCCCGCCGCGCGCCCAACATCGTAGGGGAGCGCAGGGAGCGCGCGCGAGCGTTTGGCCCTGCCTCATTTCCGTCCCTGCCTCATTTCCGTCCCCTCCGCCCACGCCTGTGGGGGCGTCAGTACGCATGCGCAGTCTCAGCTTGCAGGGGCTGGCGGGGTAGACCCGAGGGCGGGTGCGCGAGGCAAGCAAGTTGGTGAGCGGGCGCAGCAACAGCGGTCCAAAAACTGTAGGGAAAATGTACGGCAGCTCGCGAGGCCTACGGTGGCTGACTGGAGTCAAGTACATGTAGAAGCCAATACGAAGAAGCTGCCTTTAGATCTTTCACTGAGACAGCACCCAGCTTTTCTGTGCTCCTCTTCTTTTCGAGCATTTTGCTAGGAGCCTGATTTCCATCTCCCGAGGCAGTTTCAAGAGCTGGCTGCCCATTCCACCCCTCAAGTCCTGCTAATTCGTGGAGAGAGGGCGGGGCGGGGCTCCAGGCCGAACTGACGCCCAATAAAACGCACGTGATTTGCATAGCGCCCCAGCACCCTTTGCCATTGGCTGATTGAAGATTCTCAGCCCCTGGCTCCTCAATGCTTTGGCCCAGCGGAGAGAGGGTGCCCAGGCCAGTGTTACGGAACGGCTGGAGCTACCTGGGGTGACATGCTTGGCACCCTTCCCCAAGCAGTGACCATGCACGTTTCCGCCCAGTAATGGAATGACTGTGAAGTGCCCATAAAAATCCGCCCAAAGGTGGGTCTTCAACCTGATAACCAATATGGTCTGGCGAGCCCTGGGAACCTGGCGAGTTAGACGGGAGTTATTTGGGCTCTGGAGCCAGATTGCATGGTAAGTGGTTTGAAATCTTGGCTCTGCCACTTTCTAGCTGTGTGACCTTGGGCAAGGCACTTCATCATTCTGCGCCTCAGTTTTCTCGTCTATGCAATCAAGGGTTGTTAGGATTAAATTCAATAATCAATGGAAAATGTTTAGAACAGTGCCTGCAGTGCCCAATAAATATTACCAACATTGCTTTTTGGGTTTATTGTGGATTAAACTAGGTAATGGCAGGGTCAAGGTTGTCCCAGGAACCGCAAAGGCACAGATCTCAAGGTGGGAAGGATGGTGCTGTGTTCAGGGTGTCTCTCCCATCGTGCCATGCCATGCTCCAGGCCCACTGACTTTCCATTTCCTGTATGTGCTATGGTCAGTCCTACCTCAGGTCGTTTGTACTAGTTGTGCCCTCTGTCCCCAAGGCCCTTCCTCCATCAATTTGCTTGCTGATTCCTACCCCACATCTCAGTTCAAATATTACTGCTGCAGAAGGCCTCCTCTGCCCGCCCGAGCTCATGGAGCCCCACTCCCTCCATTACTCTGTTGTCTCATCCCCCTTATGTGCACTTAACACAGTACACCTGTCTTCTAGAATGTATGCTCTGTTAAGAGGGACAACCTGTTGATCTTGTTTATCTTTGTCCCCAGGAACAGGGCTTAACACAATAAATCTGTATCATGAATGCTTAACACAATAAATCTGTATCATGAATGCTTGAAAGAATTAATATCCAAGCTCTCTGTAATGTAAGGTAGAATGATGGGGAAAATGTAGGACTTGAGGTCAAGGAGTTGGCAAGAGGTCTAAACCAAATGGAAAACCAAGGGAGGGTTTATAAACACAGAAAGTAACGTGAACTAGTTTAGATTCCTATATACTCTTTTTTGAACCATATTTTTAGGTTATGGAAAATCACAAACATACACAGAAGGAGAGGGAGGAGAAGAGTTTAACCAACTCATCACCCAGGTTCACATGGCCAATCTTGTTTCATCATTCTCCAAACACCCCTCCTTGAGACCACTGAATTATTTTGAAGCAAATTCCAGCTATTTCACCCAGAAACACTTTGGTTTGTGTCTCTCTAAAAAAAAGAATGCTCTCTCTTTTAAACATAATCACAATATTATGATCACACTGTTCAAAATTTAGAGTCATTTCTTAATGGTATCACGTCTCCCATAGTGTTCAAATTGCCTCCATGTATAGCTGACCTTTAAACAATGTGGGTTTGAGCTGAGTGGGCCAATTAAAAAAAAAATCTGAGTATAAGTGGACTCCGCAGTTCAAATCCACATTGTTCAAGGGTCAAATTAATCTTTTTTTTTCTAAGCACAAAGTTTTATTTCAAACATACAAAAGAGTCAAGAGAATAATAGAATTGTTCTCTGCATTTAATAATGGAATTGGCCAGCAACAATTACTCAGTCATGGCCATTGTTGCTTTATTTCCCGCCCCCACTCCTTCTAGATGAATTTGAAGCTATATAGCAGACATCATATACCATAAATATTTCTATATTACACTTGGTTTGTTTGAATCAATATCTAAACAAGATCCACACGTTGCATTTGTGTGATGTGACTCTTCATTTTCCTTTTCATTGACATTTCAAAAGTCTCACTCTGGTTGCTGCATGAAAATAGATTGTAGGGAGGCACAGTGGAAGCCAGAAGCCTAGTGAGGCAGCTGCTATATATTAGTTACAATATTAATCACCAGCATATATTTCTCACTTATACCAGAGTGATTTATATCACTAGTGATTGATGTGTTCATTTATTTAATCCTAAAGCAACTTTTTAAAAGGAGATGCTACAATTATTTTCATTGTACAGAAGAGGGAAATGAGACACAGATGGGGGAGGTCATTTATCCAAGGTCACACAACCAGGAAGTAGCAAGGCCAAGGTTTGAACGCTTGAAGCCTGGCCCTGGAATCCAGGTAATTTGCGTTTCTGCTTTGCTGCCTCTTCTAAACTTTGGGATTCTTTTGTTCTTTTGAGAGAAAAATATTGAAACTATAGAACAATTAACCTGTACAAACATAAATGCAGATATTCTTACTCAAAATAAATAAGTGACTGGGGCAGAGGGTGTGATGCTGGAAAAGTAGCCTGACTGGAGAGGTTAACTCAACAGGGCCTAGTGATGAGTTGGGAGGAGGTGGCAAGACAGTGAAGAAGTCAAGGATGGTGATGAAATAATGAGAGCCAGCCCCCACTGAGAGCTTGTTCTGTGCCAGGTGCTGTCCCCAACTATTTATATGTGTGAATTCAGTGGATCTTTGCCATGAGGGAGAAACTATCTTCAACCCCATTTTACAGATGAGAAAACTGAAACCCAGAATAAGGTTTTGAGCTGGAGGTCACACAGCTGGGAAGAATGAAGCCAAAGTTTCTAACTAACTCTTGGAACACCTGACAGATGACCCTACAAAAACACCGGAGGGTGTGCATGCCTTCAAGTGACAGGTTGGTGGTCAAGAATCCTGCAGAAACATCAGAAATGAGCCCCAGGGGGTGAGGTGGCATTATTTGGGGGTCCCCCACAGTAAAGAGTACCTGAGGGTCTCCATTTTCCTGGCTCCTCCCTTCCCTAAGCTCCTGGGAATCTTGGCACCTTCCTTTGTTTTGACCCTGCTGCCTGAGCCTCTCTCCCCGACCCAGACCAAGAACTCACCTCTGGGTCTTCACTCAGCTTGGGCCAGGCGTGCAGGAGACCTCAATGTGAGGAATAAACAGCAAAGTTCTCTCCTCAACTCTGAACTTTCCTGTCTGTTTTTCTCTTTTCCAGGTGCCTCCTGGATCTGAGAGATTCTCTTTCTCTTTCTGCAGATTTCTCCCTGCTCTAATATTCTGACATCTCTTTCCATCTGTCACAATCTTTTAGAATCTCCAAGTGTGTCTTCATGACCTTATTTCTTTGATAAACATCTCGTTTCAATTCTTTATCTCTCCATATATCTCTGAAATCTCCAGGTCTCTCTCTTTAGTATCTCTGAGTGTTACACTCTCAAGTCTCTGAGGGGCTCTCTGAGTCTCTCCCCTAGTAAAGATCACCAGGAATACTAGGAGTCTGGCAAAGTTTGGTATTAATGACTTGATATAGCAAGGAGAGGGGAGCACTAGCTGTTTTCCCTTCAAGGGGACAGAGAGTTATAGGATTTTTAGGAAAAATGGCATGTATATTAAATTTAAATGAAACGAAGCTTGATAGGCTGAAGTCAAAGCAGACCTTGTGGAAAGAAATTAATGTGGGGCTTGGCCTGAGAATCCCATCCAAGGTCTGTGCCTTGCAAACTGCGGAGTTAAGACAACTGTGGGATGTGCAGTTGACTTTTGAAGAATGCACAGGTTAGAGGCAGCCCCCCCCTCCGACCAGCCCATGCAGTTGAAAAGCCTCGTATACCTTTTGAATCCCCCCAAATTTAACTACTAATAGTTTACTGTTGACCGGAAGCTTTATCGAAAACACAAACAGTTGGTTAATACATATTTTGTATGTCATATGTATTAAATACTGCATTCTTACAGTAAAGTAAGCTAGAGAAAAGAAAATACGTACATAATTTTATGCATTCATGATGTATCTTTTTCTTATTTTTTTCATATTTCTAGGCTATGTGATTTGTCTGCAAATTTTTTCAAATTGTCACAATCTACCCCCAAATTTCCAAAATATTTAATGAAAAAAAAAATCCATTTATAAGTGGACCAGGGCAGTCCAGACTCATGTTTTCCGAGGGTGAACTGTAGTGGCCAGAAACCCTTCCTCTGGAGCATGTGGGCTGGAAATCATAATTGTTTCGCTGTGACAAAGTGGCTTAGACTCTCCAGACAAAAGTGGTAGGATTTCAAACCACACACTTCAGGCAGGCTGTGACCAGACAACATAGTTCTCAAGTTTAGGTCCTTGGTGTAAACAACAACAAAACAAGCCATGTTCAGAGGTTCACATCCCAACAGAAGCCAGATGATCCCAACCTAATTTGCAAGATGTAATGCAAATTCATTTTTTTAAAAAAGATTTCTTCCTAGGAAGAAATAAACATTCCTGATAAAACAAGCAATTTTAAAATAAACTTTAATGGGATCGAGTGTTGTTCTGGAAGCCAGGCACCCAGTCAGTAGTCCTTGAAGTGACCTGGAGCCAAAGAATGAGGAGCCAACCACCTTCTTTTCCTATAAGATGGCCCCTGGGCTGTGAGTGAATTGGGGCCTCTTGTTGAGTTTCTACTTCTCCCTCTGTCTGCGCCTCACCCAGCGTCTCTCCCTTGGCCTTTGAGTGTCTCCATGTTCCTTGATTCTCTGAGTCTCACTATCTTCTCGGTCTCTCTTGCCTCCCCACCGCCCCTGGACCCTGCCCTGGTCCCACCTTCAGGCCCGCGGCCCCTTTAAGACAGGCCCCGCCCCCGCGCCCGCGCCCGCGCCCGCAGCCTCTTTAAGGCGGGCCCTGCCCTCGCCCGGTACGTCTGGGTCAGCGGGGTACACCCGGCTTCCGAGGCCGCTGGCCACCGCTGGGTGTGCACCCGGCAGCTGGCGCGATGGCGCGGGCCACACTGAGGGTCGCGGGGCGGTGGCTCAGCCAGCACAGCCGGGCTGGAGGCCCCGTCCTCCTGCGGCAGGTGACAGCTGGCGGGCTGGAGAGCGGGATCACCCGGCCGGGGCCGTGGCGGGGGCGAGGGCTGCACTCCGCGGTCCTTTAAAACGGAAACGATCGAGGAGCCCAGGCTCGGAGCCGGTTCCTGGCTCTTTTACTGAAGAGGGTGCCGGGGACCCTGGATTGGGGGTATTAGAAAGTGGATACTCTTCGGTCCTCGTGGAGTAGGCTGCTGGGGCCCCAGACTCGTGCATCTGGGGGAGGGAAGTGGCTGGGGTTTCTGCTTCTGGCTCTTAGGAAGGGAATCGAGGGGAGGCCTGGACTCTCGGGTCTCTAGTGAATGGGGTTCTGGTTCTGCGCTCTCACCGGCCCCCCCACCCCTTCCCAGATGTTTGAGCCCACGAGCTGCACCTACACGTACCTCCTGGGTGACAGAGAGTCCCGAGAGGCCATTCTGATCGACCCCGTTCTGGAGACTGCGCCTCGGGACGCCCAATTGATCAAGGAGCTGGGGCTGCGGCTTCTGTATGCTGGTCAGTCTCGGGGTCAGACTTCTGATCTGAGGGAGGCAAGGGTGGGAGCTGGGAATCCTGCATCGCCTCTGTGCTCCCCTGGACCTGGCGCTTCTCTCTCTCCCAGTGAACACCCACTGCCACGCAGACCACATTACGGGCTCAGGGCTGCTCCGGTCCCTACTCCCTGGCTGCCAGTCTGTCATCTCCTGCCTTAGTGGGGCCCAGGCGGACCTGCACATAGAGGATGGGCAGTCCATCCACTTCGGGCGCTTCGTGAGTTGGATGCTGGGTCCCCAGAGGGTAGTGGCCCGGGCTTATTGGATTTAAGAGAAGAGAGGACTGGGGGCCTGGCCTACTGAATTTCTGTCTCTGGGTGGAGGGTACTATTAACCCAGGTGGGGCACTGGGACGAGAGGCTCTGGGCAGGTGTGTCTCTGGCCAAGACCCTAAAGTCAACAGTACTTAGGGAGTTTCCTGGGGCTTTGGTGTGGCTCCTTTGACCTGGTGCCTCCCAAAAGTGGATTGGGGGCTGAAATGCGGAGGCTGGGACTGAGGGAGACCCAACCTGCTTTCTGAGAGCCACATCTGAAGGAAGTAACATCCTGTTGCCCAAGGTCAGGACTTGGGAGAGGCCAGCGAGGCGCCTAGGGTGCAACGTTTAAGGTGCAATGTTTAAGGAGGCGCTCACTTTCAGGGTCAGAGCCCTCCAGTGAACTTGGCTCCTTAAATGCTGCTCCCTGGCTGCAGCCCTGCCTCTCCCGTCAGTCTGGCCCCAGCCCTGCTATTGTCCCACACCAGAACCATCTGAAGGTACCTACGTCCTCTCTTTTCTTTGCCACAGGCATAACGGACAAGTTTCCGGGCAGAATTTCAACCCTGGGCACTATGGAGGAATGGGAAGGGCGCTGGGCGGGGATGGGGTGATGGTGGTGGGAGAGGAGGGTTGCCGCTCAGAAGGAGCGGAAACTGCCAGCAGCTTGCTAAAGATGTAGAGAATTTGGCTGACTTTGGCAGCAGAATGTCAGGTGACAGGATGAGGACTCTGCCTCCAGGTTAGAGGGTTTTGCTAAATGGAGATAGTTTATCTTAGTCAGCATTTAGCTGACATGATGGCTGAGTATGGGATCAGAGGATTTAGCCTCTTTATTTCAAGCCTTTTTCTGGAAGAAGATTTAAAAAAATGGTTACACATTTATGCAAACGGTACACAACAGTCAGGTGCTAACAAGCATTTCTTGGGCTGAGAAACCTTAGAAGAGATAAAAATGATTGGATTTTGTGTCAGGATGAGCCCGTTGTTGAACTGAATAAGTGATGTTTTCAGTGACTGCTGAGGGTTCAGCTGAGGTGGATTTAGCTTGAGTGTTTGCTTTTTTAAATGGCTTTATTGGCATAATGCACAAACCATCCAATTTACCATGTAAAGTGTACAGTTCAGTGACTTAGTATATTCACAGAGTTGTACATTTGTCACCATAATTGATTTTTAAATATTTTCAGCACTCTAAAGAGAAAACCCACAGCCCTTAGCTGTCATTCCAGCTGCTCAGTTCATCTGTACAGCCTTAGGCAACCACTAGGCAACCGCTAATCTACTTTCTATTTCTATGGAATTGCCTATTATGGATATTTCATAGAAATGGAATCATACAATATATGGCCTTTTGTGACTGGCTTCTGTCACTGACCATATGTTTTTAAGGTTCATCTATGTTGTAGCATGTATCAGTACTTCATTTCTTTTTATTGTTGGATAATATTCGATTGTATGGATCTACTGCACTTATTAATTCATTCATCAGTCTATAGACAATTGAGATGTTTCCCCTTTTTGGCTATTATGAATATGCTGCTATGAGTATCCTTGTACAGTGTATGTGTGGACATGTGTTATTATTTCTCTTGGGCACATACCTAGGATGGAATTTCTGGATCATATGATAACTCTATATTTAACAGTTTGAGGACCTGCCGGACTGTTATCCAAAGTGGCTGCACCATTTTATGTTCCCACCAGCAGAGGATGAGGGTTCCAGTTCTTCCACACTTTTGTCAACACTTGTTATTATCTGGCATTATGATTATTCAGTATTTTGTTTGATTTTTACCTGAGTTCTTTATAAACCTTTAGAGATGGGCTCATTTTTTTTCTCTCCCTTAGTTTTCTTTCCCTACTTCTAAAAATTGAATTGTAGTATACATATAATAAAGTATACATATTGTACATGTGAAGCTTGGTAGGTTTTTACATGTTCACACTTGAGTATCCACCACCCAGATCCAGATACAGAACATGCCTATCACCCCAGAACCTTTTCTTGTCCCTCTTTCTGACCCTCGACACTCTGCCTGTTCTGGGTCTTCTAAACAGGAATCATACAGTGTATTCTCTTGTTCTGGCTTCTTTCACTGTATGTAATGTTGTGTATGGTTGTAATTCTTTCCTTCTATTGCTATATAGCAGGAGTTGACAAACTTTTTCTGTAAAGGACCAGATAGTAAATATTTTTGGTTTGCAGGCCATATGGTCTCTGTCACAACTATTCAGTTCTGTTGGTATGAAAGTAGCCACAGACGATGCATGAATGAATAAGCATGGCTGTGCCCCAATTGAACTTTACTTAAAGCCACTGAAATTTTATTCAATAATTTTCACGTGTCATGAAATATCATTCTTATTTTGATTTTGTTTTCAACCATGAAATGGTGTAAAAACCATTCTTAGCTTTCAGGCCTTATAAAAGCAGGTGGCAGACCCAATTTGGTGCACCAGCCATAGCTCAGCAACCCCGGATACAGATAATTACATTGTGTGAAGTTATGAGAGTCTGTCCATTCTCCTTTTGATGGCTGATTCCAGTTGGTCCTGTTACAATAGCGCTGCTGTGAAGATTCTTGTACAGACCTCTTGACTGACATTACCCTTGACTGCAAGGCATGGACTTGCTGGGTCACAGAATTGACTTATGTTTAATTTTAGTGGAAACTTTCCAGTGCCCCAGAAACAGCTTTTTGAATTGTCTGTACATTGTACACTCTTAGTGGGCCATATTTAGGTGTTTTATTGTAGAATGAATTTTCTATTTTAATACACAGTCATTGAAACTTGAACATTTTACTTCCCATGAGGGCTGGTAGATTCAGAAAGTTAGTTTCCTGTTAAGTGTGTTGATTGAGTGGTGTGCTGCCCAAGATACTGATTTCCCAGATCCCATATTCGAGATTCTGATTTGTTTGGGGTGGACACAGGGAATCAGGTGACCGTTGTGTGGCCCACATGAGAATTTCAGTGCTTCCTCCTTTTTGGAATTAAATATTTGAATTGTGGAGCAAGTCTTTCCCACCCTCAATATTTTTTAACAATGTCAGCATATAGAAAAGTTGAAAAAAGTTTACCACATACGCCTCTATCCATCCATCACTCCATCTTATTTTGTTCCCGCAAAAGAAAGGAAGAAGGTTTAGCTGATGGAGGTTCAGAGTATTTAACTACAATGGAAAATAGCATTTGGGGTTTCTGAGTTGTGAGGGCATAGAAACACTGCAAGGTCATACCAAGATTAAGTACTTTGAAGAATGGAGCAAAAGAATGAACTTGGGGACAGAAAGGAAAAGAAGCCGAGAGCCTACTTGCCACCAGGGGGCAGTGTGGGCTGTGAGAACTTCAAGGTGAGTGTGCCACGGGCTTGCACTGCTCCCTCCCGGGTGGGGTTTAGCAGATGAAGGTAGTTTCAGAAAACATCGCTATTGCCGGAAACCAGGAAAGAGTGGCCAAGGAACTGCATCCAGTATTTGATGCATCATGAAAGAGAGGAATGAATGTGTTGAAAAAATGGGGAGCTAGGCAGGTTCAGTTGGAATGTTCTGTGGTTTTGATCTTGGAGATTCTCAGGGTTCCCTGGGCTACACTTTGATAACCATTCTTTTACAAACTCTGTCACACCTAACAAAATGGGTAATATTTCTTAAATCCAGCCCACGTTTGAATTTCTCCAGTTGCCCTAAGAATCAATTTTACAGCTATTTTTCGGAACCAAGACTCACTCGAGTTTTGAGCTCGGCATTTGGCGGCTCTGTCAGTTCAGTCTCTTTAAACCTAGAACAGTTTTCTACCCTTTCTCCTTCATGACCGTGACCTTTGAAGACTGTTGTCTTGTAGAATATCCCACATTCTGGGTGTGTCTGATCATTTCCTCATAGTGTCATTTGATTTATTTTTTAAAACCTCTTTTTGCTGTCAACTGAAGTAGATTGTAGATATTTTTGTATTAATTAACAATAATTTAATAAGAGTTAACAGCTATTGAGTGTTTGCTTCTCACCAGGCATTGTGCTGAGCTCTGTAAATGTATTTTCACAGCATTTATCTGGAAGGATTTTCATAAGCAAATATCGTTACAGGAAGCAGGGAGTGGTGGGATCTTTGGCAAATATTAGGGTACATGCTCTGTTTATGGGGGATACCCACTGCACAATTTAAATTGATTAGTCATATTTAGGAATGTAGACTGTCCACTGCCAAGCCTTTTTTTTTTAAAGCAAAACAAAACAACAACAAAATAACACACAAAAAAACAAAAACCCAGAAGCTGCAGATATACATTTTTGAGAAATCTTCCACTTTTGAAGGATAAACAACAAATTCATATTTCTAATAACTGCTGAGCAGTACACACAAAGCACTTCTATGGCCAAATCTGACCCTTGGGCTTCCAGTAGCTCTTTCCAACAGATAGGTCTCATTAAACCTCATAATCAGGTAGTGAGATAAGACATACTTCCCCATTTAATGGAGAAGGAAGTGCAGAGAGCAAAAGTGACTTGCCCAACAGTTATACTGAGAAGTGGCGGAGGCAGGATTTTAACCCAGGAGGCCTTGTGCTGCCACTAAGTATTCTCAGTATTTTTGCACTTGGCACTTTTCTAAATGCTTTATATAGACAAAATAATTTCATTTTTACAATAGCCCTATGAGGTGGGAACAGTTATTATCCCCATTTGCAATTGAGCAGAGAAACCCAGAGCAGTGAAATAACTTGTTAAAGTCACACAGCTAGTGATAACGAAGCCAGATTTAGAGCCCATGTCATCTGGCTCCAGAGAGTGCTCGTAATTACTAGTCCATGCAGCTCACCATGAGAGAAAGCTTTTACATCTGGATTTAGAGATGAAATCCTATCTTCATAAGATAATACTTTTCCCGCGTACCAGGCCCTCTGAGATTTCCCACTTCATTCCATTTCGTTCCCTTCCACTCCACTCTTGCATCTCATCCACTCTATGTGCTCATAATTATGTCTGTGAGATTCATTCATATTGTCACAGGTAGTTTGTTCGTTCTCATTCTGTGCCTCAGTTTCCTCATCTGTAGAAGTGGGGACAGGAATGGTACCTACCTCATAAGGACATGTGTGGACTGGATGAACCTGGCACAGGAGAAGGGGTCAGCCAATGTCAGGGCTCTTGAAGAATGGGTAGACCGGACTGATGGGAAGAGGGGGAAGGGTGCACCTGGCAGAGAAATGCATGGGCAGAGAGGAGTGGAAGAGCCCAGTGCTTTCTGAAAACGGCCCTGGGGTGCAGAGGAGCTGAGTGTGCTGGGGGAAGGAGGATGTTACAGACCATTTGGCTGGAAAGGTAGGGAGACACCAAGTATGGGCTGAGGAGCCTCTCAAAAGTCAGGCTGAGGGTGGGTTTTCAACAGAGAGGGGCAGGCTTGGATCTGGGTGATAGGAAACCCCCTCAGGGTCATGTGGGAGATGCACGGGAGGCTGGGAGGCCAGGGAGGAGGCTGGTGGTTGGTTCAAGCAGGAGGCGATGAAGCCCGAGACGGACAGGATTGTGGGGGTAGATATTTCAGAGAAAAGAAAGGTCAGGGAGGCTGATCATCAGCAAAACCACTTACAACACAAACTCAGTCACCAAGGGCCTCGGGGATCTTGATTCATGAAGCAAACAAGATTTTGTTCAATTGATATTACAATGTTGTTCAATTTATATGCATGCACACTTATATATACCATTTACATACTCTGGACTAACTGTACTGGTTATTTACAGCTTATGTCTTTCTGGTGAGCCAGTACCCATGATAACTGTGATTAAGCATTTTTGAACATTACTCTTGAATATCTCTTTATATGTCCAGTTCAAAAGACACCCACAGTTTTTGTTTTAAAAAATTAGAGAATATGGAAACATACAAAATAAAAAGGGAAAGATCACCCGTCAATCACTGAAAGGTAATGTTAATTTTAGAAGGGTGTGATTTTTTCTACAAGATTTTGCAAGATTTGTGATTTTGCTTTGCACTTGTTTTGTGTTGCACATGTATCCTTTTGTATATGAGTTAGAAAGATGATTGGTTGAATGTAACTGAAAAACCCATACAGTGGCTTAAATAAATAGGAATTTTATTTTCTCCTATAACAAGACATCTGGAAGGAGGCAGTGACCCTCTTTGATTCAGCAGCATGATCATTTGTGGGATTCTCTTGACTTTTCCTTCACAGTTACAAGGTAGCTGCTGCAGCTGCAGCCATCACACCTTGTGTCCAGAGCCAGATAAAGTAGAAAGGGGAGGTGCCAGTCCCTTTTACCAGGGAGGGAAAACTTTCCCTGAAATCCTCAGGAGACTCACTGAGATCTCACTGGCCAGAGAAATGTGTTGGAGGCCACCCAAGTTACCAGGGAGGCAGGGAATGTGCTTGTCGGGGCTCACTGATGTCCCTAACCAAGTTGGACATCTGAGTGGGGAACGGCAGAATGGATGTTGGATGTGGACACAGAGTCTGCACGTGGTGTCCTTCAGTAATCAGCAGATGACTGATCTGTCTGGACAAGGATGCTAATTGGTGAGAGAGACCCTATTAAGAGAGGAAGAGTGATGTGTGAGTGGGAACTAACCTTACAAGTGGTTGTTGGATCATTAGGGTAATAATTTTTTCTGAAAATTGCTTCCCTGAACTGTGTGTGGGAGTTTAGACTATGAGAATTCCCTGGGTGGGCATCTTTGTGCCCCTTTGTGTCAGGAGTTCTTAATAGCAGTCTTTTGCCCATTTTCTTTTGGGGGTTCTCATTGATGCTAGGAGCTGTTTATATATTATGGCTATTCACACTTTATAACACTTTCTTATATATGCTGCTAATATTATCTCTGAGTTTTTTTTGTCTTTTAATTCTGATTTTGTTTTTGATTTTGATATATCTCCTTCTGTATTTCCTTCTAGAATTTTTATGTTTTTATGTTTAGCTCTTTAGTATATCCTGAATTTATTTTTATTTTTAATTATAAAGTTACATGTTCACTATTCTTTATGTTTTCCCTATATTATTTTTTAAAGAACAAAATATATATTTAGAGTTAATGAATAAAAGTTTTAAAAAGATGACAGTATACAAATGGCTTTTGTAACCTATGTTTTGCACTTACTGGATATTAAACATCTTTTTATGTTATTAAATATTTGTGTATTTTATTAAATTATATTTCAGTGACAGTTTTAATAATTGTTCAGTATTCCATATTTATATTAATATATTTATCTTTTCTTATTGACTTGAAAGATCTGTTCATATGTGAAGTATTCTGATCACGGTGTGGTATATGTGTTACAAATGTGTTTGCCAGCTTGTTCCATTTAAGTTTTGTTAATGATGTTTTTGTCATTCTAAAAGTTCAAATTGATATAAAATCAAACCATTGATCTTTTCTTTAATGATTTACAACTTTAGGGATCATTTGTAATCTTCTTCCCTAACCAGAGGTCATCTATTCATTTATATTTTTGTTGCTGTCAGTTTTATGCTTCTATCCTTTTGCCTTTAATGCTTTTAGAATTTATTCTGGTGTGAAGTTTGTGCCTGGAAGTCTAACATAATTTTTTTTCAAAAAAAAAATGTTATCTAGATGTGACCCTAGGGTGGGGTGGGGGCTCCTGGGACCAGTTTTAACATGAGGACAAAGCTACTGGCATCTTGCTGACTGTCTGTACTCTCCCTCCCCACCAGGCCTTGGAGACCCGGGCCAGCCCTGGCCACACCCCAGGCTGTGTCACCTTTGTCTTGAATGACCACAGCATGGCCTTCACTGGAGATGCCCTGCTCATCCGAGGGTGTGGGCGGACGGACTTCCAGCAAGGTCATCGGCCCCCTTCCGTGGCCCAAGATCTTAGTATAATTATGTGTGTGCCAGGGTTTTAAGTATTAGTTGCAAGAAGAATGAATGAATGAATGTTAACCTTTTAAGAGGTCAGGATTAAAGTCAAGGCATTTAGTTGCTGGAATGGGGAAGAGATTCAGGGCTTAACTGATGAGGGAACAGTTAGATTGAGGAGTTTAGCTGTTAGAGGACAGTTAGGTTCAGGGGTACGTTAACTATCGTTGTGAAAGAAATTACCCCAGAACTGAACAGCTTAAAACAATGATTGACATTTATTGCCTCACATAGTTTCTGAGAGTTATGACTCTGGGAACAGCTTAGCTCGGTGGTTTCAGCTCAGGGTCACATGAGGGTGCATTAGAGCTGTCAGCCTGGGCGGCAGTCATTTGCAGGTTTGCCCAGGGCTTGAGAGTCTGCCTCCAAGGTGGCTCATTCGCATGGCTGGCAAGCCGGTGCTGACCATGGGTAAGAGGCCTCAGTTTCTCCCCAAGTGGACCTCCCCATGGGGATGCTTGAGTGTCTTCACAGCAGCATAGCAGTGGGATTCTCCCAGAGGGAATAGTCGGGGCGGTGGGGAGTGGGTAGGGGGAGATCTCTCTCCCTCTCTCCCTCTCTC